>CM076584.1:892320962-892920962 GCA_034641835.2 Pinus albicaulis | reverse complement strand
AAAGAAGCCCATCAAAGGCAAGGGCAAAGAGGATATTGAAGAAAAAGAAAGCAGTCATGAGCATGAGAGGGAGTTTGAGCTAATACAACTAAATAGTGATGCTGAAGAAGATGAGGCTAGGATTCTTAGATCCCTCTTACAAGATCGGGATGCCCAAGTTAAAGACTTGCAAAATGACCTAGAAAGGTCAAAAGACCTTATCCACTTTTTGCAAATGCAAAACAGATAGATGAGTGGACAGATGGCTATTTATGAAGCCCGAGAAATCAGATATAAAAGAGAAGCGCAAAATTCACAAGCAAAACTTGAAGAATACATGGGTGAGTATGCAGATAATGATGAAGACAAAGAACCAACAAGAAAAAGGCCTAGGACCATTGGTCTTAGAAAAGCATTGGAAAAGAAAAAAGAAGAGGAATCAGTCCGTGCATAGCAATACCCTCTTATGGAGCTACTTGCTCTAGAAATTGAGAATGATAAAGAGTATTGGCTTGAGAGGTAAAATCAGCATTTGGAAACCAAATTGGAGAAAGCTAACAAGGATTTGGGCCTACAAAGGAGAATGACCGAGCACTACAAGAAATTGAATCAGTTTGCCCGAAGGAAACTCAAAGCTGCCCAAAGGAGGTGCCTTGTGGAAAAATGTGGAAAAGGCCAATTCTGCCTTTGAATTCTTGCTCGAGCTTCATTACATGTTTCTAAAAACCCTTAAGGGGTTTACTCACCAAAATTGGGCAATTTTGGACACATTCTTGTTTTTTGTGAATTTTAGGCCTAAAAGCATAAAATCATGGGTGCCTTAAATTTTTCTCGAAGCATCCTCAGCTGAAGAAAATTATATTTCTGGATTCCTTGACATCAAAGGAACATGATTAGAAATTTTCAGATCAAATGAAGTTGTTTTGGTCCCTCAAAAAGGCCAAAAATAGCCATTTTTTACCTTTCTGCCCCTAATATCAGCAGGAGATACACTCCTAGGTTTTTTCACTGTTTCTAATTTTTTACTAAATTTCAGGTATAATATTGGAAAAATTCAAGTACTTTTGGAAAATAGACATCTGTAGCTTTCCAACGAGCCATCACGGGACTCATTTCGACATCGGGAAGTCTGCCAAAACTACACTGCAAAACAGACTTTTTTTTGGTGCTACGCTCCTGTAGATTTTGCTGAAAAGCAGTTTTCTAAGTGATGACTGGGCCAAATGTGCGTTAAGAAAGTTTATCTTATGTGCCAGGCCTTGAAAGTGATTCTTTTTTTCTATTTTGGTCCGAAAATATATTTTTGAAGGATATTTTGTGCCTTGGACCTTGTTAGGCCTCAAGGACAATTTTAGATATTTATTTTTGGCCAATGGCCTTCTAGTTGCTCTAGGTGGGTTTCCTCCTCTTTGGCTTATATAAACCAAGAGGATTCATTGTAAAAAAGAGGCAGAACTTGATATATTGAGATCAATACATAGCATTATGAGCTTGGAATAAATACTTGTTTTGTGAAGTGGATGATGTCTTGCTTGGCTTGATGGTGGAGGAGCATTGTGTGCAAGATTCCATGGCTTGGTGAATGGTGATGTTTCTCTGATTTGTTTATGTTTCCTTGTTTTCATTAATGTTCCATACTTCTCATTTTCTATATATCATAAAAGTATATGTTGAGACATGCTCATGGAATCACCTCAAACATCCTGCATGTTACAACTTTGATGTTTTCCTCTTGATCATTTCTAAAGGATTCTTAACTGCCCCTTAGATCCATCAAGAAATTTTTATTTTTTTCATTTATGGTTAGTATATTTTCTATCTTGTATGATTTAAGGTATGCCCTGCTTACTTATAGCTTCTCAAAACTCAATTTCTGAAACCTTTCTATGAAATATTGGTTGTTTTAGTTAAGTCAAAGAGGTCTCGTTCGATCTTGCCCTTTGTCCATGCTTGAAAACTTATTTTAGAGTTCCCAATAGCTCAAGATATGTTGTTTAGGAGTTCCCTCTTCATATATTGAGTTTTTATTTTATCTTATTTTTTTTCCCAACAGCTAAAGGTGATTTTCTAGAGTTAGGGGTTCTTATGCTTCTATGTATCGCCGGATTTTTTGTCTTTCATATGTATCGGTTTGAGTTTAATTCATAGAGATTTATGGTTTTCCCTACCTCATGAATACCTGCTTTAAAACTATATATGTTTAATATCTATTTTTCTTTCACAAACTTAATGTTCATTTCACTTCACTTTCACCCAAAGAATCCATTTACCTTGACTAAATCGGCCCTACAGTTATACCTTGTCCACCATTTAGACAGTCTTGACTTTATCTGACCCCATAGCCCTGTTGATTTGATGAAATCTCTTTCTATTTGTCCTTTTTGATCAATTTACCTCAAAAACCCAAAACAAACCAAAATATACTTAACAGCTAGCCTAAAATCAAACATACAAAGCGAACATGTTCACATCCTTTGCATAATAGAGAGAACCCTCTTTGAGTCCAGGAAGGCTAGGTCCTAGGACTCCAAAGATTGGTCTGATTTTACCCTGTCATTTGGTTTACCAATCTGCCAAATTACATGACACTAACATAATGGCGATCACGGTGGGACATTTCTGAGTTCATATTAATCTGAATATCTTTCAAGACTCACGGAAAACCCCTGTCGAACTGAGCATTCACTAGTAGAAAATGGGTAATTAATTACTAAAAAAATGACTAAAATTTGAATATAAACGACTATTTTTCTGTCGGTGACCAATAGTAGCTAATTTACAGTATCTTATAACGCTACCAACTTTTAGTCCTTTTTAGCTTATTCATTAATTGATTATCTCAATTTTGTTGTCTAGTAGTATATTTGGTCATTAATTTAGTCATTGATTTGATCATTAATTTAGTCATTGATTTGATCATTAATTTGGTCATTGATTTAATCTTTGATTTGATCATTAATTGTCACAATTAATGACCAAATATACAACAAAATATGTTACTATATGATCATCGAAGAAAACCAATTAATGACCAAATAAATATGACCAAAATGTTGGTCATGTTATAAGATACTATAAATTAGCTATTAATAGTCATATATATGCAAGTTTTAGTCATAGTTTGAAACCAATTAATGACCAAATAAATATGACTAAATTTTGGTCGTGTTATAATATATTGTAAATTAGCTACTAATAGTCGTATATATGCAAAATTTAGTAGTCATTTATAATCACAAATTTATCATTTGAAGTAGTCATTTATCTTTTTTTTATAGTTTCATATTCATTATATAAATGACTAATTTAGTAGTTTATATTCATTTCATTTACTTTCATTAATAATCATTATAAATGACTAATTTAGTCGTATATTCATTTTATTTGTGTTCGTCATTAATCAATATAAAATACTAATTTAGTAGTTTAAAATTGATTTTGTGTTTATTATTAATCAATATAAATTAATTTGTATGATTTAAAAAATGTCATACAATGTGCATGTTCATCTAATATGAAAACACAAAGTTGCATATGTTAATTAGAATACTAAACAATATCAAATGCAACTATAAATAATTTCAACCACATAAATTATATTATATGAAATGTTAAAGTATTACAATATGGGTTTCCAACTTAATATTGGTTGGACTACAATTTACACACAAAATGATGTTTCATCACTTCAAAACATTTTCATTGTGTTGTCAAAGCATTGTAGGTGAATTCACAAACTCGAAAGACTTGACCATCAGTCTTTATATGTGTGTCTTATGTGGAATATTGGCTCTAGAGGTATCACCAGACGAGTTCTCCTCTCTCTCTTTTTGCATTTGTCGCTCTAATGTTATTGCTCCCTATTTTTTTAATTCCTACTTCTTACCATCAATACTGAGTTCATTTTCTGAAAACAAAAGAAGATACAATGTAGAGTGTAAGACATGAAAGACAATGAACACTAGAATATAAACTAAATTAAACTATAAATAGTTTATACAACAGATACCTCAACATCAGTAATGTCAAAGCCATTTTTCCCCATACAAGTAAGAAACTCAAACAAGTTTTCTTCATTGGAGCAATAATGGCCACTATAATGTGGCCATATAACCTGTATAAACAAAGGAAATAAAATGTCACCATATATAGAAAAGAACACATTAGTAACTTAGTATTCAAATTTCAAGGAAATCTTAGGAAAAATCATGTCAACTAAGTTATATGCTAAAAAGCTCAAGCTATAGATCACTTGTGAAAACAAATAATATGAGGTGTGACGTTTAATCCTTGTCGTTTTATTCACAACATTTCATTTTCTAACGCATGAACTTAGTCAAGTACATAAACAACATGTACTCAAATAACAACATGAAAGTAACCTTTTCTAATAGTCATGAAAATACTTTAACACAAAATAGCTATAAGGATTCCAATCAATATAGTGTAATACTAATTTCATCTTCAAGCTTTGGTTTTTGTTTAAATTAACATGATACTAAGTATTTTCAATTTCATAGTTAAAAGACAAAACAAAATCAAAAGAAACATCCAAAATACAATCAAACAATAGAGGATATCATGGAATGGAAATTGCAATTATAAAACAATTGTTTACCTGTCCACCGATGTCGTGTTTGGCATTCCTAAAACATTTACTTGTCCAAAATAACCATGAAGTGAAATAATCACAACATTAAAAACCATATGAATTCCTACTAGAAACATTTCCAAAGTTGGTGACTCAAGTGGCTAAGCGATCTCTAACAACGAATGAACCATATCCAAGACATGATATGCATTGTTTCCCCATCCTTTTTCCAATCACATTTCCTGTAACATGCCCACAATAGAGTCAAGTAACAATAAAACAAATACTTTGAAATTTGTTTTTATCTTTTATATCTATAAAATTTGAATCTAATTTGTTTCTATTACAACTCTGTTGAGACCACCTACTGTATAGTAAAAAATAGAGAAGGAGTCATTAGTCATACCTACCCATGGTCCCTTATAGGAATGATAGAAAAACAGGTTGAGTCATTAATTAGAATTGCAAAAATATTGAGGAAAGTCAATATCACTAACATTGCTTGTAATTTTTTGGTTTGATGTTATAAATTCCTTCTTGGGCTACTCCTATTCCATAATGGATTTGTTTTCCAAGAAGGATGAAAATTTGTTCTAATGACACAAAATCAACTTAGTGGATTTTGACCCTACATGCACTAATTTTTGCAATGATTTTGTAGATGCAATTACATAGTGATATGGGTCTGAAATCATCTCATTCTTGTCTAATTTTTGGGATTAAAGCCTGAAATGTTAAATTGAAAGCTCCCAAATCCTACATGTGTATTTTAATTTGTTAGCAATTCTTAGTTGCTCTGTTTGAAGGAAGTCATAGAACCCCTAGAAGAATAATATTGTCTTGAAAAGTGGTTGGGGGTTCTTATACTTTTGGAAACAGTGCAAAATTGTTTGTAATTCTTCCTTTGATATTTGATCCAACAATGCCTCATTACCCACCTCACCTACAAAACTAGGGAAATATGAAGTCATATTTAACTATCGCTCTTAAATTTATTCTATCATCCTCTTTATAAATTCCCTCAAAATGGTATGTTGATGAGAAAATTACTCCTCGAGATGAGACACCTTCTCATGAGGAAAAGTTCGTTGATAAACACCATCTTGAGGAAATTGTTCATTATAATTATGAGATGTTGAAGAGAGAAAATATTGGCTATTTAGTAAAGGATATGCACAAATGTTAGTGATTTGGTACAAGGAAAGACATGGGCAATAAGAGAATTGTCTAGATTCCCTACAACTCTTTTCCCAAATGCGACACGTGAGGGTGTATGCTTATTAAAAAACTATATTTGAGAATGTGCACCATTTTGAAGGCAAGACTATTTTGGATGTAGGCGCAACAAGTTTGACACAGGCTCTTGCACCAGACTCGACAATCCACTTGCTTACTTATGACTACGATCTATGCACTTCCCAGCTTTTCAACTATAGTTGCTCCAATTCTCGATCATATTGTGCCTGACGGCACATCACTGTGACTTCAACTAGGCTACTCGACCGCATGTGTGGTGGCTACTAAACCTGCAATGAAACAGGTCTAGCTAGCTTTGATAGCACTCCGTCCATAAACTAATTATGTTGACATCTGCCCTTCTATTGGTCATTTGTGTGTCTTTTCCCTCGCGATTTCTCAATGGATGAGTGGTGTCGACTAGTCTAGCACGTGTTGCTTCCTTCTTATTAAGTTTCCACCTTATGCTTCTTTTGGTTTTGTTTTTTTCGAGAGTGGGCTTGCGTACAGGCCACAGTTCTTCCACCAACGACTTTCGACAATACCTTCCCACCTCTCCCAGCAAACTACTCTTGAAACTATGTGCTTCTTTGAGGTGATGTTGGTAGATCCTTTTCTGCCAACCAAAATGTCTCCCACCCCTTCTTCGCGTAGTTTTATTTTCCTATTGGCAACATGGTTTGACCCTTATTTCAACCACTTTGTTTTTTCCATGGTTGACACAACCTTGTCACTTGTTGAAATTCAACATTTGCAATCTTCCCATCTTTGTCACCTGATGAGTATGAATTCTTAAACTCTCTTTTGTCATTATCCAAAACATTTATTTCCTGGACACGTGATTTTGCAAATAAAGGTTTTTTTGCAGCATAAGTCCTTGTCAAAATTTCATCTCTCATACCAACTAGCATCCGGTCAGAACTGCAACCTGAAATTGGACATACACATATTCGTCTATTACTCGGAGATGTGAATGGTGGAATATTTGCTAGAGCACTCTTAGCATATGGCAGAGGTTGAGCCCTCACTCCTATTCCCTTTCCAAGACCTCCCTTAGGACCAAAATTCAAGTGGCCATCATCAGTAGCTCTGTGTGTTGAAGGGCTTGACATAGACCGATTTTCAAATTGAGCCCAATCCACAATCTAAGTATCTTGATTAGTGAATCATAGTCATGTGGTCCCATATGGGGTTGTGGCCCTTTAATCCTACCCATATGTGGAAGTGAACCCATTTGTGCACATGCCATGTAAGGTGGCATCGCGAGTCCTCTCACACCATGATCAAGTCATGTCACAAGTCTCCGACCTGCATGTCCCATATTGGTACCTCGAGAGCGGCCTTCCGGCCCATGTAGTTCTTGCACAGCATCCCAATGCACTTCCCCTATTTTCTTGTGGCCCTCAACCTTCCACCTTTGTTTCCGTCCATTCCTCATCAGATCAATCAAATCCTTCAAATGAACCTCAGTCTATAGGGAAGCCCTTAGGTATTGGACATTTTTTTCATCCTATCAAAGTAAGCATCAATACGTTCCTTGGCCTTTGAATGGTCAATCATATGACCAATAGTACTCATCAGTTTGCACAAAGCTTCAACATTTTCGTCCTCTGCATGCTGAAATTCACCAATTGATTTCCCGATGAATGCATGCATAATTCTTTCGGTCAACATAATTTCTTTATAAAGCTCACCAATAAACCTTATATTTCCTAGCATTCATCATTGTGCTACAGCCTTCTTCTCTCGTATTTATTCTACTGAAAGGCTTTTTTCATCATCCTCTTCTTCTTTCTTAGCCTCTACCTCTTCTCTTTCATCTTTTTCAAATTATTCCTGACATTTGTTCAAAAGAACTCGCTTGAAACAACCTTCTCATTATCTTCATAAAATTCTGGTAATCCTACAGCACGCTGAAAACAGAATTTTGCATACATTTCACAAAAAGTCGGCTCCATCAAGGATTTGCCAAATATTTGAGATATTATACCATGAAGACATGATGCAAAGTCAATGTTCACTTCTTTGACATGTTCAAAAAAAATTTCAAAGTTTTGGAGCATTAATTTATTAAGGATGGATTTAATTTGTCATTTTTTCAACTAATCCTCATCAGAAACCTTGCCCACTTCATATCGATTCTCTGATTTATGAATTGTGGGCAGAGAAGGTTGTGGAGGAGGAATCAAACCCTTCTGCAAACCAGAAGCATGCTACCACCTATCAGCATCAGAATTATTTCTCACAAATCCAACTTGTGGAAATGATGCTTGCACATAAGGCCCTCCAGGAAGGATGCCATTCATACTCATTTGTGTTGCACAAGTATTTCTTGCAAAGCCAGTATTATAACTTTGGCCAAGTTGAAACATAGAAGAGGAACCACTTAGACTCGCATCCATCCACATATCACAGCCAACAGCAAAATCATCCACCAACTTGGCCCATCTATCATCATCCAAACTGGTCATATTTCTCCCATGACGTTCAAGTCGATAATTCCCACTCGGATGCCTTTCAAGACCTCTTGAAGTGCTTGCTAATGCATCAGCCTCTCCTACATGACTAGAAAGTGCTTGGGAATTTCCAAGTAATTCGACAATGTCTGAAAAAATTTCAAAATGATTTGGTAGATCTTTGCATTGATCCTTGATTGTCAAAAAAAAAATCACTGGAGTACTTTTGGTCTCCTGAACATTTAGTAACTAAAATAACTACTTGACTCATAGGATTTGAAATTTCAACTGCATATTCCCAGTCATCCACTTCTTTCGAGACTTGCTTCTCAAACTCTTTTAAGGAATTCTTACTCTTGACAACATCAGTTACTACTTTGGATGGTTCTGGAAGGTTCACATCTTCCTCCTCCTCCTGAACCTTATAAGCATGATATAAATCACGAGTGGGAGCTGAAACATTTGCCTTACTGAAAAAATATTATTTTTCTTCTTCTTGTTGACAACTACCTTGGCAGCATCACCAATATTTGCAACATTATTCTTCACAGAAAAATTGGAAGAACTTTTATTCTCCTTTTCTGAAACTGCTACCCAAAATGCTGAAACTTTTGGTGCCTCTAAGTTGGTTCTTGTGTCAGAGAAACCTCCAGAAAGTGCACCAGCCGGAAAAAATGTCCAAAAATGTTATTACAAGAAAAACATGGCCAACAACCTACAAAAGACATACAATCAAATGAGATGAATGATAAATGAAAACTAAACAATATGCAACCAATACTAGCTACTACTTGCAAAACTATTGAAGTAATGGGCATATACAGAAATGTTAGATTTATAGGTTAATGATTAATCATAAGAAACCGAAAAAATTGTATTCACACAAATGACAGCTCTAATATTTTTGAACATTCAAGAGGATGACTAGGGTTTAAAAAATAGTGTATGAGGTACTTTGTGTTTAAATGTATATACTTAATTCTATTTTAACTCAGAAAAATTAAAATAAAGTCATTGTATTTCATTTCTAGAATTTCTGGGCAGAAATAAAGGGATTTGTTGTACTTTTTCTAAGTTCATAAATACTTAGAAATTTACTTCTTTTAGCAGAAAAATCAGATCAGTGATTTGAATATAAATCTGGGTTTAATGTAGAATTTTTTATATACCAATAAATTTTCATATTTTTATGTGCCCAATTTTGGAAATATTGTTATTTTTCTATTATCCCTATTTGGGGATATTACATGCTACAATTGGTAAAAGCAAACTCTAGCTATTTGGAATGTTAAATCTGAACAATAGTTCTAAATTTGGGGCAAGGATGAGTTTGGTATATGCAAATTGGAAGCATGCATGTGCCCTCACTTTCTCTCTCTATATTATTGCCACTTTCCTTCCACAACAAATTAGTGTCCAACCATCACTTTGCTCTCTCTTTGTTGTACATAGGAAACTAGGAAGATGGATCTACTGAAGCATATCATTACATGGTATAAATCAGTCCTATTGATATGCCATCAGTGTTAGAGAGCTAATTATGCAATTGATCAAAACTATAAATGTTTTCTTTGCAAGGAAAGTGTTCTCCACCAAACCTAGTCTCTCCCTCAGCATCTTAAACTTTGCATTTGCTAGGGGATTTGTAAAAATATTTGCAACTTGTGAATCCGAAGGAATGTAATCAAGAACCACCACCCTTGTAGTGTAATTAACTCCACAATTTAGAGAAATCACATAAATGTAGTGCAAAACCCAGGAACACAAGAGAAAAGAGAAATAAACCCTAAGAGAGATCTATTTGATGATAAAAGATAGAGAGCTATGTTTAATTTCCACTTCAAGGGGGAAACCTCCGAGAGTAATTCTCCATATACATACATAATTCTTGATAAAACATTACATATCCTTCTACTTAATATATAAATATCCATATAAAATCTTATCTATCTATGGGCCCACTTATAATGAGAGCCTACTAGCTATTTTGGGCCTTATAAAGAAAGTTGATCTTTTTTACAATGAGTGATTGTTAACTAACTATTCAATGGGCCTTATGCAGTGAAGGTGGCCTCCTATGTTGATAAATAGAAAGTATTTCTTCAATGGGCCTTATGCAGTGAAGGTGGCCTCCTATGGTGATAAATATAAAGTATTTCTTCAATGGGCCTTATGCAGTGAAGGTGGACAACTCTAATGTTAGATTTGTTGCCAATATTTTTTATTTACTGACAGCTCTAATAGTAACACCACTGCTTGCTTTCCTTCCTCTGTATACCATGCTAGCCCACCCAAGGGAATGCTAGATTTGTTTCCACTTTTCATCAAGTGCGCTTAAAAGGAACTAATTTTGACAGGTGGCAACTAGACATTCCTAAGACAATTGAGGGACATCTACCCATCTTCAGGAGAATTTACATCACCAATTTTCTGGGATGTGGGTAACATCCAAAAAGAAAAAGAGATGTCCCCAATAGTTGCCTGGCACCTCATGGATAGGGAAACACTAAAGTCTAAGCCAACCCAATTTCATTTTGCATATGATGGTGGTTGGATCCATTCAAGGGGGACTGGCAGTGAGCATAGATCCATTGATTGATCCATCAGTGGATGCATCCCTTAGGGTTGGGACACATCATTAATGCAACTAGGTCCCATCTAAGATAAAAGAGACAAGGGAAAAAAAAAATCTCATACATACATGAGAATGGACTATAGCATTTATCAATGACAGAAATAGAACACATAAAATTATAAAAGAATTTCATCTAACATAGTTATGTATGAATACTTGAGTCTTAGACTCTTACAAAAATTGTCACATGTCATTTCTGATGTATGTATGAGTAATTGTCAGGGTAAGTGTCCCCATGTGTGGGTGCAAATCTCACATATTTGGTAGGAAAATGATAACATATCCTCCCAGGCTGGTGGGCATCCCCAACAAATAAATAAATGCATGATTGGTGGACCCTATTACCCATAATATGGCATGAGATATAATCCAGTAGAACACTGCACCCAAGCAGGCTGCACTTGGATAATTTTGGCCCTCTGGCTTGTTACCTCTCATGTTATAGGAGACTTGTTACCTCTCATGTTATAGGAGGCCTACACTTGTGAATATTTTCAATACTCTTGTCATTTCCATCACAAAGGGAGGAGAAGCAAACTTATATTTTGGCCCATAGACATAAGAGGGTTGATAGTGTGGAGAAGAGGGCAGTTCAAGGCACTCTTGGTGACTGTTATGAAGGCTGATTTGCTGTTCTATAGGGCCAAGGCAGAGGGGATAAATTGTGTATGTTTTAGGGTATGTTAGGGTGTTTAGACCCTTGGAAGAGACAGTTGCATCCCTAGATGGCTGTTGTGGGAAGGCCACAGTCCTAAACCAACCTAAACATAGCTGTGTAGGGCAGTGTTAGGGTTGGTTCATGCCCAGGACAACAGCATTGAGGAGGAGGGTACTTCCAAAGGGTAGCCACTTTCATCTAGAGCAATTCTGGGCAGAATTGAAGGCTAGAAGAATGGACTATGTGATTCCCTAACTAGGCCTAGATTGCAGCAATGAAGGAGACCTCAAAACAGTGAGCTTAAGGTATGTCTTTCAGTGCATTCTTGTAGATGTTGGATCCTAACTTGTGGATCAGTTTTAAATCATGATAGGGAAGCATGTGGAAGTCAGTGAGGAGGGGGCAGATCTCATGGCTAGATGCCCTAAACCAGTGGAAGTCAATGAGAGTAACTATTGGTGTTCAGTCAACACATGACATAGAGGTAGTTGGACATGATCAAGATAATGATTTTGCAGTGCTATGGATGAATGTACCAAAAGATAAATTGATACCCATGGCGGTTGAAATTTCTGAAAATCTTTTTGTAGGACAAAAATTGTATGCAATTGGGAATCCATTTGGTTTGGATCACGCCTTGATGATTGTTATCATTAGTGGGCTTTCCAGGTAGATAAGTTCAGCTGCAACTGGCCATCCAATACACAATGTGATTCAGACAGAGATGGTAAAGGACCATTGGAGGTCCTCTTCTTGATAGTTCAGGAAATTTGATTGGCATAAAAACTTCTAAGCCTACAAGGGATCTTCATCACTATGCTCAAGTAATGCAAGTTAATATCAGCTTAGCACCAAAAGGTGTCTCCATGACTCTTCATCTACACAAGGAATCTTCTTCAAGGTTACTTCATTTGGGCACTTCAGCAATGTTGTTACAATTAGGGTTTATTAGGTCTGAACTTTAACAAATGCTTCCAAAGACTACTTCAATATGACATTAACAAGGTTACTATCTCAAAATTCAAAGGCTATCTCCAGCACAAACTAAGATAATTTTCTTTACTATCACAAGGTATGATCAAACTACAAAGATTTCAAGCAATCTGTCTTTACTGCACTAAAAAGACTCCTAAGATACTTCTCCACAGGACATCTTCAATAAGTTGTTTCAACACTCTTCAAGGTATCTTCTAAGATCAGTTTCAGTGTCCAAGATCTACTTCTAGAATGCCTGTCAGGTTTTTATCCAAGGATGATCACAGGGTCTGTTCTGTTTAACAAATGTCTTTAAGTGCTTCAAGAGTCACCAACAATGTCTCCAAGTTCAATATGCCCAAAAAAAAACAATATCTCCAACACCTCTTAAAAGGTTCAAGAACTGCTTCACTATGGTGTCTTCAAATCTGCCACTAATATGAGATCTGTACTCTTACAAAATGGAATCTGGTATACAAATTTAAGGTCTTACTTCACCAAAGGAGGATCTGCTTCTAATATGAGGATAGTTCCAAATTCTGAGCCTAGTTTCAACAAATTCAAACCCTATCCACATTCAAAAGGTCAAATGAAGTCCTGAAATGATTGATAGGCCGAATTCCATAGAGGTTAATAAATTCTGGTTACAGACCCGAGCTACAGAGGAGTTGAGAGCTGTAGGTATGAGATTTCAGGCCTTTACTAGGCCAAGTTCTATGATCAATGTCTAACCCAAGCAAAGACACCTCCAAAGAAGAAGCCAAGGGCAATCTCAGTATTACAGAGCCAAAATTACTGTCTTCGAAGGTCTGAGATAAGGAATGTAACAAAAGTTAAATTTAGCTCACAAGATATAACCCAAACACCTTTCTGTTTTACTGAAATTTTGTTTATACTTCCTTGACCAAGTTTTTCTTGCCTAGGAGTGACGAGGTTACTTTCATATTTATAGTTGTTTTCCACAATGAAAGGACATGTCAGTTGCCTTAAGAGCCGACTTAAGTGCTAGATAGACGACCTGACATTTAGTCGACCTGTTCAACAAATGTACTAAAATTTTCATTTTTAAGGTGTCATCTTGTGCATTCTTATTATTGAATTTATTTCAGTCATTAGATGATGGTGGATTTACAAGTTTTTAAGTGTCTGCAATTTCCACCATAGTAGCCTCATGTTACTACTGCTTTCACTCTTTAGTTTTTCTGTTGTGAAACTCATTTATACACTGATTTCTCTTCTGCTAACACTGTGTGTGCTTTAGGTAGTCCTCAAGTCTGTCCTTTAAGAAAAACCAGGCTAGCTTAAGTCTGCTCTTTAAATTTGTTTTCAAATCTATTCCTTTTTCTGAGCTAAATCAACCATTAATTTTGTTCTTCAATACTAGCTTGCACAAGCCTAGAACAGGTCTCACTAAAATAATTTGACTGATCTAATTTTGGCCTTCAATTTCTGATATGAAGACAATCTTGAAACTATAATAAGGTTTGTCTTTGGAGCTCAATATTCCACAAAAAAATCGTTTTCAATTAGTCCTTGAAAAATAGGCCTAAACAACTCAAAACAACTCCTTTTTTTTAGAAGATACAATGGTCAAAACAACCTTTGATTTCAATCCACAGTGGTCCCTTTTCAGTTAACTATTCAACGTTAAAATAGCCCATATACCAGCAGCCTAAGGCATCTTTCTTAAGGTTTTCAAGATTAGGACAATTCTTTAACAAAGACTAGGACATCAAAAGGATCTGGGGCTTGTCATCATATAGATAGCAGCATATATAACAAGGGTATTTTAACCATTAGGTCTTGCTAGGGCATCATATAGTCAAATATCTATGACATGCTTCAACAATGCTTTCCATATTATTGACATCAAAGACAACTTTGGTCAACACTCTCAAACATTCTAAAATAATTCTAACATGACCATTAATTGCATAGCATTAGTAACACCCTAAAGGTTGAATATTAGGCTGGTCCACTCATAAATTATTGCTTTCTTTTAAAAAATTGTGTTCCAAGCATTCTTAGTCACATTGTACAAACCAGCCAGTTTGGTGGAAAAAAGTTGGTTAGGTACTGAACTAGCCTTTTCCAGTCCCTAGCAGTGGTTCACACCAGTTTTTCCTTGAAAATAATCACACTAGCCAGTTCATCCCAGCCTAGTCTGGTTGTTATAAAGTTATAAAATTGTTTAACATTGTAACTGAAGAAAATAATAATTGTTTTACTACTTGAAATAAGAATTTTCAGTTTTGGTTTATGCATGATAAAATTTTACTAGATGGCCGAAACTTATCACAAACACTTCAGTATCTTTTTCTCTTGGATTTCCTAAAAAATCAGGGTATTAAGAATTGAAATATTGTTTATTTTGTATTTCATAATAGCCCTAAGGCAAAGAAATGACTGTGAAACTTCAATCGAGTTTGGGAAAATGATAATGCAAGCTTCTAATGAGAGGAAGTAAGCATTCAAGATAGGATCTATGATGAATTATCCCAGTAAATTGTATCCACCAAAAATATGTTTCCTATATTGACTCTCAACATGTGTCTTGGAGATATGAAAGAATTTGTTCACATCAATGTCAAGCATTGTGAATTAATGTGAACCAATTTAAAAGGATTGGCGGACTAGTGCCTTTGTTGCAAGTCCTTTTGTTAATTTATTTTCTTGGATTTTAGAACAGAATTAATTTTACATTTTTTGTGAAATTGGGTTATATTTTCTTTTAGATGAATTGTTCTAAGTGAAAATACTCCAAAAATGCACTAACTCATTTAGCAGCTTGGAACCTCAGGTTTGGGAAGCTAAGTTTCTATTTTGGTGTTTGATATCATGTATATTTTCTTTGATGTACATACATAATATTGTACGTGTGTTCCCAAATACCATCAATCACCCATGTTCTGAAAGGATTAGAATTGGTATTCTCTAGTTGTTTTCAAATATTTTTGCTCTTATTGTCTTTCATGTCATCCAACTCCAGACTAATTTCATCTCTTTAAAAGAACAGAATTTTGGTAACCAAAACATGCCTTTCTCATGACACATCTTGATTACTTTTCTTTTTCTTTGATTGATAAATGATCCACTAATAACGAAGTGGTCTACCTTTGGCTTAGGTGTCATTTTCATTCTGTAGCTAACTCACCACCCTATCTCCCCAATTTTTTATGGATTCAGAGTAGGCAGGGAGAGATCAGAGTAGAGAAGTGATGGTTGAGGAAAGAAAAACTTAGAGAGAATCCTTAAATCAAGAGTCGATTACAATACTTGCAAAGAATCTACTCAAGATGGAACCTCATCCAGCATCTCGATTTGAGTCTAGACTCTAAGCTAGTTGGTAGTTGGGCTGACCAATAAGATGATGAGGACCATAGCCCGGGGCAAATGGAGGCAAACACACAATCAAATACTCCCAATATAGGGAGAGTTCAAGCCAAGTGCGTAGAGTATTTGTTTAAGGGAGATTGGGATAGAGTTGGATCTTCCAGTATCACCTAATGTTGGTGAAAAATCTAGATGGACAAGGTTCTTCTAGAAGCACCTTTCTCTCTGTTGGAAATATCGAGGGGGAGGGGGGGGAGGTGGTGGTGAATTGGTATTTCTTTTCAATTGTTATCTTTACCAATTAAGATCACTTATAATTAGAACACAAAGTGAACAATGTAGAATAAATAATTTTATTAGTCAAATATAATGAGTACTTCAATCCTCTTCTTTACAACAATGTGTAGGGCCCCAACCCTGGATGAAGACACCAATATTCAATCCACCAAGCTCCAACAGTTACTTTGCCAAGCACCGACTTGGACTTCACGAGGCTCCAACCTCTAGGGCTCCAACCTGGTCTTCCCAAGGCACCAACCTTGTCTCTATGAGGCTCCAACCCGATCTTCTGAAGGACTTGTAAATTTATGTAGATGTTCTATGCTTGATGCAACTTTACTTTTATTACAACAATCACATAAACAGTTAAGTAAAATTCTAATAGAACATACTAGTGGATCTACAGAAGACAAACCAGAAACAGAAGAATGTGTTGGTGCATTACGATGGTCAGCAAGATGCTTCAACCAGCAAAGTCTTCTTGGTCGACAAACCCAGAATGTGTCACAATAGTCCTCAAATCAATCACTCAATCAACTCAAAGTCAACCCCAGAAAAAGTCAACGCAGTCGATAGAAGTCAACACAGGGCAGCAACAATAAAGTCAACACAACTCCAACTTCGGTCAACCTTTTGACCTCAAATTTTGTGCCAAAGTGTACAACCTTCCAAGATCGAACACTCCAACAAAAATCAGCCAATTCAGACCATGCGTTGACCAAAGTCAACCTGGTCAAACTTGCCCAGAAACCCTAACTGCAGAAATTTCGTCCTTTTTCCAATTTCAGCAACTTCATCCTTTTTCCCACGTGAGAACTGCTTCTCAGATGCTCATATCCAATTAGAGGAGGATATGTGTGTAGATGAGAGTGACTGAAATGCTCTCCAAAATTGACTATATATATATCCATCATTGAGGTGTGTGACACATCTGCTGGGGGTGTAAAACCTTAAGGCCGACCTGCACATATTTGAAATTATTAAAAATAAATTCAAAATAAATGTTTCGCTCATCAGATTAAGATAAATTTTATATCGATCTTACACCTCTCTGAAAGAGGAACCCAATAAAAATATTGGTATCTTCATATGAGCATCACAACATGGAGTTTGGACCTAGTTGTCCAATTTTAACACTCCCTCTCAACTAGGGAGAACTCCATCCACCTATGCAAACAAACATCGTGCGTCATCCTACCGTAACTTGCTTTGTTGGCCTCTTTATTTCAAAACAGAAGTGGGTCGGTCACAAAGACATCATCCCCCGATTGTAGATGCAGCCTAGAGGTCTGAAACCTCTATTAGACTCACAAAGAGTCTCATACCAACCCAAAGTTGGTTTACCTGACCTGAAGTCAGTTGGAGGTCCGAAACCTCACTATACTTGATCCCAAATCAAGTGGTTGGACCATGCCATCCTAGATAGAGAGTAAGACAATTTCTGATGTGTCCATTAGTCTTTGCTACTAGTATCTAGCTTTTCCCACCTCATTGGCCAAATGAGAGGTACTTCCCATGAGCCCTGGACTCAATGGGTAGGATGCATATAGGGCACAGATAATGAGAGGTGAACCAACTCAAACATCATAACAGTGGGGTAGAAGCACCACAAGGTTTGGCAAGCCTAACCCCATGAGTGCTTATAGCTCCGAGAAGCTATCCCCAAAGCCCCCCAGAGCTCCCAGAGCTCATCATCCAACAGGACCCACATCATAGGGTCGTTCCACGATACCAAGACTCTCACGAAAGGTTAGGAACTTGAACTTCCCCAGGGGCTTTGTGAGAATATCTGCAACCTGCTCATCAGTTCCTATATGATCAGGCCTTACAGCACCTCACTTTACCATATCCCGAATAAACTGGTACCTGATATCAATATGCTTGGATCGATTATGGAACACTGGATTCTCGGACAAGCGAATCCCACTCCGGTTATCACAGAGTATCACGGTGGTATCTAGCACATGTCCAAACAACTCATTGAAGAGCTTTCACAACCAAACTTCTTCACAACAGGCCATACTCACTGCAATGTATTCGGCCTCTGCGATGCTCAAAGCCACTGATTTCTGCTTCCTGCTCATCCATGAGATCGACGCAGAACCAAGATTGAAGCAACATCTCGATGTGCTCTTATGATCCACCACACAGCCAGCCCAATTGACATCAGTATATCCAAGGAGTGTCACGCTCTCGAAAATGTATCTCAGCCCATGGTTTATCGTGCCCCAAAGGTATCTCAGAAGATTCCTGGCACCAACCCAGTGAAAGTGGGATGAGGCTCAACCATTTGTTGACTCAAAGTGTTCACTGCAAAACATATATCTGAACGAGTGTTCACTAAGAACATCAAGGCCCGTACGAGTTGAAAATACTCAGTACGATTTGATAATACAGGCCCAGTAGCGCTACCACTCAACTTCTTGAAGTTGAGCTCCATTGGTGTTGACACAGACTTGCAATCCACCATACCAAATCTTTTCAGAAACTTCACAATGTATTTTCCTTGAGAAAGGAAACTCTCGCCAAGTCTCTGCCAGACCTCCAAGCCTAGGAAGTAGTGCATCAGTCCTAGGTCCTCCATCTCGAATTCAACAGCAAGCTCCCTCTTGCACTGATGAATGAGAGGGTCAGCACCTATCAGGAAGAGGTCATCCACATACAGCACCAGAATGAGAGCCTTTCCCTTGAAAACCTTGAAGTAAAGGTTCGGATCAGCATTACTTCGAGTGAAGCCCAGCTTCATCAAGTAGTCGTTCATACCAAGTCAGGAGCCAAATTTCAGAGGGCCTTTCAACTTGCGACATGGATGTCCCGATCCCGGACTTCAAACCCCAGCAAAGGTTCATTATTAGCCTTCTCTCACCATGCAAAAATGCGGTGCCTTCACATCGATCCGATGAAGACTTACATCCTTGCGTAGAGTGCCACAGGCTGATCGACGCGCTGCAAATATGTCATCATAATCTATGCCTTCCTTTTGGGCAATGAATCTTGCCTTGAACTTTTCAACACTTCCATCAGATCCATGCTTGATCTTGTAGAGCCATTTCAAGGTGACAACTGCTTTGTCCTTTGGTCTTGGAACCACATCCCAGACATCATTCTTCATAATGGACTCATACTCTTCGTGCATAGCATCCTTCCAAACTTGATGCTTTACAGCTTCCTCAAAGGATCCAAGCTTGGATTGTACAATAGTACTCATGGCTACTAGATACCCTTGGTATCTACTCGGCTTCTTGCTTTCACGGAATGTCCCCCTTGGGGAAACATGTCCCTTAGCATCCTTGAGAGTGTCCCTGAGCCATGATGGTCTCTTTCTCAGTGAAGGAGGTGGATCAATCGAATCCATTGGTCCTTCAACATCAGGCATTGTTTCATCCTTCGATTCCTATTGATTTCCAAGCCTTACTTCATTATCTTCCTCAAATCTCGGAATATTGGCTACTTTCCTCAGGGAAGTATCTTTGTCAAAGGTGACATCGCGGCATATATCCACTTCCTTTTGACCTGGAACATAGACTCTATAGGCCTTCAAAGTTTCACTATAGCCCACAAACATTCCTTTCTTCCCAGAAGCATCCAACTTGCTCCTCTTTTCTTTCGGCACATGAAAGTAAACGATACATCCAAAAACTCTAAAATGTGAGACATCGAGTTTCTTACCAAAGAAAACCTCTTCGAGGGTTTTGGATTCTAGAGCGGAATGCGGGCATCGGTTTTGTATGTACATAGCAGTGTTTGTAGCTTCTCCCCACAGAAACTTCAACAGACCTTGGTCACATAGCATGGCACAAGTAGCTTCCACAATGGTCATGTTCTTTCATTCAGCAACACCATTTTGCTCGAGAGTATAAACAGTTGTGCTCTCCCTCTTAATTCCATCTTCTCTGCAAAATTCCTTGAACTCATTTGTCTCATATTCAGTGCGATTATCAATTCTCAGAATATCGATCTTCTTCCCTATCATATTTTTCACCAAGGCTTTGAATGTACAAAACCACATGAAAGCCTCGTCCTTCTTCTTTAAGAAGTATATCTAGGATTTTCAAAAGAAGTCATCTATGAACGTCATATAATATGAACATCCTCCCAAGGATGTCACGAGTAGCATACCAAATAGATCAGTTTGGATCAATTACAAGACATCAGATGTCTTTGTGACACTAGAGGGGAAAGGTTCCCTTGTATACTTTCCTTCGGCACAACCCTTACATACACCTTCATGATTATTTGGAAACTCGGGCATCCCTGTCACCACCTTCCTTGCTTCGGGAAGGGCTTTGTAGTGAAGGTGTCCAAACCTTTGGTGCCATAGTTCAGTTTGTCGAATAGTATCACATGTCATTGCTCCCAGCGGACTTCCTCCAACCTGGTAGAGTTTGTCAACTCTAAACCCAATAGAGATATCTTCCTTGAAGCTCTTCTTCCACATGAGCACCTTTCCATCAGTGAATGCCACATTGAACCCTTTGTCTTCCATGGCCGATATAGACACAAGGTTCTTCTTCAAATTTGGTACATAGAGTACATCCTGCAAGTGGAGGACTTGACCTTGAGACAAGTGGAGGGTCACAGTCCATGTCCCTTTCACGGGATATGTGGCATTATCTCCAATGATAATTTCCAAATTAGTATCCTTCTCAACCATACCAGAAAAGTGCTTCCTTGAACCTAGTGATATGCCTTGAGGCACCACTATCTATCAACCAGACATCCATAGTGTCGGGTGGGGATGTAACAGAGAGGGCAGATATAAGAATGTATTCATTTCTTTTATCAAAAACATGTGATTCCTCATATCTGGAGTTTCTTGACCTTTTTAAAGGTTGATCATTTCCGCCGGAGGAAGCCTTCCTTTTTCCCTTGAACCTGTTGTTCCTTTGATTGCCATTCCTTCGATTGTTGTTGTTGTCATCGCTATCGGGAGAATCCTTCTTGAAAGGACATTCTCTAGCATAGTGACCAGGCCTATGACAAGTGAAATATTTTCCCTTCTTTCCTTGGGCCCCTGCTTTTCCCTTATTCTTCAGACCACCAGAGTTCTTCTTTCTAGAATGAGCAGCGTATGCACCATTTCCTCCATTTCCATACTCCTTCATTCTTGATTCTTCTTGAACGCATCTTGACAATACTTCGTCAAAGTCAGGTATCACATTATTATTTAGAATGGTAGTGTTGAACACATACCATTCAGATGAGAGCCCTCCAAGTGCAGTGAGTACCATCTCTCGATCAACTATTTTCTCCCAATAGCTAGCAAATTGTTCCTGATTTCAGTCAGCTTTAGAAAGTATGATTGGACAAACTCATCCCTGCCTTTCTTTAGATTCTTCAATTGATTCTTGAAGAATAGTACTTGATTCGCATTGTTTGCCTTGAACATGAGGATCAATTTATCATACATCTCTTTGGATGTTCCCAACTCAAAGATGTAGGCCACCAGGGTTTTATGAATGGATTCCCTGATCATCAGCTTTGCTTTGATCTCCCCCTTCTTGTACTTTGTTTTGGTAGCAACAGTAGCAGTGGATGGAGGTTCTTGGATTTTACCCTGCACATAGTCCATGACATCTTGGTCTTCCAATTTGAGATCCAACATCATTTTTCAAGCATGGAAGTCATCCTTCCCAGTGAATTTGTCTTCCTCCTTGAAGCTATAGCTTGTGGAACCCATTATCCTTTCCGGTGATTACTATAAATAGGGCTTGTCTTCACCTCAGCTGTGATACCATGTAAATTTATGTAGATGTTATATGCTTGATTCAACTTTAATTTTATTACAGCAATCACATAAACAGTTAAGTAAAATGTAAAATGTTGATAGAACATACCAGTGGATCTATAGAAGACAAACCAAAAACAGAAGAATGTGTTGGTGCGTTATAGCAGTCAGCAGGATGCTTCAACCAGCAAATTATTCTTGGTCGACCAACCCAGAATGTGTCACAACAGTCCTCAAATCAGTCACTCAGTCAACTCAAAGTCAACCCCTAAAAAAGTCAACACAATCCAAAAAAGTCAATGCATGGCAGCAACAATAAAGTCAACACATCTCCAACTTCGATCAACCTTTTGACCTCGAATTTTGTGCCAAAGTGTACAGCCTTCCAAGATCAAACTCTCCACCAAAAATCAGCCAATTCAGACCATGCATTGACCAAATTCAACACTGGTCAAACTTGCCTAGAATCCCTAACTGTAGAAATTTCATCCTTTTTCCAGTTTCAACAACTTCGTCCTTTTTCCCACATGAGAACTGCTTCTCATATGCTCGTATCCAATCAGAGGAGGAGATGTGTGTGGATGAGAGTGAGTGAAATGCTCTCCAACATTGACTGTATATATATCCATCATTGAGGTGTGTGACACATCTACTGGGGGTGTAAAACCTTACGGCCAACTTGCACATATTCCAAATTATTAAAAATAAATTCAAAATAAATGTTTTGCTCATCAGATTAAGATAAATTTTATATCGATCTTACACCTCTCCGAAAGAGGAACCCAATAAAAATATTGGTATCTTCATCTGAGCATCACAACATGAAGTTTGGACCTAGTTTTCCAATTTTAACAGGACTCCTATCCTCTAGGGCTCCAACCCACGACTTCAATTCTTCAATATGGATTCAATGGTTCTTCAAGGCTTCCAATATCATCTGCAACAAGACTTTACAATCTTCAATACCGCTCTTTATCAATCTTCAAGAATCCTTCCTTAATATGCTTCAACAATGGATGCTTCTCAAGTCTTTAGTTGTACAAGCTATGTCACATGCTTTGGGTTCGACAATAATTAAGTTCGGTTCATGTTCGAATTTTTCAATGAGATTCGCCATTCGATTCATCTATAAACATTTTTTATATATTTACATATACTAAGTTTTAAATGAAAAATAGGATAAAATAGTTATATATCAATATCAATAAACATAAAAAAGTGCTATCACGATCATGGAAATTGCAAGGATACATTACAAGCTCGAATTGTGACATGAGGTTATGAGTTTTGATCTATGCACTTGGTCAATGGCTATGAGGTTCAATGAGGTTTGCCAAACATCAAAAAAATTTGAAGGTTCACCAAAATTCAAACCTCAAGGTTGAAGTTCGTTGAACCTTGTGACATAACTTCTATGTACTCTCCATCAGGAACATCACCTAGTGTGGGCTTTTGAATTCTAGTAGATTTGTAAGTGTCATTGTTGATCAATTAGTAAATTTTTAGAAAATTACTTGACCCATTTTGGGTACTAAATTTGCACTAGATGAGTATGTTGAGCAACTGAGTGTCACTAGAGTTCTGGTGCTTGATGGTCTTGTAGATGGACCAACTGGAAAAGATGGACTGAAAACAACAAAATGAGATGCTTATGGCCAGCCTATCTTGGGAGACATCATTACAACTGTAAATGAGAAGAAAGTATGCAATGGAAGTGATCTCTATAGAGTACTTGACCTAGTAGTTTTTAAGGTAGGAATTTTAGTTCCTCAAGGGTGGGGTCCTTCAACATAATTGCATCTGCCTTGGTCCTATCATCCAAAAGAAAAACTTAATCAACAAAGAGTAAATATGTCAAGTTTAGGGTAATTCCTATTTGTATAGTTGTCAAGCTTATAGTTCTTTTTGACTTTGTTATAACTCTGTTGAGACCATCTACTCTATAGTCAGAAATAGTAGAGGAGCCATTAGTCATCCCTACCCATGGTCTCTTGTAGGTATGATAGAATAGGCTGAGCCATTAATTAGAATTGCAAAGATATTGAGGAAAGATAGTTCATTATCTGGTTAACCAATTGCACATTGAACCATATATGAATGAGTAGCCCTAAATAAAGCCAATTTTCTCTATCATATGCCTTGGAAAGACAAACTCACTAACATTGCTTGTAATTTTTTGGTTTGATGTTATAAATTACTTCTTGGGCTACTCCTATTCCGTAATGGATTTTTTTCCCAAGAAGGATGAAAAATTGTTCTAATGACATGGAATCAACTTAGTGGATTTTGACCCTACATGCAATAATTTTTGCAATGATTTTCTAGATACAATTACATAGTGATATGGGTTTGAAATCATCTCATTCTTGTCTAATTTTTGGGATTAAAGCCTGAAATGTTGAATTGAAAGCTCCCAAATCCTACTTGTATATTTTAATTTATCAGCAATTCTTGGTTTGTTTGAAGGAAGTCATAGAACCACTAGAAGAATTCCATTGTCCTACGAAGTGACTAAGGGTTCTTATACTTTTGGAAACAATGCAAAATTGTTCGTAATTCATCCTTTTATATTTGATCCGTCAATGCCTCATTACCCACCTCCCCTACAAAACTGGGGAAATATGAAGTCATCTTTAACTATCTCTCTTAAATTTATTCTATCATCCTCTTTATAAATTACCTCAAAATGGTTGGTTGATGAGAAAATTTCTCCTCAAGATAAGACAGCTTCTCATGAGGAAAATTTCATTGATAATCAACATCTTGAGGCAATTGTTCATTAAAATTATGAGATGTTGAAGAGAGAAAAATATCTTCTGTTTAGTAAAGGCTATGCACAAATGTTAGTGATTTGGTACAAGGAAAGACATGGGCAGCGAGGGAATTGTGGAGATTCCCTACAACTCTTTTCTCAAATGTGACATGTGAGGATGTATGCTTATTAAACAAATATATTTGAGAACATGCACCATTTTGAAGGCAAGACTATTTTGGATGTAGGCACGAGAATTTTGATGCAGGCTCCTGCACTCGACCCGACATCCCACCTGCTTACCTATGACTACGATCTATGTGCTTCCCTACTTGTCAACTGCACTTTCTCCAATTCTCGATCGAGTTGTGCCTGAAGGCCTGTCACTGCGGCTTCAACTAGGCTACTCGACCACGTGTGGTGGCTACTAAACCTGCACTGACACAAGTCTAGCTAGCTTTGATAACACTCCTCCATCCACAAACTATGCTAACAATTTCCCTTCTATCGATCATTTCTGTGTCCTTTCCGTCGCGATTTCTCAACAGTTGAGTGGTGTCAACTAGTCTATCCGATGTTGTTTCCTTCTTAGTGAGTTACCACCTTATGCTTCTTATGGTTTTGTTTTTTTCGAGTGCAGAATTGCATGCAAGCCACAGTTCTTCCACCAACAACTGTTGACCATACCTTCCCACCTCTCCTGGAAAAATACACTCAAAACTATGTGCTTCTTTGAGGTGATACCAGTAGATCCTTTTCTACCAACCGAAATGTCGACCACCCCTTCTTCGCACAGTTTTCTTTTCCTATTGGCAAAAGGGTTTGAACCTTATTTCAACAACTCTGGTTTTTCTGTGACTGACACAGACTTGTCACTTATGAATCATTTATTCAACCCTTACACAACATACAAACAGATCTATATGACCCTTTTTCAATCCTTAAAAAAAATTAACAATTGCTTCAGGGCACTATACAATCGATTTACATTGGTCCTAAATTTTTTTTTTGCGCGATCACATATATATAAGTTAATAACACATTATCTTGCAAGAAAAAATAGAATAAGACCCATATATGACAAAATTAGGTTCCTATCAGTCAGTGCAAAGCTTAACAATGCCCGACACAGGGCAAGGTTGTTCGAGCATATAAAATAGGATAGGTTAAAAAGTTAATAGGTTGTGTAACAATAATATTTTAGAGCCTTTTGTTTACTTCAAGTATATCAAACCTTCTAGTTTGGTACTGTAGGAAATTTATTTGAGAAAAAACTTAAAATTGTGAAGGTTTCCAGCTAGTTAAATTTTTCTACATATGCCTCACATCATCAACCATGGCATCCACTATAAAATAACAATTTCCTAAAAAATAAGGAAAGCCTCCAATGATGAAACAGCCAAGTCATCATATCCTGAAATGGGTAGAGCCCAACATGCATAGTGCAGTCAAATATGTGAATATAAATGTGTGTTAGTAGCATCCTAAATAAAATCTACCCAAGAATAACCAACCACTTTGATTAATGAAAAGTATAAATTTAAATATAAAAGGGGTTAAGAGATCCCTTGCATACACCTAAGAAGTTGTGCGTGAAAGAAGGGTTTGAAACCCTAAAATGAAGACGATCTAAAAACCGTAGTCCTGCAACCCTTAGGGAAATGTCATTAACCATTAGTCTAACAGATCGACTAATTAACCCAAAAAATTCCATCACTAAGAAATTCCCTTGATAAAAATAGTAAAAATTGAGCCTACTTGGAAGATCTAAAAGGAATAAACCTTAGAAAAGATTATTTGAACCACTTCTGGATCAACATTGCAGTGTGCCATTGAAGAAGGGTGAAACCCGAGGAAAAACTTTAGAAAACCCTCAAATAAATGAGATAATCCAAAGAGGCAAGTTCACACCTACTCTGATACGATGTTGATATTACAAGAGATAAACAAGGATTGAATATAAACAACCAAAAAACCATAAATAAATAAAAAAGCATAAACTCAAAGAGGAGAGAAGATGAACTCGTGAACATGAGAAACATGAGATTTAGGTGCCCATAAGCTAAAGAATCACATAAGACAACACTTAGCTCATGACAAAAGAATTTGTGATGAAAATAATTATGAAAAAGCTAGTACTAAGGACATCACCAAAGCCCAAGAAGATTTTCGAATGTTAATAGTGAGTACATCTTGACAAATTGAGGATAGATGTAGAGATGGCTAGTGGGGTGCTAGCTCCAAGGAAGTTGACTATGTTGGCCTTAACCTAAAATAATATATATTGAAAAAATACAATAAAATGTTGTGGTTGCACATGTGTAGACTTATAGCCTTGATTACATGTAAGGTTGGCATGAGACCACAAGTGAATATTACACCATCATTCAATATTTTTTAGGTATTACAAGTCTCATGGCATTCACAGAGAAAGAAATGTTGTAAAGGAAGGATAGATGTAGAGATGGCGAGGAGAATGATAAAAGGTAAAATCTATCAAATAATTTTTAAGTTGAAGCAATTAGTACACCAGTGTATTTTGTTGATAGAAATAAAATGAAAATTGCAAGGAATGTTACACCTAAAGAAGCATGAACTAATGAGAAACCAAGGGAGAGTCATCCCAAAGTGTTTCTTTGCAATGTTTGTGTACTTGTTTCTCAAAAAAGTGCATAAGCACAAGGATAAAGGTTAGAAGTATTTTTGATAGGGTACAATGGAGAGTCTATGGGATATTAAATTTTTTATTTGGAAAACGTTACACTCAGCAGAGATATTATATTTGAGGACGACTATATCCAAGGTAATTCAAATGAAATTTAAGTGCCATGGCCTATTGAAGAAAGAGGTAAAAAGGTAGCAGAATAAAGCATTCCAAGTCAAGAACAAAGGAGCAATAAAAAATCCAGTGATAATGAAGTCAATGATGTCAAAGCTAGTACTAAGGACATGACCAAATCCCAGGAATATTATGGAATGTTAATAGTGAGGACATTGTCAAAGCCCAAGAAGATTCTAGAATGCTAGCAGTGAGAACATCATCAATGCCCAAGAATATTTTGAAACAACATTTGTGAACACTAGATGGCTCAAAGCTACAAGAACTACCTGAAAGCAATAAAGGAAGCAAGAAATCAAGAAGATTGCAGCAATCTTCTGTACAACAGTTATATATGGCTTTGATCACAAATTCACCACAATTTTGGTAGAATGTGATTCAATGCACATGGAAAGAAGAATGGGACAAAGTAACGGAGGTGGAATGTGATTCCATACAGAGAAATGAAACACTAGAACTTGAGGATATGCCTAAAGGGAAAAGTGCAAATGGTTAAATGGGTCTTCAGGGAAAAGTACAAAGAAAATGGCTCAATTGACAAACACGAAGGAAGAGAGTGACAGTAGTATTACTGTTTCTTTCTATTGAGGTGATAGTCAAGTCACCAGTCCTCCAAGATCATAAAAGACTGCCTATTCTTGTTCTTGTCATTTGTCCTACTAGGGAACTTGCAAGTCAAGATGTTGCAATGTACTCCTCTTCTCATACTATGTAATGACTCAATGAGACATCACATCATCTAATGAATTAATGAATCCACTAGAAATGCTGCCAAAAAAATTGTTTCCGTAAACTAAACATTTAGAAATGAACAGGAAAGTATGTATATGCATCATGAGAGGAAGTAAATAATGATAAAAACTTCAAACATGTTAAAAGGGAATGCCACTAAAGCATTTGTTTTTGGAAAAAAGTAATGTTGGATCACAATCATCCTTAAAAAACAAAAAAGTATAGGTATATGCACTATTTTGACAGGATTTGAAACTGAAGACATCAATTACAACACTTATGGAATAGTAGATTTCCAACTATGCCTGTTTAGCAGCTCGCCTATAGATATTAAGAGCCTTAATAGCATCATGGTGTTGCATTTCAAAGAACCGCAGTAAACAATTGCAGTCATCAATAGCTATAGATCAGGGATGCAATTGTCTAAGGAAGAAATTGATGCTTTGCACAGTAAGGTCAATCCAACCTTGATGAAGAGTTCATAAACAACAAGGAGTAAAAGTCAAGGAGTTCATGATGAAAAGTCAAGAACTGCATAGAAATGGCTAAATGTGGGTAAGGATTTCATGATTATGTATTGAGCCTTTTTGAGAAAAAAATTCTCAAACCAATGCTGTCAAACCCCCAATGCTAAACAAGCCAATAATGTGTGGTGGGAACTGATTCAAAAATTCTAGAACTGTATGACTGTAAAAACTAGATATGTCTTTTAATGTTGTTGAAGAGGAGGATATAGCTTAGAGTTGGAGCGGAAAATATATAACAATTACCATATGACTTCTACATTGGTGTGCTTGTCTACTTATAGTCATCGACCTACCCAGTTTTCCTTTGACACCATATATAACTTGTGGATATTTAAGAAAAGAGAATTAAATATACTTGGGTCAATTCATTCCCCACTTATCAACATACACAAACTTATCCACTTTCCCAAAGTATGTGTTCTTCTAAGTGCTATTCTGCATGGTTATTACTTTGTCATAATTCAAAGTTAAGTTAATTATTGACATTTAATAGGTTTTTGTAGTTATTTTGCATTCAATACCAAACATGGGAGGTATATCAAACCTACTTCTGGATATCAAACCGGGCAATTATAAAACTTGAGTTTTGCATATGTTTGAGTTGTAATATCAATATGTTGAGCATTTGGGTTCTCAAGATCGGTGCATTAGCAATCTCAACGTGAATGTGTCCATATTCAAAGTATACAATGCACCATCACACACAGTTTGAATGAATTAACCCTTCTCCATCTGGCTTCCACAATACAGCTTGATTCGAGATCTAGTCAAGAGAAAATATTATAAAATAGATAATAAATAAGAAATACAGGAGAATCAGCCCAATCAAAAGAATATATTTCTAGGTTTGGTCAATGGGGAATATTAACCTAGCACACACTAGGGTCAGTCAGTACTGAACCCAGCAATTGTGAAGCTAGAGATTGCATAGGTATTAATTCCAATATCTGATATGATGACCATTTGGGTAAACTCAAGAAATGCACCAGAGGTTGGAAATTTCAATGTCTGTATCATGAAAAGGGTTAGACAGACCTATGCCGATATTCCTACTCAATGTGCCCAATGTACAGTCTAGATTCAATGCACTATCAGCCCCACCATCGCTCTGGTTGTAAAATTCCTTGCAATATATTTATGGGTTTATGTGAAATTTTTGTTCATATCTATGTCAATAAATTTGTCTGGGTGCACTATCAGCCCCACCATCGCTCTGGTTGTAAAATTCCTTGCAATAGCTTCCTGGGTTTATGTAAAATTTTCGTTCATTTTTTCTGGGTACTGTTGTAGGCGTTTTACTAACAATTTTAACTCAGGAGATACTCATATTAAATGACGTGCACCGAAAATAAACCACCCAAAGTTCAAACTGACATATTCCAAGCATAAGATTCACACAGGACTACCAAATATAACTCATAAATAGGAGAAACGAGTACTCATATTAATTCCCAGAATGATATCCACTACAGCCAGAAGACTACCAATATTTTATGTTGTCAATAAACACATGTAAATAAGGGACACTGAGTATAGAAACCTGGGACTGGTGTGTTCCTTTTGCTGGTTGCCAGATGACTGTCTCACACGCAATAAAGAGTCCAGAAGTTCATTTTATGCGCAGATGTTTGCGTTCACCCATACCAGAGATAAGGAACTCGTGTTTCCCTTAGTGAGCAGCAACAAATACACGAGTTAGTGATGCAAAGACCTCTAGATAGTGTAAACTCAGACTCATTTAGCTTATACGTAGCCTTCAGAGAGTAATTTTCTTGGTCGTTGCAAGGGTGCACAACAACTGTTATACGGTTAGGAAAATAGTGATAATCAATATGATTACTCAGCCCTTCTCAGCATATTCATCTAGCAGATGGAATGTGGAATATCGGCCCTCAAGCTCAGGTACATGCGACCCAACAACTCTAACTAGAACTGAGAACTTGTAAATGTATGTCTCAGCTAGTAAAATAATGTAGCTCAACCAGAAAAATAAAAGGGGACTCGTGCAATGAAATATTTAACTTTCGTTCCTATCCCTTAGAAACTCATATGATGCCACCCAAAAATTTGAGGTGCTGCAGATTGGTAGTCATGCCTATTTCTTCTTCACACTGAACCAAAAAGAGCAGATCCGGCTCCCTTTCCCTTGGACTTTGAAGAGGCGAGGGATGCAAATAGAATCCCTTCTCCGCAATGACCCTCTCCTCTTTTGAAATCGATGATTCATTGCATGACATCGAATTGGAGGGGCAATCAAAGGGGTCAGAGCCAAGAGGCGTCACTGGGCTAAGAACGAGTGATGGGAGATATAGCATGCCGGGCTACAGGATTTTGGGTGGTCGCACCGCCTTAGTAGATATCCTTCCGTTCAGATTTAAGCGGAGAGGATTGATCCCTATACCTATCTACAGATTTCTCAAATTCTGACACCTTCCGTGCATCTTGAAGGCGGGTTTTCAAGGACCCACTTTGATTCCGGGAAGTGACTGATTAAAATTTCATTTCTATCCCTTATAAACTCATACGATGTTTCCCGCCATTCAAAATAAAAAATTCGAGGTGCTGAATAGTGCCGCCACTCAAAATAAAAAATTCTAGGTGTTGAATAGTTCCGCCACTCAAAATCAAAAATTCGCAAAAATTCTGCCTGCCACTCAAAATCAAAAATTCGCAAAAATTCGAAGTCTTAAAAATTTCCGCCACTCAAAATAAAAAATTCGAGGTGCTGAATATTGGTATATGTTTAGTGATTTGTTCAATTTCTTTTTTTATTTGGGTGTTAATTTTGTACCATGATGCAGTCTTATTAGTGCTTAACTAAAAAATTAATAAAAACAAAAAAATATAATTAACAAAAAAAAATAACTTCGAAAAAAACTAAATAAACCCAACCAAGAGAAGAGAATTAAGTTTTAGGTCATGTCAAATGGAATATTAAACTACCACAAACTCATCATAAACTCAACCAAAAAATTAAGTTCTAGGTCATGTCAAATGGAATACTAAACTACCACAAACTTATCTAATGCCAACTATTCTAATCAATACTAAGACTAACTATTTTGAATATTGAGTTTGCATATTTGATATCTTGAGGATTTGGTTAAAGTTGAGAAATGCACAATAGATTGGCAACCTCAATTTGACTACCATAATGACATTTAGACTATGCAATTATTTAATTTTATGATTTTAGTGTTTTGGAAACTACATGTAGTATTTTCGGCTCAACGTGCCCATGCAATAAATTCTTGTTGAGCAAGATCCATATTACTAAAAATTAGATTTGGTGCTTGTAGATATTTGTATGTTCTATGGAGCTTGGATATAGCCAATATGCATGTCTTTCTAGGGGAAACAAGAAATAGATACTATGAAGAGTTGATTGGAGGAATGCATAAAACATTGATATTGAAAGGGATCATCATTGATGGAAGTGAAAATATTTTGAGGAGTCTTACGAGTTATGGAAGTGAAGATGTTTTTACTTAAGAAGGTCCAAATATAGTAAGTGATGATAAATAAGAATTCAACAACCAATAAATAATTGCATCTCTACATTGGTTTGAGGGATAACTTTGCATTGAATCATATGTAGTTACTTCTCATTATCATAAGTGATGATAAAGAAAAATTCAATAGCCAACAAATAATTGAATTTTGATGTAGAGTTAGTCTATTGTATGAGGTTACTTCTTACTGTCATCACTTTTTGACATTTGTACATATGTGCATGAAGAAAAATCAAACCAATGATATATACTTCAAAGAAATTGTGAAATAAGTCTAATATTGATGAGCAAATTAGAACTTATGTGGATAATAAAAAAGCCCAATTTTGATCTAATGTAATAATTCCATCTGTAATATAAATGCCTTCACTTAAATTCCCTTGATAAAGTTTCATTTCATTGTCAATCAAGCAAATCTAAAGTGAGGGACACATGGTTCATTAATTACCCTTACTGACAGCATAACTCAAAAACTAGCATCCATAATTTTACCCCATAGTTGCATAAACTCAAGGGTACTAGTGTGCCCAAGTAGTCATAATAGAGGTGGGGGACATGATACAATTTTGAAATGGTAGACCATAGCTGACAAAATAACTGAAAATTTTCAATGGGACCATGTTTATCTAGTGAATATGGTGGCATGTCATTAGGCCAACCATCAAGATTCACTTCTGCACAGGCATAAATAAGAGGTTTGGGAGAGGTGCAATTTATCGATTAACCAAAAACTAAGTGTGATGCATCCTTCCGAGACATTTCTCCCACAAGTGATGGCACCCCACATCTTAGGAAGAATTGAAATGAAACCTTATTGATACACACCCACAAAAGGAAGAACATATTATTTATTGCAACATTCACTTGTCATTTACCCTAAAAGAAACATGGAGAGAATGATAATAAGTGTCACTGATCTATTCCTCTTGCATGCACAACTTCTCTACTCAATAAACCACCAATCAAGGAGGCCTTACCAATAGAAACAAGCAGATGTAGAAATAAATTAAATATATAAGGATAGCTAAAATAATGAGAATGAGAATACCTATGGAGTTGGGGTTCAGTACATCTCCATTATCATTGGGATGGACTTGGGTTTTGGGCTTCTTATCACAATCCATTCATGAACACCTGCCACCACTTTTCACAAACCTCCTTTTCTATCTCTTTTCTCCTGACTTATTTTATTACTAGGGACAACCACAAATGTAGATAGATATCTATAACAACAATAGGCACTGAGGACATCAGAAAATTCCTCCCTCGCTCACATTTTCCATTTTTTTTTCATTTGAATGCCTAGTAAATAGAAATGTCGAACACCTGCCACAACATTTCATAGAACCTCCTTTTCTATATATTTTCTCAGAACTCCTTCTATTTCCAAATACAACCCCAAATGTAGATAGATATATGTAGCAACTATAGGTGACAAGGACCTTAAAAAAATCCTCCCTCGCTCACGTTTTTCACTTTATTTTCATTTAAATGCCTAGTAAATAGAAATCCTGAACACTACGATGTGTCAACAGGGGAACTTGTTATTTTGGTCTTCTGTGATTTTTAGTATGTGCGAGTTGTTGGTCTGATAGATGTGCACGAAGGTGGTATTGAAGGAGGTATCACTGGGGGTGGCAGTGCTTCTGTGTGGAATTATCCATTTCTAGTGCTTGGTCTAGAAATTGGTGTGCCTAGTGGTTTGGATGTGGGTGGTTCTTGGTGTCTAGCGGTGACATGAGAGTCGTCCTTTTGGAATACATAGAGTTGATATCCTAGTGTGGGTTGTGTGAATCTTAATTCTTGGTTGGAAGTGTCATCCTAGGGCATGTTCCTCTCGCCTTCTCCTTCTCCAGTTTTTTGGGTTCTTGCCGAGTTTCCCAACTGGTGGCAAGATGGTAGCTGGGACATAGTGTGTGGTTTCCTAAGGAAATTTAAGGGTGAAGAGAGATCTAGTTTTTGGGTGTGGTGGTAGGGGAAAGTTCCAGTAGACCGGAATCTGATAACGGTTGGAGTTGGCCCTCCTGGTTTTATCACAATGCAACCATCGTCGCAGCGCGGGAAATCCTCACCCCCTACCAAGCAAGGATATTTTTGTTCATATGATATGGAAATAGTGGTAGCAGGAGCACACTGAGGTGGTAAGATCATCGGTCACTCCCAACTTGTTGGTGTGGGAACATGAGGCGGTCATGGTGGAGGAAAAAATGCCTCCCATGGTGGTGGAAGTGTAAGGTCACAAAAAACGTAGCATCGGGGTGGTGGAAATCAAGGAGGAACAGCTAAATGGGGAATTTGTAGGCATGTAACTCCCGACCCGCGGTTATAAATTCAACATTGTTTTCTAGAAAACTGTCGGGACCTAATTCAAATTATGATAGATCGGGTGGACTCAGCGGAATGGGTTTGTAGGGAGGAGCATGTTTAGTTTATGGCCACTTTGGATAGGATGCACTACTTCCAGTGCCAGGCCAGGGAGCGAGTATTAATGGTGGTGGTCTAGCGAGGCCAAAACCACCTTGTAGAAAAAGTGGAAAAGTTGGACACTTGGCTCGCACACTTTGAAGGGCATGTCCATTGCAACTTCCATCCACCACCCCCTCTAGGAACAACCCTAGAAAAACCAACTTCCATTACGTTAGATGACTAGTATGCTCTCATGTATTTTTTATGTATTACATGTATTTTAGTGTCTTTGACCCTCTCATTTATGGATGTTGTCCTTAGCCTCATTTTTGTATTTTTGTCACTTATTGCAAACATTGGTCAACAAACCTAGTCGAGGTGAGACCACTGTTTTTTTCTTTGTTGGTTGTACATATTTTTCACCATATGAATGAATATCAACTTACAAAAAGAAATGTTATGTTTATCTATTCATTAAATGTAAATACGAAGACTTGACCTTAGATTTAAAACAAGAGTCACACTTTTAACATAAATCAATGAAGTTTAAAGATTAAACTTTATGGCCAAAGAAATATAAATAGACATGTTAATTTGACTATCTAAATATTACCTTACTAAAACTATAATAAAGGCATTAGTGTAAAGTAGATAGATGATACATGCAATATTTATGTTAATTGTAGATGAATCCATCTGCAATGTTAAACTTTAGAGGCAAAAGAGTATTCAGAATTTTAACAATGTAGATGGACTCAAAGACCCCTTTGTCTCTAAATATTAACACTGCAGATGGATTCAGAGACTCGTTTAGTGAAATGTAACACTTCAGTATCAAAATTGCAAATTTTCATTTATGGAGTGATACGATTAAAAATTACTAACACAAATGACTAATTCATATAGTTTTTGTACATATTATTTGGTCATATCTTTATTCTTGGACTATAATAGTCATTTGCATTAATCATTATTAATTTTGTCACTTATTATCTAGTCATATATTTTAATCCTAGACTAAATTAGTTATTTAAGTTAGTCACTTTTACTTTAGTCATTTATTATCTAGTCGTATATTTTATCCCTAGACTAAATTAGTCATTTAAGTTAGTCGCTTTTAGTTTAGTTACTTATTATCTAGTCGTATATTTCATCCCTAGAATAGATTAGTCATTTAAGTTAGTCATTTTTAGTTTAGTCACTTAAAATTTCTCAAATTTAGTAGTATTTCACTTGAAATAATTGTGGTGACTAACTTTTTTAGTCACCTAGTCATTAATTTCATCATTTTCTACTAGTGATGTTACCCTATTGATCCATCCCACCGCTCTCCAGCATAATGGAAATCACGGTGGGACCTTGAGTCAAAAACATCCTAGGTATCCCTTAGGAACTCTCAAATCTCAATCAAATCATAAAAAACTTAACTGATAGCCTAAGAGAAGAATCTAGCTTTTTCACCATCCTAGCAAAATGATGACTCAGCTATATGACACTCTTACAAACCTTCGGGCTGCATATAGAAACTCAGAAAACCCCAAAAACATCCCTAGATTGGTTTTTTATTAGTATTGGTGGTGGACCATACACATATACCCTCAAAACAACTAAAAACATCCACATGGCGACTCCACTAGCCTCCAATAGGCCTATTACTCCAGTAGTCCTTATAAAATCTCCTCGGAATTCATTGAGCAATCCCAATCATGCTGATGGTGGACAACAGAGTTCAAATCTTCCACCTGGCGACTACACAACCCTCAATAGACCAAAAGACTCCATTGGTAGAGAACTCTAAACTGGTTGAAAAGACACAATGACTCTTTCTAGTAAACAAAGATGGATCCAAATGTGAATAGAGAGGAAAATTCGGAAATATTGATAGATACATTCAGAAAAATGATGCATCTACTTGACAGGAAAAGATAAAGACACAAAGTTAAGGTTAATGTTGCTTATTCAAACCAACCTACACTTTTTCCTTGGGAAGAACATACTCAACCATTACAAGACAAGATTAACAAACAAAATGTGCCTAATGAGCAAGTTGCAAATAAAAACACAGAGGAGTGCTCTAAAGAATCAATCAGCCATCTTGAAATCACAGAATTTGAAACAGAGAAAGAGTCAAAACCTTTAACATCTATACCCTTATGCTTTAATTCATTCCAGATCTTGAAAGGAAATTTGCATCCTGAAGATCTCTTAGCAGCTATTCAAGAAACCCCTGCTCAAGTTAACTCTCACATAAATCAAGAAAAGTTGGTTGAAGATGAAATCAAATCTGAAATGGAGGAAAAAACAAAACATCTAGGATCTCTACCTTTGTGCTTTGATTCATTTCAAATTATACAAGAAAATTGGCCTCCTAAGAATCTATCAGAGGAAACTCATGAATCCCATGCTTATTGTCCTGAACATCAAGAAGAGTTGGTTGAGGATGAAATCAAATCTAAAATGGAAGAAAAATCAAAACCTTTAGGATCTCTACCTTTGTGCTTTGATTCATTTCAGATTATACAAGAAAATTGGCCTCCTGAGAATCTATCAGAGGCAACTCATGAATGCCATGGTAATTTTCCCGAACATCAAGAAGAGTTGGTTGAGGATGAAATTAAATCTAAAATGGAAGAAAAATCAAAACCTTTAGGATCTCTACCTTTGTGCTTTGATTCTTTTCAAATTATACAAGCAAATTGGCCTCCTGAGAATCTATCAGATGCAACTCATGAATCCCATGCTAATTGTCCTGAACATCAAGAAAAGTTGGTTGAGGATGAAATCAAATCTGAAATGGAAGAAAAATCAAAACCTTTAGGATCTCTACCTTTGTGCTTTGATTCTTTTCAAATTATACAAGAAAATTGGCCTCCTGAGAATCTATCAGAGGCAAATCATGAATCCCATGCTAATTGTCCCGAACATCAAGAAGAGTTGGTTGAGGATGAAACCAATCAGGAAATGAAAGAGAACCCACAGGATCTCTCTAAAGGCACAAGTGATGATTCATCATCTCTCTTAGGTAAGGCCCAAAAAGACATTCATCCTCTAAATCAGCTTTCCCAAGAGAAATAGGATTATTGTAGTTATATCCAAAGAAAGATAAAAATTCATCCCTTTTTAACTGAAGAGGAGATAAATCAACTCATAAGCATGTAGTCAGCCTCTATTTATTTTCCTCCTGATCTTAACTATCACATAGCAGAAAGTGCATTTATATATCAATTCAAAGATAAACAATCTGATAGTCCAATACGTATGGTTGGTGAAATTAATTATATTGATGATTCTCCAAAGTTTAATCAATATGTTGATAATGATGATGCTTTCCAAACAAAAGTTAATATTGCAGAGTATTCAACACTTGGTTTTTGGGAGGAAACTCAATCTCATAAACTTGAGAAAGGTAAACAACCAATGCATAGCAGCTATGACAGTGATGAGGAAAACTTAGAAAATTTGGAAGAAAATGAAGACTTGAAAATTGATGATCACAAGAAATTTGATGCCCTTCTTTCTCAAGAAGATTTGTTGCCAGAGAGTATCCCTACTCATCAACATGATGACCTTCACACAGTTTTTAGTCCACTTAATTAGAACACGTTAGCTTGGAAAGAAGACTACACTGCAATATATGATGAGTCTGACAGTTCAAGTCATCATGAGCAAGGGGAAGAGTTTCTTTTCCAAGAGAGTCCCAAACATAGCCAAGTGAAAGAAGGAGTAGTCTTGAATGGGGCTTATGTCTCAAATCCTCTAGATCATGTACTTTCCAAGATCCATTTGTTGTTTTCCTTGAGAAATATGAGGGAGGAGTATGTTCTACCATGAACAGTTTGTTGCAAAGTGTGAGAAAAAACTTAAGCACTACTGTCCGAAAACAAGTGAGGCGGAAGTGGCCTTTTGATTTCTTCAGCATCATCAAAGAGTTTAACCAAGATCAACCATGCAATCATCTACTTGACTGGTTATATTGGAAAAAAGAGTTCACCAGGTAAATGTCTATCATATATAGGTTATATTAGAATAGATAGGCATGAAAAATAAGCTCAGTCCCATGAGCATCTTTCTTTCAGTTTGTTTTGAGAAAAACAGAAAACACAAAAACAACAAGAAAAGTAGAAAAAGAGGGCAGATTCTAAAGAAACGGTACAACCCCATACCCAAAAAATAGTCATGCTGAAAGTGCGCAAGTCTAAATGCCACTGCTAGTGCTCAAAAGATGTCTTGTTCAGTTATATAGCCTAATCATAACTGAGCATGTTTTAAATTGATTACTGATAAGTTAGTGAAAAAGAATGATAGTCAAAATATGAAAGCTTGACTTATCAAAGAAAGTAGATTAGGAAACAAAGATGTTGGTTCCACACGCTCAAAACAAAACCAAAGAGAAAAATAGGGATGAAAAGAAAACTATGTATCCTAGCCCTGATTTTTCTAAATCTCATTTTGTACGAAAATAACATTTGTGTGAAGCTTGTCTTTATGCCACAAACACATGACAAATTAGACTGTCTAATCCTGATTTTCTCATTTTTCAATTTCATGTTTTAGTCTAGCGAAAGAAATCCTGTCAAACAGCTTAATCTTGACATTTGATCTAGTATAGGTAGAGAAATAAAGGAGTTCATCAGTTTAATCTGAACTCCCGGAAGATATAAGTGTAGAAGTAGATAGTGTTTTCTCTTTTAAAAATATCATGTCAAGGGTTTGCCAGTCCAAGTGCACCCAAAGAAGAAAAAATGTTAGGCAAAATAGTTGGGTAAGTAGAGATGAGGTTCATGCTAATCATGTTTTCAGTTTTTCAAAAGCACCATGTTCAAGAAAAACATCAAGAAAAGGAGAAATCTCTGCCAATGGATGAGGCACTGTTCTTCACGAGCCAGAGATTTGCAATTCTGGACACCTCTCGAAAAGGAGTTTCCCTCCCCAAATGGAGCCACTATTAGTCATCAGTATTTTTTCCTGTTGTGATGACTATATGCCTTGCCTAGGTTTTCTAGAAACCAATTTTGAATAGTCAATTTGTCCTCTATAAAACCCCTCAGAGAAATTTTTATCTTTTTCCCTCTCTTGTAGACTATGTTAGAAGTGGTCATCAAGTTTCAGTCTTGATAAAATTCCCTTGTCCATAACTGTCATAAGCCTTGTATCTCTGAATATTCAAAGTCCCCTGTTTTCACACAGCTCACTGTCAAGCATAGGACAAGTTGTCTCCTCCCCTCTCACTGTTTAAATTCCCATATGATGACCTGACTATGCCCAAGAAGTCCTTCAGAAATTATGAAAAATTTTCCAGGTCTAGGTGATGGTGTTTAGGGTAAGTATCTTGAGAAGAATATCTCTAGTCAAAAACCCTGTTTTCAATATCAGTTAGCCATATTTTCTTCTTATTTGGAAAAACAAAACCCTTGTTTAACCCTAGGTCACACACCATCAAAATGGTCATTGTGTTTTGTTTCAACAAATCTTATAAGGTTCAATTGAGGAAGAAACAGAGTAAGAAGGTCCTATGTCCGAAGAAAAGTGATCAAGTGAAATTTTCAAGCATTATCATCATGATACATAAGAAAAGGCCTCCAATGATCAAAGTCATTTTATCAATGCATCTCTGCAGGGGTGCTAGGATAGATGGAATTAAGAAATCCTGAATAAGGGGACACTTCAAGGAAAATTTTCAAAGCTAGAACAGCTGATTGTTGGCAAACAAAGAAAATGCAAATTTCAAAGAGAAAGGAAACCTACAGAATTCATCCCTGCAAACTCAAAACACCAAGAAAGTCAAAGAATCATCCATCATGGAAAAATGAGTACAAAGGTTGGGAAGTCACTGCATCTAGCACTTCATGTCAACTCACAATGGAATTTTCACATTATTCCCAAACATATGGGCACAGCTCTGAAAAACAGTCTTATGAGGTTAGGTATGGAAATTTTCTGGCAAAAGAACCTCTAGCAGAATAGGCATCAAAGTAAAAAGTATAGAAAGGAACAGTTTCCTTTTTTATATAGCCTAGACTCTAAATCATCAAGGTACTATCAACACCAATAAAGCTACAGTTACTGCAAAGAAGATTTATTCCTAAGACATACACAACAGACATTTATCATTTGGAAATACATTACCTGCCCATGGCTTTCACAGTGAGACTCAATAAGAACATGTCTCATAAGAAAATTGGACTAAAGACAAAGTTGGTTGAAAAAAGGCCTCCTTCAATCATAAGCAGAGGGAAAAGAATTGATTTTAAAGGGCCTCCTTCATGACAAGTAGAGGGCACAATTGCTTTAAAGGGCCTCCTTTATTTGATGATCAGAGATAGGGCAAAAACACAGGTTGTTTAAAGAGCCCAGAACTTGTTTGAAGTACCTTCCTTCAAGAATAAACAGAGTGCCCACATAGTTTTAAAGAAGCCTCCTTCAATGACAAGTAGAGGGCAAAGACTTAAGTTTAAAGGGCCTCCTTCATGACAAGTAGAGGGCACAGTTGATTTTAAAGGCCCTCCTTCATTTGGTAAACAGAGATAGGCCAAGTTTTTGTTTGAAATACATCCTTAAAAGATAAGCAGAGGGCCTAAACAGTTTGTGTTTAACAAGCCTCCTTCAAAGATAAACACAGTAAGTTTAAAGGGCCTCCTTCATAACAAGTAGAGGACAAACACTTAATTTTGAAAAAGCCTCCTTCAATGAAGATAAGGTGTTACACAAAGGGCAGTCACAAACTTGACTTAAAGAATGTGGAGGTAAATATAGTTGTTAAATTCGCCTTGAAAATGACAAAATGCCATCATAAGCCTAATCACGTGTTCAAATGCTAAAGGTAGTGGTGAAGGGAAACAAAAACATGACAAAAAAATCTATCAGATGAGCCATAAGGTGAAGGTATACTGCATTTTTGCACTAGCATTCACCACTTTTGACAAGTGTTGGGAGAATCCGTTTTTGGAAATACAAATGGACACAAAATGAAAAAAATAAAATATATTTGGAAAGTAGACATCCATATCTTTCCAACGAGCCATCCCAGGCCTAATTCCGACATCGGGAAGGCCTCCAAAACACTGCTGCAAAAAGACCTATTTCTGCACTACGCGCCTACAGTCTGCTCCTGTGTTATTTTCTTAAGGACGCTACGCGCCTATAGATGGACGCTATGCACTTGTAATAAAAGCGCAGCACCATCTAGAAAGCTGCAAAAAGGGACAGAATTAGCCAAATTTTACCCAGAAGCTGCATTTTTCTATGAGAATCAGTTTTAAGAAGTCTTCTTCATCAATTGACATCTCCTCATCATTTTTTAAGTCATAAAAGTGCCAATTAGTCCTCACACCCCTTTCTTTTCCCTCCACTAACCATGTTCCACTTTCCACCCATGAATCACCCTCCCAAGAAAACATTCTTCAGACAGTTTCCACTAGTAAAGGTGATCGTGAAGAAAACAAAGCTGGACCAAAAGAAAGCAATAGTGGCCCTGAAATTAATGCTAAGCCTGAGAAAAGCACTATTGATACCAAAGAAAATAGTCAAGAGGAAAATTATGATGACAAAGAACAAACTGAAGAAGAAGAGAGGAACAGTGAGAAAGAAGAATGCAGTAAAATCAAAAGATGGAAGTAATGATAACAAAGAACAAGCCAATGAAGAAGCAGCCCACTAAAGAATGAAAACAGTTATGAAGGCAACCCAAAAGACGAGGACAAAAAAAGTAATGATGAAAGCAGCCCACTAAAGAATGAAAACAGTGACAGTAAAAAAGGTAGCAAATTTGGTAATGAAGGAGGCAGCAATATAAAGGGTCAAACTCAACAAGTACTAGTGTTAACCCCTCCTTTCATTTCTCATCAACACAGTCAGGAGCATGTGATTTCTGCCTCTCCAAGGCAAGGGGCCATGCTTCATCCATCAAAACTGGTGAAGGCGAAAACCATTAAAGCAGTGAAAGGAAAAAATATTCAAACAGTGCCAAGCAATGTCACCAGGGCACTAAGAAGCAGAGGTAAATTGCCAAAACAGAGCAAGGTTGAATTGCCTAAGAAAACCAGAGGAAAGAAGCCCATCAAAGGCAAGGGAAAGGAGAAGATTGAAGAAAAAGAAAGCAGTCATGAGCATGAGAGGGAGTTTGAGCTAATACAGCTAGATAGTGATGCTGAAGAAGATGAGGCCAGGATTCTTAGATCCCTCTTACAAGATCGGGATGCCCAAGTTAAAGACTTGGAAAATGACCTAGAAAGGTCAAAAGACCTTATCCACTTTTTGCAAATGCAAAACAGACAGATGAGTGGACATATGGCTATTTATGAAGCCCAGGCAATCAGATATAAAAGAGAAGTGCAAAATTCACAAGAAAAACTTGAAGAATACATGGGTGAGTATGTGGATAATGATGAAGACAAAGAACCAACAAGAAATAGGCCTAGGACCATTGGTCATAGAAAAGCATTGGAAAAGCAAAAAGAAGAGGAATCAACCCGTGGACAATAATACTCTCTTACGGAGCTACTTGCTCTAGAAATTGAGAATGATAAAGAGTCTTGGATTGAGAGGGAAAATCAGCATTTCTAAACCAAATTGGAGAAAGCTACAAGGATTTGGGCCTACAAAGCAGAATGATCGAGCACTACAAGAAATTGAATCAGTTTTCCCAAAGGAAACTCAAAGTTGCCCAAAGGAGGCGCCCGGGGGAAAAATGTGGAAAAGGCCAATCCCGGCTTGGAATTCTTGCTCTAGCTTCATTACATGTTTCTAAAAACCCTTAAGGGGTTTACTCACCAAAATTGCGCAATTTTGGACACATTCTTGTTTTTTTGTGAATTTTAGGCCTAAAAGCATAAAATCATGGGTGCATTAACTTTTTCTTGGAGCATCCTCACCTAAATAAAATTATATTTATGGATTCCTTGACATCAAAGGAACATGCTCAGAAATGTTCAGATCAAATGAAGCTGTTTTGGACCCTCAAAAAGGCCAAAAACAACCATTTTTTACCTTTCTGCCCCTAATATCAGCAGGTGCTACACTCCTGTGTTTTCTCATTGTTTCTACTTTTTGACTGACTTCTAGGCATTAGATTGGAAAAAATCAAGTAATTTTGGAAAATATACATCCGTATCTTTCCAACGAGCCATCACATAACTCATTTTTACATCGGGAAGTCCGCCAAAATTGCACTACAAAACAAACTTTTTTCTAGTGCTACGCTCCTGTAGATTTTGCTGAAAAGTAGTTTTCTGAGTGATGACTGGGCCAAATGTGCGTTAAGCAAGTTTATCTTATGTTTCAGGCCTTGAAAGTGATTCTTTTTTGCTATTTTGGGCCGAAAAGATATTTTTGAAGGATATTTTGTGCCTTGGACCTTGTTAGGCCTCAAGGACAGTTTTAGATATTTATTTTTGGCCAATGGCCTTCTAGTTGCTCTAGGTGGGTCTCCTCCTCTTTGGCCTATATAAACCAAGAGGATTCATTGTAACAAAGAGGGAGAACCTGATATATTGAGAGCAATACATAACATTATGAGCTTGGAAGAGATACTTGTTTTATGAAGTGGATGATGTCTTGCTTGGCTTGATGGTGGAGGAGCATTGTGTGCAAGATTCCATGGCTTGGTGAATGGTGATGTTTCTCTGATTTGTTTATGTTTCCTTGTTTTCATTAATGTTCCATACTTATCATTTGCTGTAGATCATAAAAGTATATGTTTATACATGCTCATGGAAGCACCTCAAACATCCTGCATGTTACAGCTTTGATGTTTTCCTCTTCTTGATCATTTCTAAAGGATTCTTAACTGCCCCTTAGGTCCATCAAGAAATTTTTATTTGTTTCATTTATGGTCAGTATGTTTTGCTATCTTGTATGATTTAAGGTATGCCCTACTTACTTATAGCTTCTCAAAACTCCATTTCTGAAATCTTTCTATGAAATATTGGTTGTTTTAGTTTAGCCAAAGAGGTCTCATTCGATCTTGCCCTTTGTCCATGCTTGCAAACTTATTTCATAGTTCCCGATAGCTCAAGATATGCTTTTTAGGATTTCCCTCTTCATATATTGAGTTGTTTTTTTATCTTATTTGTTTTCCCAAAAGTTGAAGGTGATTTTCTAGAGTTAGGGGTACTTATGCTTCTATGTATCACCAAATTGTTTATCTTTCATATGTATTAGTTTGATTTTTATTCATAGAGATTTATGGTTTTCCCTACTTTAAAACTATATATGTTTAAGATCTCTTTGGCTTTCACAAACTTAATGTTCATTTCACTTCACTGTCACCAAAATAATCCATTTACCTTGACTAAATCGACCCTGCAGTTATACCTTGTCCACCATTTAGACAGTCCTGAATTTATCTGACCCCATAACCCTATTGATTTGATGAAATCTATTTCTATTTTTCATTTTGATCAGTTTACCTCAAAAACCCAAAACAAACCAAAATATACTTAACAGCTAGCCTAAAATCAAACATACAAATCGAACAAGTTCACATCCTTCGCATAATAGAGAGAGCCATCTTTGAGTCCAGGAAGGTTAGGTCCTAGGACTCCAAAGATTGGTCTAATGTTACCCTGTCATTTGGTTTACCAATCTGCCAAATTACGGGACACTAACAGGATCTAGGTTGGCAGGGCCAAAAATTGTAAAACCGTAATCATGGTTAGCGAATATGTAAACAAACCTTGTGATCCATTAGAGGTGAGGCTTACTCGGTTGGAAAAACAAGTCGTATATATAACCATAATGTAATCCTCCTCATGGCATACTTGAATAGTAATTTTAGGATAGTTTGAGAAGATTTAGGTTCAAATGAAGAGGAAAAATTAGAAAGGGGATCAGAATATTAGGGAGAAAAAGAGAATCAGTCGAATAAAGGAACGAAAAAGATCAATCAAGTTCATGTATCGTGAACCAATCACAGTCCCTATTTAAAATGAAAGAAAATGTTGATATCAAGTCGTACCACGGTGAGATCAACACTTTGAATTTTGACAACTGGTTGTAGCAAATAGAAGTTTATTTCAGTGTCCATAAAATCGAAGGACATAAAATCTCATTTGCGCAACAGAAATTGGAGGTCCATGCACTAACTTGGTGGGAGAGCCACATAGAAACCCTGAGGTTGGAAGGATAACCTCTAGTGACTAAGTGGGAATATTTCAAAGCCCTCATTACATCACAGTTTTATCCCATTGGGTACGTGGAGGACTAGTGGATCTTGTGGCATTACCCATATGTACTCCTTAAGTATATAGGGGGTCTAAACCACCATCTATGTGAGAAAAATGATGTTATTCAATACAAAATCGGTGGATGAGGCTTATGTACATGCATAATACCTAGAGAACATAGGCCTGGAGAGGGTGAAATCAAGTGGATCAAAGAAAAAGGAGCAACATGATGTGTCTAAGGAGGGAAAGAAGAAGTAAAAAGGGGGGAAATATAAAAATACAATAGCCACAATGAACGAGTGTAAAAATCCTATAATCCACTGCATCATTGATGGCCATATATAGAGGAGAAGCATTGGAAGTTGTATCAAGAGCTAAACCCGAAGAACAAGAAGAAATATAATAAGAAGCATCTCATGGCCATTGATTCGAGAAACCAAGTTGAAAGTAGATCATATGTGGATGAGAATATCATTAGTACATAAATCCAGAAGGAGGTTAATCTAAGTAGCCGTCAACAACATGAAGAGAAAGAAATGACCAAACTCTTCCATATAAAGATACAGGTAAAGAAGACAAATATTGATGCTCTGTTTGAATCAAGATCACAGGTGAATCTCATTGTAGTAGAGCTGATCAAGAGGTTGGGGCTAAAATTTCATGATCATCCAAACCCATGTCCATTGGGATGGGTAAATAAGGATGTAGAGTTGCAGGTAACAAAATAGCGTAAAATTAGATTAGATATCATTGTTTATTTTATTGATGAAATAGATCTAGATGTGGCTCCCCTTGATGTATGTGGAGTCGTGTTTGGGAGTCCATACATGTAAATGTGTGATGCAATATTCATGAGTAGAGCCAACCAATACGAGCTCATCAAGGATGGAAAAATGTTAATCATTAACAAGCACAAAGACAAGTCAAAAAATTCACTCGTAAGTTCCAACCAAGCTAAGAAATTGCTCAGTTCCAGTAAGAAGTATGTTTTATTATTTTTAAGAGAAATTCAGACTATAGAGGAGTCAATAAGAGGCAAGGCATCCCTAGAGGGGTGTACTATGAAATAGAAACAATGACTGGATGAGTTTTTATAGGCATACAGGGATGTGTTCCGAGAGCCTAAAGGCTTACCACCTAAGAGAGAAGTGGAGCACGAGATATAGCTATTTTCAGACTCCCCATTGAAAAATATTGGGTTGTACAGGAAGTCTATTATAGAAACAAGTGAGGTGAAGAAGAAATTGTAGCAGTTTCTAGAACAAGGTGTCATTAGACCAAGTACATCACCATGTGGGTCACCCATCATCATTTTGTCGAAGAAGGATGGGATTTGGCAAATGTGTATAGATTACAGGGCGTTGAACAAAATAACGCTCAAGAACAGATACCCCCTACCTAAGATAGATGATTTGTTGGATTTGTTTCAGCAAGAAAAATACTTTACCAAGCTTAACTTGAAGCTTGGATATCACCAGGTTTGAGTTAAAGAAGAAGATACGTGTAAAATCGTATTCAAAACCAGGTAAGGTTTGTATGAGTGGTTAGTCATGCCATTTGGCCTATGTAATGCACCAGCTACATTTATGAGATTAATGAATGATGTAATGCACCTTTTTATAGATTCATTTGTTAATGTCTATTTGGATTATATATTGGTATATAGTGCTACCTGGGAGGAGCATATGTCACATTTGACACAAGTGTCAAAAACATTTAAGAAGCACCAGTTGTTTGTAAATCTAAAGAAGTGTGATTTTTTCACAACAGTCTTTGGTATATCTGGGGTGTGTGATTGGTGGAGGAGAGCTGAAGATAGATTCTTCCAAGATGGAGGCCATAATGAAATGGATGGTTCCTATTAATGTTTCTGAGGTCGAGAGTTTCATTGGGGCAGCACAGTACTTGAGGAAATTCATAGCCTTGTTTTCAGCATTAGCAGTACCACTTCATGCCATAACAACAAGTGGCAAGAGTTTCCAGTATGGAAAAGGTCAGCAGAAGAATTTTAAGGAGCTAAAGAAGAATATCATTCAAGCACCAATTCTGGAATTACCAAACTTGCAATGACCCTTCGAAGTGGAGCCTGATGTGAGTGGGTATGATATGGGAGTTGTCTTGATGCAAGGAGGAAGGCCTGTATGATACCATGCTGAAGTAATTCATGGGTAAATCCTTAACTACCCTACCTACAAAAAGGGGCTCTATGATATGGTGCAAGATAGAATTTGAATCACTAACTAATAATCCACACATGTCACCATCCATTAAAATACTTGCAGACCCAGAGTAAGCTACAACATATTAGGCATTACAAGTGGATGGGGTGTTTATAGAAGTTTCATTTGGTGATCAAGTACAAGAAGGGAAGCACAAACAAGTTGGTCGGCATGCTTTGAAAGCCACCCACATCAAATATTACATCTTTTGGGACTCTTATGCACATGGAGCCATTCACCCATGATGCATACAGAGAGGCATATTATGAGGATGAGGAATTCAAATAGGTGTATCAGCAGTTGTAGATTCAGAGTCATGTGAACGATGGCAACAACATCGTTGACTACCATCTAAAGGACGTGTTACTCTACAGGCTGGATAAGCTTTGTGTTCCTAAAGGTGAGTGATTGTAGTTGATTAGAGAGGCTCACACCTCCAAGGTTACAGGGAAATTTGGTGTAGGGAATATTGTGGCTAACTTGCAGAGGTATGTGTATTGGCCCAAGATGTAAGAGTAGGTAGAGGATGCATGCTTTGTTGTATCAGAAATCCTATCAATAGGAAACATGCTCTATACCATCCCTTACTTGTAACTACTCTTCCTTATGAAAGAATTTCCATGGAATTTGTGGGAGGTTTACCGATAACCAGGAAGGGACATCACTACCTATTTTTGGTAGTTGACAGGATCAACAAGATGTGTGTTTTCATGCCCTATAAAAATACCATCAGCGGGAAAGAAGCATCAAACTTGTTCTTTGGAAAGGTCTAGGTGCATTTTGGGATACCAAGAAGCATCATTTCATACAGGGATACAATATTTCTCAATTAATTTTGGACTACATTATGGGAGAATATGGACACAAATTTGAAGAGATCTATAGTGTTCCATCCACAAACAGATGGGCAGACAGAAGTAGTCAATGAGACTTTGGTGTAGCTTTTGACGGGATAAAACTAGAAGCATCCAAAGATGTGGGATGAAAATCTAGTATATATAAAAAATTATTATAACATATAATTCCACACTTCTACAAGAAAGTTCTCATTTGAAACTTGTTTTGGATATTTTCCACCTTCACCTTTGGATATTGCATATGGGTAGGAAAGGAGGAGTGAGGGAATATCTTACAAGAGATGCTTTGAGGGATGAAAAAATTATATAGAAGATTAGGCAGATCCATCTATAGCTACAATAAACACTACAAAATTCATAGGAGAAGTATAAGGGTATCCATGATCAACACAAAATATAGAATTCATTCAAGGTGGGAGACAAAGTATGGGTATAGTTGAACAAGGAGAGGTTGTAGGGGCCTGGTAAGAAAATCAAGGCTCTGAGGTATGATCCCTTCGAGATACAGGAAAAGGTTGTTGACAATGCCTACTGAATCAATTTACCACCATATATGTTCATTTACTTAGTTGGGAATGTAGATAATTTGAAACTATATGAGCCTTACATGCTAGATTAGGAAGACGAATAGGTCCTACCTTCTATGGAGGAATTGACAATAAATGCTCAAGAAGAGTTGACAGAAGATACAGTTTTTCAAAATAGGTCCAGAACTACAAGAGAGGGGCAGCATGACCTTTGGAAGATTGGGTTGGAGTGACATGTTCTAGGCAAAGCTAAATGGCACACCAGAGAGAAGGTGGAAGAAAAATCTCCTCACCTCATTCAGTAGAAGCTCTTGGAGACACAAATACTCCAAAAATGGGGAGGTGTGATATGGATTCAATCATTATATTGATTTTCATTCATCTCTATGCATTTGGAGTGGAAAACATGGAGGAATCAACTCATGGGATTATTTTTACCAACAGGACCCAGTTTGGCAAAAGGGGTTTTGAGACCTTCTAGGAGCGTTTTGAGGAATCAAACAACATTTTTTGGGGACAAAAATTTCCCACTTTTGTGTAGCACATTTTCACGCTATTCTACACACATATATCTTTCTAACGACATAATAAGTGCGTCAATCGGAGTCTGTATGAAAACATTATGCCACTCATAAGCTGACCTTCCTGTTTTTACACCTATAGTTTGGGAGGATGTTGTGTCAGCCACCATTATTCATGGAAAAGGAGCTAGCCACGTGATTATCATGTAAAATACTATATAATATTATATATTTTAACTCTAGTTAAGAGTTAATGTAGACAAAATTAACCACTTTTAGGCTATCAGAATGTGTTATAACTAGGCCAATAGGAGGAAGAGGCATTCCATTATTTCGAGAGAATTTTGTTCCATAGTTGAGAAAATATATCTAGGAGAGATAGGAGGTGGAGCACACACAGAGGATATGTGCACTGCAGCATCCCAAGGGCCACATGCATTACTTCTTTGTACCTGCATCCATATATCCATATAAAGAAAGAGAGTGAAGCGACCTCACCTTTCAGCTGGGTTTTTTCCTGAAAGGGTTTCCCATAGAGCATATATTGTGTCTTACATGTGTGTATGTGATCTTATTTTGTTGTTCCCTACTTTTTTGCATAATTTTCATTCGCATGCATACACCAATTATAGTTAAATCTACAAATCTATAATTTTAATAAAACTGTAATAGTGTAAAATTTCAGTATAAATACATATTATTATCGGATCTGATGTGACGAACAGTCCTGTAGAATATATAGGGAAGTTTACGGATTAAGGAGAAATATAAACATTCAAATCCAACTAAAACATATTGATTTAAAATTAAGGATCTGACTGCAACATTTAAACATCATTTGGATCAACTCAATGAGTTGGATGAAATGTGCTTGGCTTCAATACAACACAATGCTATTAATCACTAACACATGCCAAGTGGCACGATAAATGTATTAAAAAAAAGGTGTTTCAAAAGGGTGATTGTGAATTTTTGTATAATTCCATATTTATAGACTTCAAGGGGAAGCTTTGAACCAGGTGTCTAGGTCCTTATCAAGTAGACATAGTTTTAAATAATGAGACTGTTACGCTTACAACCATAGATGGATCGCAAACCTCTCTATTTTCCAAAGGGCACCATATTTGTTTCTTTCATAAACCACTTTCTAAGGATTCAGTGTCTCATGTGGTTTCAGGTTCAGGTCCTAAAATTATTGGGGAAGAAGTGAATCTTGTTGTGCTACCAACCACATAATCTATTTTTTAAGTTATGATTGCACAAATAAAAATAAATAATATAATGGTGAAAACCCCTTTGGGGCATTTTTAGACAGGTGTCAATTGAAAACTAGCTTGTTGGTAGTTGAGAATTCTCCTTTTTCTGCATTATACCTTATTTTTTTCCAAGAGTTACAACAAATTTTTAATGGTAACAACTTCAAATTCAGGCCTTCAGGTTTTGAAGAGCATTGTAACTAAGGTTGTTGATATTACAATTGTTGTTACATCAATTATTTTTACTATAATTGTTTTACTACATATTTTGTTACACCAGTTGTTGTTACATTGGTTGTTGTTATTGTACTTGTTGTTACACCAGTTTTTTATTCATCGGCTGTTTTTACTCCAGTTGTTGTTGTTGTGATTGATGTTATTGTTATTGCTGTTACTATTGTAACCAATTGCTGAATTTTTTCATTTTATGTGTGATGGGCTTGGTAACACCATTTTTCAATTCCTTTCACTACAAACTTTTCCAACTTTATATTTCACCTTATATTGTCACAATCACATCAATTACTTTCCACATCATACCTTCCACAAAGTTACACTACGGTACGCACCCAAAAGGTACACTCCTTTTTATTGCTTGAATAACTATTGTTTGAGTGACAATCAAAAAATCCCATTGACCCCTTTCTAGATCAAGCAAATATGGCCTCCACTTTATTTGGGGGGTAGGGCGGGTTATATCATGGCATTGTACATACTATGACACCGAGTGCCACATCATTCTCTGATATGCATTTTACAACCTCACATGCACTATAATTTATCCATTAATTACCCTTTTGCACCATTCCTACATGTCACTTCACCTTTTATCACATCAAGATCCACCACAATATTTCCATTTATTTTGACATAATTTCCATTTAGGGTATGTGCATTGAAACCACCAACTTGCTATTTTTTTATACTCAACTCTCTTTCCCCACTACAATTTCATATTGCTCCAAATAAAAATGTAATGACATCCTCATCAAATACTTATCCATGGTAGGAGTTTCCATCCACCATGAACCGGATTCACTTGAATTGTTGTGCATCCACCCAAAATTTTACTAAATTTTATAGGAAATGGGGTGGTTGGTTTATATAAAAAGGTTCCAGGGGTTTGATGGCATCATTTCTCTTGAATTTACCCAAAATATGGTTGGACAGATCTCAACAGTGCAATGGGTGAAATTTCTAATTACATAATATATCATTTCCAAATTTACAAGATTATCACAAACACGAATGAATTGGTTTAGTTGGAAGGCATAAATCCCGATGGAAAAAAAAAAAACTTGAGAGGAAACAAGTAGGTGATGAATAAGGACAGGGTCTAGAGAAGAATTTGCTTCCTCCCCCATGGTGAGATATTTCCTACTTTGTGCACAATTATATTACCTATGAGGGAATTTTTTGGGTGGTCTTGAATTACCATTCTATGTTGTTTGACCACCTTTTCCATGGGAAACTACTTAATATACATTATTTCTTGTTAGATTCTCTTAGCATCATGTCCAAAGTCATCTGGCAGTACAATAATGTAGAGAGTTTCATAAAAAACCATGGGTTGATCAAGATCATGGTCATTCACACATTAGAATAGTAAAGGAGATTTTGGTCTAAGTTTGTAAACCTTGTTGTGGGATCAGCATAGAAGAGTGGCAGAGAAGAAAGAGGAACATAGGAATGAATTATCCCACAAAAAAAAATATTTGGCTAGGGATAATGAGTTAGAGAGGGAAAATATAAGTGGAAAAGGTGATTCAGAGGTAGAGGGGCACCATACAAATACACCTATTGAGGTGACCAGCGAGAAATCAAGGAGCCCAAAAATTTAAGCTTTCGCCGTTGAGGAAGAGCCACCTCAACAAACTAAAGGTAAAAAGTGACTTTCAAAGGAACTTATGGTTGGTCATATTCCAAGAAGAAGGACTAGGACATCTGTGGAAATAACAACATCCCTACCATATAAAGCTCTGACCATTGTTAAGGGATCTGAGCATAAATTTGTCACTAAGAAAATGAAGCTTAAAAAGAAGAATTCTAACAACTCTTCATTTGGTAAGCCCAAAATTGATTCTTTTTCAAAACAAAATTATCATATAAAATAAGAAAACACCAAACTTAAGAAGCAACTTAAAATCATGAGGAAGAAACTCCAAAACGAACCCACGGGATTGGGGCCCCTCACTAAGGAAACCCAAATAATTAACACATGGTTCTTCACTTCCAAGGCAAAAAAGTTGAAAACCAAAGGATCCTGAAATACCATCATGTTTAGCCTATGGAGAAATACTTGGTGAAGCAGGGTATGTATAAGGAAGCACATGAATACCAGAGCTTCTCTCAATTGAGGTGCAAGCAGAAGATTCAAACATAATAGAGTTTCTGGTTGTAGAGGAAACCATTGGAGTTCTGGAGGTTGAGGGGAAAAAAATGAAGAATAAATGGGAAGAATACATTCTAATACACAATAACATATCCATGGCATTAATTTTACTCAAGCAATACAGTAGTCGAGGTAGTCCAGCTTGTGAAATAATAAATCCCAACTAATACATGAGAACCTGCCTATATGACAGTATTGTCACACAAGAACCAAAAATCGAGGTAGTCCAGCCTGTGAAAGAATAGATCCTAGCTGAAAAACAATAATTTTTCTACGATGTTGCTACACAAAAGAACAAGTAGCCAAAGCATTTGTAATATTTCAAAAATTTAGCTTTCAGCTAAATGGAATATTATAGATTATTTTGTCACTAGGTAGGTGGATAAATGCATAGGGAGGACCATAGATCTCCTTAGTAACAATAAGAACACTTAAAGTGATAGAGGAGACCCTCTAAGCAGATAAATAGAGCACCTTTGAGTGTGAACAGGGGATGGAACATGTTGAATAGGTCAACTTTGACCAAATCAACAACATTGTTATGGAGGAGTGGACATTTAATGAGGAATAACACAGTTTTGGAGGGAGATTGATTGCATGGAGGTAGTGACATAATTGAGCGGGGCCAATGGTAAGGAAGCTCATAAATTATATAAGAAAGAGGATGGCAGCCATATGGGGTCATGTTTTGGATTATTATTTTGTATATGATTTGTTTAGACTTCTTGCATTCTTCAGCTGTTTAGTTGAGTTTGCAGTGTTGTTTAGCATAAGGTGTTCCCGAGAGGGAATCCCACCTCTTTCCTTGAGATGCATCTTGGGAGAGTATTGCACTACATTTTCACACTCAGGCTCAAGGCCAAGCTACATCTTTCTTCATTAGCGTAGTTTCTGTAGAATATTGTGTTATGTTGTGTGCAGTAGTGGAGAATTATATTGGGTGTCTTTAGAGCTAGTTTTGAAGTGGAGTAAGGTTTCCATCCATTGGAATGCCTGCAAAGAAGCCCCTTGGTATTTATTGACATATTTGGCATCATTCTAAGGTGTATTTATCCCCTACAACATAGTTTCAACCCAAATCTGCGTTATTTTAGGGAGGAGTTCCAGGGGTGGTTGCAGTGGTTGTTTTGGAGGTGATTTCTTTAGTGGAGGAGCCATTCTTTCATTCGTAGGATCTATTGGAGAAGATTTTTAGGTTTCTACATCAGCTTAAACCGTATATTCTCATTTACGTTGTTGCAACATACCTTCAGCCCTAGGGCTGCAGCTTACATTGGCACATTGTGTGCATTTTCCGGAAACCCTCTTGGGTTGTCTTGGAAAGTTGATCTAGTGCCCAGATCTATACGTATAGAATATATTGGGGCCTATATCAGTATTTTTATACCATTTTATCCTCTCCAATTGTAATTATGCTTAATATTACTATGTTTTAGCAGCCTCTCTGACATTTTATATAGCAGCGACATAACACTTTTGAGAGGATTTATGTATTGGAGGCTTGTGTGATCACCTTCTATGATTTGTGCCCCATTTTTTTGTACTTATTTTCTGCATATATGATCAATAATATGGCTCCCTATTGGTCTTATGGTTTCATGTGTTAAATATTTGTTGTTGCTTTCATTTTATGCACTATATTCCTACTTTTCCCATTTGGGAATATTACAGTGGTATTAGAGCATAATCTTGGCTCAGCTTGTGTATTCAGCCACTATGTCACCATAAGGAGATGCTTCTCACAAGATGAGGAGATGTACAGAAGGAACAAAGACAAGACTCCAGTATTTGGAGGAAGGGAGGAAGAGGAGCTCTCAAGGATTATTTTTCAAACTATGCAGAGCATCAATGGAGATATCAAGAAGATGAGAAGGGAGATGTGCAAGAAATCTCCATGGGAATTTGAATATGAATAAAACCCTAGATTTTCACATGAAGGGTGTGATAATTCAACCACACAATCTGATCCACAGTGTAGTTTTATGCCCATATTCACAGCAAGAGACATGGAGGAAGAAGATGCACCAAAGGAGGAGACTCTGAGTGACTATCTTCAGGAGTATGAATCTCAATATTGGAGATCCAAGGAGCACTTGAAATTCCAAGGGTTTTTCCAACTCAAGGAGAATAGAAGGCCCAAAAATTACAACAGAAGGAGAAGAGGTAGATTATTTCTACCAAAATTTTATGGGTCATCTAAATGCATAGCCAAGGATTGGATAGAGCAACTAGACTCATACTTGCAGCTACATCAAGTTTTAGAAAAGGAATCCCTTAGAATAGCAGTGCTGCATCTTGAAGGTAAGGATTGTACTTGGTGGTTTTATGAATCTTATTCATTTAATCATGCAAATATAGCTACTTATGCAGGATTCACCAAGAGATTAGTGAAGATATTTGATGTAAAACAATCTTAAACATATTTGATTAAGCTATCAAAACATAAACATTCAAAACCTTTGCATGAGTTGGAAAGATCCATTGCACCAAATCCACTTCATATTTCTACTGAGGGGGATAAAAACTTGTATGATACCTTGCCAAGGGCAAGATCCCCATTGCAGGAAGAGCTTTCTTTTCAAAAGGAAGACATGGAGATTCCTCCTTCAAGGTAAGATCAAGATCTAGGGTCTCTCATTATTAACGATGTATTATCAAATATTAATGGGGAGGAAGAGCAGAGAGGAAGTAACAACATTGTCACTTCAGAAGGAGAACCATCACCACATGGAGATGGGCATGAAGTTGTTGCTTCAAGTAGAGGAGATTTTGCATCTTTGCAAATAGTTCCCAAGGAGCAGCATGTGATAGTAGTGATGGGAAGTAATAGCTTGATCAAAGGAGGAGAATAAAAGGTGGATCAACATCAAAGGAAGGGAAGCATGCACCCTTGTGTATTTCAAGGGGTTTATATATAGAAGAAGGAGACTGGTTTGTGTAGTGAAAGGAGGGACAAATCAGTCCACTCACGTATGCAGTCTACTTCAGACTTTAGTTTCTCATTACATGGGGGAATTCCACCCAGGAGGCCACCAGATCAGGAGATGAGAGACACCTCACCACTCATTGATCTAGGAGAGGTGAGAACCTTGGGAGGACTTGGCACAGTGCAGAGAATCTTGGGTAGGCTCAAGGAGGAGGGAGACATTATCCCAATATCATCATTACCCACTCTCATAAACTATTCTACGCTGGGAGAATATGTTTCTAGGAGGGAGGATGGTACCATCATGGTGCAAGGAGACCACTCTATGGCATGGTAGAGCTGGAGGATACTTCCACATAAGAAGGAATATTCCCCATGTGGTAGAGGATGGTGGCCACTCTTGCATGCATTGGCCAAACTTAGAAGATTTTGGAGAGGCGAAAGCTTCCTATGGAAGTCTAGCCTCCAAAAGATTCAACCTTCACTTGAGCATGAGCCACTACAAGAGGCACAACATGAACATGTTAGCAACATACCAGTGCTTGACTTTGGAATAGGAGATGTCAAAGAAGAAGGTAGCCACATGACAGGAGCTACACAATATAGATCAATAGCTTTTTCATTATGGAGTTTAGATCCTTATTGGAGATCCCAGCTATTGGTGGAATACTCCAAGGATATCCTTACATGCAGGATACTTGATGACTAGTTTTCAGATGAGAGATATATAGTGAGAGATGGGGTCATATTTTATCAAGATAGGATCTTTTTGGCTAGAGCCTCAAATCTCAAGGATAAACTACTACATGCAGCCTATGAGATCTTGCTTTCCAATCCCTCTGGTTTCATTAGAGCATACCATACTATCTGGGAGGGATTCATGTGGGAAGACATCAAAGGGGAGATGCACTATCATATGAGGAAGTGCATAGATTGTTTGGAGAGTGAGAAGAAACATAACTCTTGGGAAGAGTTATCATCACCACCTCCTTATTCATGGGGTGTGAGAGGGAGCTTATCCATGAGCTACCTTACTAGCTTGAACCAAGTATATAGTAGGGATTGTATTTATGATCATTATGATATAATTACTCTATACTTGCATTTCCTTACCACTCATGTGCAGGGCATTGCTCCAAGAGGGGGCACTCTTTCTTATTGGATTCATGAGCTATTTGGGATCATGAGCCATGATGATGTTGATCACTCCCTAGGAAATTTTGGGGAGATGATGTATTCTTCATGGTGTGCATCATTGACACCAAACATCATACACCTTCTCCAAGTATGTGAGAAGAATGGGGCAGCAAACAAGTGGTGTGGGAAACACTTGTTATATCATATTCTGTGGTAGTTAGGAGTAACAATACACTAGTTGAACTTTAGGGACCATTTCCCTTCCCCATTACTACACATGGAAGCTAGCATGACCTTGATTGTGATTCCACAAGTTGATGATGTTCTTATATTTGTTGGGAACATGATTGGAGAGAAGGCACATTGGTTGGATGTGTCCATTGGGAATGAAATTTCCCACAGTTTTTATGCTTCATGCTTCAAAGGGAGTAGGGGAGATGATATGGCCACTACCTTAGATCACATATTTATTTATGAGGTGAGCCATATGATTGTTTGGAACACTTGGGAGATGCCTCACATGAACATTTGGGAGGAACTTTTCTATGAATTACCATGCTGGAAGGTGATTCATCTCATTTGGATGATAGCATGGAGATAGGAGTCTCTCATTGGGAATGAGATCCCCTATGCTTGTCATCACTCCTACCTTGAAGACGTCATTGGACAGCAAGAAGGTTTCCATATAGACCTTCCATTTTCTCATGATGAGAGCCATTTGGTTTATCTACCATTGACCAAAGGCCAACTTGCACATTTGGGAGGAACCACTGGAAGACAGAATTGTTGTAGAATATCTGAAGCAATGGTGGAGACTATTTAATGAGGAGGCCACAAGAGGAGGAGGGGAGATTTTTTCTCAACCCTTACATTTGCTTGAGAACAAGCAATATTTTGGAGGGGAGGACTGTAATATTCCAAAAATTTAGCTTTCAGCTAAATGGAATATTATAGATTATTTTGTCACTAGGTACATGAATAAATGGGTAGGGAGGCCCATAGATCTCCTTAGTAACAATAAGAATGCTTCAAGTGTGAAAGGAGACCCTCTAAGCAACTAAATAAAGCACCTTTGAGTGTGAACAGGGGATGGAGCATGATGAATAGGTCAACTTTGGCCAAATTAGCAATGTTGTTATGGATGAGTGGACATTTAATGAGGAATAACGCAGTTTTGGAGGGATATTGATTGCATGGAGGTAGTGACCTAATTGAGTGGGGCCAAGGGTAAGGAATCTCATAACTTATATAATAAAGAGGATGGTAGCCATATGGGGTCATGTTTTGGATTATTATTTTGTATATGGTTTGTTTAGACTTCTTGCATTCTTCAGCTGTTTAGTTGAGTTTGCAGTGTTGTTTAACACAGGGTGTTCCCGAGCAGGAATCCCACCTCTTTCTTTAAGAGGCCTCTTGGGAGAGTATTGCACTACATTTCCACACTCAAGCTCAAGGCTATGCTATATCTTTCTTCATTATAACATTTTCTATAGAATATTGTGTTGTGTTGCAGGGTGCAGTGGTGGAGAATTATATTGGGTGTCTTTAGAGCTATTTTTGCAGTGGAGGAAGGCTTCCATCCATTGGAAGGCCTGTAAAGAAGCCCCTTGGGATTTATTGACATGTTTGGCATCAAGACAAGGTGTATTTATCCCCTAAAGTTCAGTTTCAGCCCATATTTGCGTTATTTTAGGGAGGAGTTGCAGGGGTGGTTGTAGTGGCTGTTTTGGGAGGTGATTTCTTCAGTGGAGGAGTCATTCTTTCATCCAGAGGATCTATTGGAGAAGAGATGTAGATTTATACATTAGCTTCAGCCATATATTCTCATTTATTTTGTTGCAGCATACCTTGAGCCCTAGGGCTGCAGCTTACATTGGCACATTGTGTGCATTTTCCAGAAACCCTCTTGGGTTGTCTTGGAAAGTTGATCTAGTGCCCAGATATGTATGTCTAGAATCTATTGGGGCCTATATCAGTATTTTTATACCATTTTATCATCTACAGTTGTAATTATTATTAATATGACTGCATTGTAGCAGCCTCTCCGGCCTTTTTTATACCAGCAACATCACACTTTTGAGAGGATTTATGTACTGGAGGCTTGTGTGATCACCTTCTATGATTTGTGCCCCATTGTTTTGTACTTATTTTCTGCATATATGATCAATAATATGGCTCCCTATTGATCTTATGGTTTCATGTGTTAAATATTTTTTTTTCTTTCATTTTATGCACTATATTCCTGCTTTTCCCATTTGGGAATATTACAGCAGTCCAACTTCTTAGAGGAGAGAAAGAGATTCCAAAAGGACCTCCCAATGACATTTTTGTTACTCAAGTAATAAAAATCTAGGTACTCCTACCCAACAATGAAAAACCCATCATGTTAACCTTTATATTGATGTTTTGGCTGCTAAAATGTGTAAATGGAAGCAACTAAAACTATCACTACAGTCAGATGTAATTCCCTTAACCCAACATAATAATTGTTTTCATGATCTTAAGGAGGCCAAGTAATAGTTTAGGGGCTAATATTCACGGGTGGCTAATTTTCCATGATTTTTCAAAAAAAAGATTCACTAATTTCCTTTTTTTCTATAACAAAATTACCCAAATATTATAGTATAAAATCATTTCACCTTAAAAATTGCTAAAAAATTATATAGAGACTATATAAAAAATATAGAAATTTGAATAGTTTTAAAAATATATCACCAAACATTTTTCAAATTGCATATTATGGACTAATGAGATTCACCAAGGTTTCTAAAGTTTAAGATAAATTTCCATCCTTAAAATTTTCCTTGAAGGAGGCTTGGGTAGAAGAGCTCACAATTCAGAGTTTAAGTGGGATGTGGTTAGAAAGGAAAGAAGGAAGGAGAAAAAGCAATAAAGGAGCACAACGATCAAATTCAGAAATTAGAGCTAGAGAAGGGACAAATATATAATCTAGCACAAGAATTGCTAAGATGCATCTGCCTATCACATATTCCTTCAGGAGTAGTATATTCTCATCCAGATGGCAACAATAAAGGAGGATAGACCCTATGATCACACTACTTCCATGACCTTTTTAGAAAAAAATTCTCAAAGAAATGTTCCAGAGCAACATTTATTATTTGAATTATAAGTGCATGAGTTTACTTGGTTCAAAGAGTGAAATTTTAACCTCTCACAAAATTTCAGAGATATTCAATCAAGGGCTTTTACCTCATTGATTAATAGTTGAAATGGAAACTAACCCATAACACTATAACAACAAACAAAAAAATGAAGATGTTGTCTATTAGAGGAGAATCATCTCTTATTGTTGTAGTCATCTAGACATATAATAGTTTTCTTGTATCCATAGAGGAAGTTGCTATTGTGAAAATAGTTCAATAATAAACTCTAGATCTTTGTTCTAGATGTATTGAATAACAAAACAAGATGCTCTAGAAAGAAAAAACATTAGATGGGAAGCCTCTGACAACAATTTAAAGAAAAGGGATCCATGTTGTTATCCAAACCTCATCCATGCCCTCTCAAGAGTACCTAGATATGTTAATTTCATTAGGTGGTGTGAGCCTATTTGGCTCGATATTAAATTCTAGCTTCCTTTCACATGGTTTCCTACGGTAAGTATCAACATAATACTAGCTTAATCTAGGGGATACATACAATTTTTGGTTGGATTTAACCACTTCTAATGAATTCAGGGTTGTTTTGGATGATCCATAGATGCGTAAAACTTCAGAGAACCTCACTTATAACCCTCTTATTCCAATTAGGAATTTGATTGATCATATGATTGCATAGGGACATGTAGTTTTTTTGGTTGGGGGGAAATGTTGTGTTTGAGAATTGGCATCTTTTTATCAACTTTTTCCCTACCATTTTTTCCATTATTTCCTCAATAGTCACATCATTTTCATCTATTATTATCCTATATTTTGAATCAGGTTGTAACTCTAATCCATTAATTTTTTTCTTGCATTTAAAAGGGGAATAGTTGTTTTTCGGTGTTTTACTAACAGTGTACTAAGAAAAATGTCTACATGATGAACTAGCTGACCGAGGAGTAGGTATTGACAAAATATGCTACTTCGCAATTTTCATACTCCATAATTTTACAATATTTCTACCCCATTACATTGTTACTCTGATATACTCAAATGTTGTTACTTTTTTTTTCCGTTATTCCCAAAAGTCTCGGTGTTATTTAAGGTTTCCATTATCTTTGTTGTTACTTAATAGAATTTTTGGTCAACATAGTATATTGTGATAGCAAGGATTCAAATTTTATTATGTGATGTGGCTAATTTAGACACAATAGTTATGATTTATAGTCATTTAGTTTTTTCACTAATTAAGGAAACTTATTGTGGCGTAAAAATTTATTTGTGTATCATTTGTTGTAATTTGTTATCAAGAGGAATGTACTGAACAACTTGAGAATCAAAATATTCTCAAGGTTGTTCATATTTGAGTTGTTACCAAGATTAGATGAGAAGAGGGGGCATTGAAAGAAGACGTACTTTCCCTGAAAGGGGCGCTCGCAATATTTTTCTCAAAATTTTCCACGTGTATCTTTTTCTTAAATTAAATAAGGACACAAAAAGTTCATGACTTGATTTATGCTTCATTGTGTTAGTTGTAGGTTGTGATTTTTTCTCCAGCTTCATGGTAAGGAGGAAAGACCCTCCTCTTTAGCAGGGATTTTTTTGACTGTAGAGGTAGCGTAACTATTTTATTTGTTTAGCTTGTGAGTTGTCATTTATATTTATCGAATTTAATTTAATTGTTGAACTATTTTTATTATTAGTCTGCAAATAATTATGAATACATATTGTTGTTACTCAACCATAGTTGCCATATATTTGTGTTGATTCACACTGTTATTGTTGTTATAAATTGTTGTTACTATTTGATGTAGTGATTATTGTCATACATTGTTGTTACAGATCTCTATTACAGTTTGATATTGTTATCCTTTATGGTTCCCAACCCAATGATATTAATGCAACTGCAGTGGTAACATTTTTAATGAGTGATTCCAAATTAGTTGTGATGCTTGAATATTTTTCAGTTTGGTGTTGCAATATTGGTAATTTATTTCTGAACAATTATCATATTTGAGTATTTCAACTATGAAATTGAGGGATTTGGTTGTGAGAGTTATTCTCATTTTTAAAATGGTGTGCTAAATGTTCTTACTTTCCTACAAGAGTCCTTATTACTTTCAAAATTGTTTTTTGAGTGTTATTATTTTCATGTAAATTGTGTGAAGAGTGATTTCAATTTGCACAAGTGTGAATCATTTTATAGTAACCATTGATCTTTAATTTAAGGGTTGTTTTCTTGTTGAGGATGCATATTAGGGAAATGCACACTAGGAGGTAATCAATGTAAAGTTAATGATTGTTTCCTACAAATACATTGCACAATAGCCTTGAAATAAAAAACTTACTATGATTGATAATTTATGTTAGAGTGGATGAATTGTTTTAATAAGACAATAAAAATCCCCAATGCCTATTAGGAAGAGAATATTGTCAATAAATGAACTCATATGATCATGATAATGGAGAAGGTAAATTTAAGGAATTCTTGGAATTATGGTGACATTATATTAAAGAGGTAATAAATCCATGAGTACCTATTAGATGGAAACGAAGAAGATTGGCCAGAAATAGTGAAAATTATGTGAGTATAAAAAGGGGAAAAGAAAGAAAACACCTTAGCATAAAATCAGTATTCTCCTAGCTAGTCAAGCGTAGTGATAACTGAGTAGGGATACCAATTTTGATCACAACAATATAAAACTTATAGGTCTAAAGAAGCTAATTAAATATAAAATGACTCCCTTGATGTGTATACCTAATGGATAGAATTGAACTGCTAGGGGACCTATGAAATGTGACAATAGTGAAGGAGTGTTTCTCTCTCAAATGGTAAGCTCTCTTAAGGACATAGACTAAGGGGATTGAGAAACATGAATGATGACTAGGGATGATTGGTGAGGATCATAGTGATGACCCATATAATTATAAAGTGTAAAGATATTTAATTGTGAACTAAAATCACTCGCAACTAGCTAAGGATAGAAAGGGGAAAAGGTTTAAATGATCAAGAATAACAATTGTTTACCTTTTGGGCAAAGAAAATAGACTATGTATATTAATGAGAAAAATTAGCATGAGTGTAAAAATGAAGTTCGATGGAAATTTTATAACAAGACCTTGAGAAGGATTATGCACAAATTGGCAAAAGAAGAAAATCAACTATAGAGGGTGCACATGATTGACCTACACTCATTGTTTCATGAGTGGATTGTTGATACATTGAGACTTCATATAAAGAAACTTATCAAGTTTGTGTCATTAACAATGAAAACAATTATTGCCAAAGCACCCCAAGAATATAAATCATCTTTATTTATAATTATGGTATTATTAATTCCAAGTGCTTCAAATTTGAAACCAACTATAGTGTCTAAAAAAAAAGTGAAGGGGAATAATCCGTACTCTAGCTTCAAGAAGGGCACATCTAAGATAAAGAGATCAAGTGGTATTGACCTGGAAACATGATGAGATGAACCAACCTTAGTGATAATTACTATGTGATGGATAAAAACACTAGGACTTAAGAATCCCTTTGTGTAATTGTATTAATCCTAAAAATACTTAAACGACGATGACCTCGTGTTTATGTGATATTGGGTATAGTGGCATTAGAAAAGATATAAAAAAATATGTAAAGTGATGAAAAAAAATCATGGGATTCAATTTTGATATTGATGATATAAGGAATGATGGTAAAACAGTTAATATCTTAATTATAAATTTCACCACATTTCCCTAGGCATGACATAATACAATACAGGACACTAAGGCTCAAGATCATGAGGCTTACTTGAAAGTTTAATGGTGTACTTAAATAAGGAAATTATATGAAAAATTAATCATAAAAATAATGTGACTATACCTGTATTTTCTACTTCTTTTTTAAATGAGGGGAAATGATAATTGAAAAATGTTCAATATCTTAATGAGAATTTGGCATTCATAATATGATGATCTAGCCTAGGCTAACATGCATCACTAAAAAACTCCTACATGGATGTTTAATGGTAGTTTTTCCTTACATGTAATATTTGGTATTCATTTTTTACACATGATATGTAACAACCCTAGTGAAAATTCCATGTACTAAAAGTTAATAAAGGAAAAATAATAACCACGGTTATGGGACACTTATTCCAAGCTGAATGTTGGGAAAACACATCCTAGTGTGGGTGTTCATTTGGTTTATTATGTCTAAGGAAATTGGCAAAGGCAATGGAAAAGGATATGGAAAGGTAAATGACATTAATTGGAAATTTATTTATGAATATAATAGAAATTAGGAGAAAAGGAAGGTTAAAGGTCACAGGTTGCATGTGAGGATTAAAATGAAGGAAAATAGTGGAAAAAGAAGAAAATAGAGGCCTCATTAATAAAAATTCTTATGAGGATCAATTGCTACCTTTTGTCAATTCAGTTTTCAAGCTATCTCTCTATTCTCTCTCACATACACTCTTGGACACTTAAAATTTTCTTGGAGCACTTCAGCATTGGATCAAGAAAGAAAATAAGACAAAGGAAAGCAAGAATCAAGCAAGCAAGAGCATGATCAAGCAATTACAGTGGGATCATTTGCATATATCGAGTTGCATGTATGATTTCCTTGCTAGTTTTTGAATCCATGGTTATGCATGTGTGTTTTTTTTCTCTTATTGTCATTGGCATGGGATTTTCTAGATGTGACAGTGTTATTCAGCCTTGCCTTTCCATTTCCAGATAGTTGTGGTCTGATTGGTTCTCATGATTTTGGTTGAGCTGGATTGTCGAATGGATTCAAAATTGAGTGAGGTTTCTCTGAAAGAAATAACACATGGCCTAGTAACCCCTAAATCAGATTGTGGGTCACGGTAAATTCATAATTTGTGTTGCCTAGGTAAGCCTAGGAATCCTCAACCGGTAAATGGTGGGATATACGGTAAATCCTAGAGGTGGGTTCTTCCCATCAGGCCTAGGAATCTCAGGATGGGATACACTGTAAAGCCTAGAGGGTGGAGTCTTAGTTAGGGCCTAGTGATCTGGTGTGGATTATCATAAATCCAAGAGACTAGAGTCTTAGTTAGGGCCTATTGATCCGGTGTGCATTGTTGTAAAGCCTAGAGACTAGGAGATAGGAAAATTCCTCATGGTGTAGGTGGAGAAATCTGGTGGCATCCATGATTATTTACGGCCTAGTGATCCAGTGGGGATTACAGTAAACCCTGGTATGGTATGTTTACTATTTATGTCTTAGTGATCTGATGAGGATTGCGATAAAGCCTGGTTTTATTGATGAGGATGAGGTGGTTTAGCCTCGATAATCCATGGTTGATTTTGTCGATTTTGATTCCCAAATTCATGCTTGGAATATGGCACGAGGGTGATTGGTTGAAATAAATATTTGGTTAAGCTAATCTATGGTTGGGTGATTTGTGGAAGTCCCAAACCTAGTTGGCTTTTGCAGTCATTAATAAGAGTTCCTTATTCTTGGTATTCCATGACTAAATGTACTGGTTTATATGTGGATTCTATTTTTGTTGTATCCTTATTATTTATGTTGGTTATGGGCATGTTTTATGATAGTGATGATGTTTGCATCTCATCATATTTTGATTTGTAAATTAATGAAAAATGAATATATGACCTAATAGATGATAATGTAGCTAATGTGATGAGGCATCAATGCCTCTTATCAATTCTCGTATAAGTATGAGACATCTATGCTCAGATCTGTTGTTATAACCTATAGAATGCATATTTGTGACATGTTAATGAAATGTTTTTCATGACTAGTAGGGGTCGATTCAGGTATTTGATCAAGTTTGATATCAAAAGAATTTTCTTCGTGTCTTTTATGAGTTTTTTAAGTTTCATGCATTTTTTGTAGTGAATGGGTCCTACGCCTGGAAAATAGCCTTAAATCTTGCAGTTGTTGGCATAGAACTGGCAGAAAAAGGCTACATTCACAATCAATCATTCTCATGGGAGTGATTTGTGCTCTGATTCGCTTGGAAGGCTTGTCAAGGGAGAGATTGGGGCTCTACGTTAGTGATATGTTGAGTTTCCTCAAGGGTTGGTCACCAGGAAGGGTGTGTTGCCTCTTGAAGGTTTTGTAGCATGTGTGTCAGGTCATATTGATTTTGTTGTGTTGGTTCCACTTCCTTAACTTTACTTGGGGAGTTGAATCAGATCATAACAGCCTCTCGTCACATGTTTACCCCTGCAGACTAGTTAACTTGGGTAAACGTGGGAGGAGGGTGTTATAGAGAGGTATCAGAGCTTGGTTCACCACTTGGACTCAATGGGCGGTGTGTTGGTCATGCATTCATGTCGGTTATATATGTTTTACTTATATTTTTTCTCTATGTGTTTGTTGCATATACATGATGTTGGTCATGGTCAAAGATGTGTTTCCATGTGAAAGTTGATGGTGTTGTTGTTGAATGTATTTGTTGTGAATGTATTCTGGTTATTCCTTGTTTATGCATGCCAGTGTTTATATGTTGTTATGCATACATTGACTTGATATGGTTGTAGTTTTCATGTATGAGGTCATGATGTGTGGTTGGTATGGTCATGTATTTATGATTGGACTAGGTTTACAAATGATTATTACATATTGTTATGATTATGTTTATACATGTATTTCACTAATCTGGTTGATCTTACAGATGAAATATTCCCCCTCTAACTATACTGAGGTATGTCCATTATGTTTATATTTTTGTTTAGCTGACATAATATGCCTTATAGGAAAGAGATCAAATATGAATACCATGATGGTATACTACAGTTCCTAAGATTCTCCCTATGGATCAGATGAGCAACGTGGTGTTGGGACCTCTTCTGACTTAGAAAACACATTGAGAAGCTTGAAGGAATAATTGAGAAGTTTCAAATCAGAAAATGGCAGAATCATGCAGCCACAAGAGAATAAAGCAGAAGTCAATGCAGTAATCCTTCAAAAATTTTCAGAATTGTAGAGATAGGGACCACTTCGAATCAGCCCTTTGTAGGAGGATAAGACTAATGGGGCATATGGTAGTATATATTGTGGTGGGAACAAGTCGTATATGGATGACACGGTTAGAGATGGCAGGTCCTTTGACACTCTAGCTAGGAGAGGTGATGCACACAGACATTATTCTAGTTTTGGTTCTGACAGCCACTATAATCGTCATCATTATATATCTGTTGATGGTTTTGGATCCGTCAAAATTTAGGGGATCTCCACAACATGAAGTCCCAAAAATAACTCACACTGTTTGGTGTAGGAATCCCATTCGGAATAAAGGCCTAGTTTCCATATTCTTAAAGATTTTCATTGGCTCTGACTTTCTGCAAGAGAGAGGGATGTAGATGTAATTTTGAAAAGCAAGGGGGTGTGCTTGGTGAATGTCCAATTGTAAGGATGTCAAATTTCTTCTACTGTTAAGGGACAGAGATAACTAGGCCTCTAAGATAGAGATAATAGTACAACCTAGGAAGATACACACATGAACCGAAGGGTCCATCTAACATCCAGGAGAATAGTCCACAAGGGATGTGATGGTCGTTAAAACCAACAATTGAGAAATATTTGCCTAATACCCTGTGGAATAGTCCACAAGTATGGGACAAAATTAACAAACATTACAACACATCCTCAAAAATATCAGCACTAAAATAACTGAAATAGTTCAACTATCTTAGTACATGTGAAAGCAAAAATGAAATACAAACATCCACAAAAAAGTCTTACAAACATTAATATTCCATGCATGAATAATGTGTTGGCCTCGAAAGGATTTTGTTATTAAGTAAAATTTCCAAGACACATATGCTCAATGAACATCATTAGCTCCAATAGTGGAGTGTTGGAGCCAATCCTTGCTCCATAAAAGAATTGGTTTGTCTCTCTAATGCTTTGTTGGTGGAGCCGAGGTGAAAATTCCTTTGCTCATGCAATGATGGAGTATATATAACCAAGGGTGACTCTTTAACTACCCTCATGAATGTTTTATTTCCCAGGACTTTTCAACTTACATGACTCATTACATTCATGTGTGTCCTTTGGTCTTCCACTTTATAATAAATTTTTATTACAATAGACATGATACACAATAGTGATGTGGCATATGACCACTCATGACATGACATGACATGACACTGCTAACATGGACTGCTTGATGACATGGAAATGTCAAGCCACTATTGTTGTTGGGAGTTGAGTTTCTTCATGAAAGAGCTTTCCTTTTCTCCTATACATGCCTTGGTGATAAGGAGTCTTTAATGATCTCAATTCTTGGATAGTGGTCGAAAACTTGTGTCCTTTCACTTTATTTTTAATCAATCATCTTGTGAGTTCAGTTGCAAGAGTATATATGAGAATGCTTCCCTCATTATTATCTTCATTCATCATCTCAATATGACATGATAGAGTACATGTTCCTGAAATTCACTCATAATGGGACAAAATTAATCTAAAAACCCCTGGCCTAAGATGATGCACTTTGATCCATGAAATGAGCCTTGGAAAAGTGAAAGGTTGGACAAGGAGGCTTAGTGGTTGCACACCTACATAGTTTAGGATAGCAAGGGGAATCCTTGAGCCTTGATACTACATAGCACGTAGTTCAATCTTGGTTGGTGTTGGTTTGAGGGGTCTTGACCCAGTTTCAGATTTGAGGTTAACCAGCAAACCCCTTTACTACTGGCCCTTTCATCAATGACCCACTTGTGCAGGTCAAGGTATCACCCGAAGTAGTATGGGAGCGTGCTGGAACCAAGTTTCCACACCCTAAGAGAGAGATTTAACGAAGTGGGTGCCTTTAGATCTAAACATACCTATGCTGATAAAGCCCTAAACAGATACCCTTAACAACATACGTAACATAATAACTTGCATGCAGCCCGTAACTTATAATGTAATTAATTAAGAGGAGCAACATAACCAAACATCGATGCATTCATTACTCTCTAAAGCATCACATCCACGTGCACAATCAATTAGCTAGTAGTATTCAACATTACATAAATAACAGAGTAAATAACATGTAGCGTAACATACCAACAAAACCTCCTTCTATTTATTAATAATTTAGATCCTTACAAACTCTTTCTTCAGCCCACGCACACAGCCAGCGGGGTCTACACACAGCAGGACTTAGGGTCTCCATGCACACAGCCAGCAGGAGCCCCTACCAAGACAAGTTTACACAAAATCCTTAGAGCAGATCTATCATTAACGTCATAGCAGAGACTTATCCCCAAAAAACTAACTCTTCGACTCATCCTAGACTCTTACTTATACTTTTAGCCTACATTATACTAAGGTCCGCAAACTGTGGTTTGTGACCCCTAGATCTACCCTTTTTTCCCATTACAATGCATAAGGGACTTTGACCCACCCCAAAGTCCCTTATCTTGTGCTACGCATGACTAAGATACTCAAAATATTACAAAATTATATCAAAATTGCATTTAGGGGACCTCGCTTTAAGAGGCACCCAACACAATCTTGTGACTCGTCCCGATTCACAACGGCAGTGGGGTCTTCATCTTGCTATGGAGTTGTTCGATGATAGTGGAAAATAGTGGTAGGACCCCTTCACTATGCACGGCTGCATTCTGTGCGATCTCGTCCAACTTTTGACAAGTCAACAGCTCAGTAGCCATGATGACACTATCCAATGTTTGGATCAAATTTTTGATCGCAGCGTCTAGGCCCTGTCAAAGTTTCATTGCTTTGTCTACCTAGGGATTCAAATGATCATTGAGTACTTTCTTCTTATGTCATATTTCCTCAATTTCATCTCTGAGAACATGACTGGTGTGAAGGCATGCCAGTCGCTATGCTGCAACAAGGGTGGGCATGGTGATTTCCAGCTGATCAAATTCCTGCTCTTTGAGGCACAGCTCCTAAGTAAATTTTTAGAGAAGTGGATCACGATGCACTGTTTTCCACAGCTCCATAGCAGTGTCCAGCAACTGAGAGCCTTTATCAATGTTCACCGATATACTTTCAGTGACTTCCTTAACCAGCACAGCTCGCTGAGCGCGGACCTCTGGTGGAGTCTCTGCCTCTGTCTACAGTTTTTCCTGTAACGCAGCAATATTTTGTTCAAAGTTGGATCTGACTATCTGCACCTCAGACCTGGAAGCCTTCAAGGCAGCAACAAAGCTCTCAATTTTCTCTTGGGGTGTAGTAGAGGCAAGAATGAAAACTTTAAGGATATCTCTGTACAACTAGCCGATTAGATGTTCCAACTTAGCTCGTTGTGTGACCGTTGCTTGTTGCATTGTCTGGGCTTGGGTGGATTCTGCTACCTTTTTCACGATGATCTTCTCTTCCTTGCCCAGCAGATGTTGTCCACGTGCTTCTCTGCTTTGTAGCTCAATCGAGTTGAACAAGTGGAGAGCATGTAGCTTCCCACTTGTTATCTGTGCAAGGTCGAGGCCGACCTTTGCACATGCTTGGACCTACGTGCACAATGTTGGCAGTTCTATGGTCATGGTCACGCCCGGGAAGGGGAAAATCCTACTTTTTGTTGTGGCGATGATGGTTATTGCTGGCAGGCTCACTTGAATCGGCCTCGCCTAGTTCACGCTCGCTTGCAAAGAATTGGCTTTTAACTGCAGTACCTGTAAAATAGACTGCAAGGCCTCCACCATGGCCTTCTGTTGATCTTCCAGGGCATTCCATCTATCTTTTTATGTCATGGCGACTCCGTCTGTTATCTTCTCCAAGTCCTCCTCAGTTAAGGTGACCCCCGCGTCTTCATCAGAATTATCACCCTTCCACTTCTTGCACTAACCTGTGGCAGGCTCGCCAGTGCGCTTTGTACCTTGTGGGGGATCCGCACCCTCCCCACCAACTCCTCCAGTCTCAATATCATGTTGCAGCTTCTGGTCCATCCCCTTGGTGGTGTCTTTGGGGGTCTCCTTGGTGGTCGGTTTCCCGCTGGAGAGGAGCTCATTTTCCTTCGTTTTACTCGATGGAACGGTATATTTTGGTGTTGCATATTTATCAGATGTTCCTGTTGTGACCATAGTAGTGTATTTGAGACCTATCTTCCATGTAGGTGGCCAGGTTGCTATGACTTGGTCTACTTCTCCCTCGGTGACCATTTACTATAGATTGTACCGTGCTGGGTCTTTGCGCGCCCAGATTTTCACATTATGCATGGTAACATGGAATTCAACAATGTGCTTATATTTTTTATATACTGCAAGTGATAGTCGTGGCCTGGAGTGCATCGTTGCCACCAGCACACCTTCAAACAATACCCAGAATACTTTGTGTTCCTTAATGTATTGTAGGTCCTTGGAGTCCCACAAATTCGTGTAGTGCTCTCCTTCGCATACGTCGGGCTCAAGTTCAGGGAGCACCGCATCCTCAGGCGTCTCCCACACGACTAGGGATATCAACAGTAACAACCAAGAGTAGAATAAAGGTTTACCCTGGTCCTGTGCCTTGTGCACGTTAACTAGGAACTCTTTGCACAAGTGTTGGGACCAATTATAATAGACTCCCTTGTCGCATTTCCCTACCAATTGGATGACGTACGCAGGGAAAACTAATGGTTGATACTTCCTCATTAGCTTATATCCAAGCAAAAGAGTGCCCATGTGCACCACTGGGTCAGCGATGCTTTCAACCAAGAACCCTCTTTTGTCACGTTCCACCTTGTATTTCTCCCTGACATCGTCAGCCACCTTCTACTCAATATTCTTACCAAACCCTTTCATGGGATGGGGCCCCTCCATAGGCAGGCCAGTGATCTTGTGTATCAGCACAGCATTAAGAGGGATTCAGCCTTGAATCCATAAACATCCATCATGGATTAGCGTGAGCAACTATCGAACGACCAAACTAGTGATAAAATATCACCCAAAGTAGGGGATGTGCAGCAGTTTCAAGATCCATGAGGCCTTCAACTCGTGCGCCCAAGGCATCGACTCCACCTTTGGCACATCATCATATAGAACCCACTTTAGATATAACTCTGGGGCCAGATCTGAAAACTTTTCCTCATTGGCCAGATCATGATCATAAAACTTGATGGCAGGGATGTTGCCAAACATCTCTCCAATCAAAGGGACCTCTTGTGGGACTAAATGCATATGGAGGTATTCGTGGACCACATCCACATTCTTAGGCATGCACACCATTAGTTTGCGTGGCTTAACATAAGTTGGTAGCCATCAAAGAGGAGCTACCAATAGGACCTCCTCTTGGGCCGTCATGGGGTGCTTTGAGGGGTTGGGCGAGTGTGCCTCGAAAACTTGCCGGGGAGACTGCATGATCCTGGGGGAGGTGCGCGGCTTAGCCAAAGCCCACTTCATGGCTTTTCCCTTTTCCTTTCCCTTCTCCTTGACTTCTTCTTTTCCTTTTCCCTTCCCCTTTCCCTTTCCTTTTGCTAGCGTGGACATGACCTCTTCGACTTTAGGGATAACTTCAAAGACTTCCTCGAACCCTGGTTCAGTGAAGGCTGTAATGAGTGATGACTCGGTGGGGTTAGTGTAGTCATCCTTGCCCAGAATATAAACTCAGGATTGTTGCTCTTGAAAGGGGTACCTCGCCCAGACATACAGATTGCGTGGTTACGAGAAGCACAAAAATATTAATAAGGTGCAAGGCATGAGATATTCAGAGAGAAAAGGAACTGATTAAGACTTGTGCCCCTCCTTTTATAGGACACCATGGGTAAAAATGTTCAGATTATCATTAAATTTGACTTACCATCGAGGAAACGGTAAATAATCCTCCCAGATCATTTCATTAATTTCCAAACACCCACTCTATCCAACGGTAAATCACTTTTACACCCAATTTTATTGTTCTAACATCTATTTTTTCTAGCTACACGCTACCCCTATGCCTCAATCACACCTTTTCGCACCTCCTTACCTGCGTACTACACTTTCCTTCCGTTGCACATGTTTGCGCTTGCTTCTCCTAGCGCATGCATATCCTCCAATGCTGATGCTCCAGCCATATATTCATTTGGTAGGCACCAGATTGTCCCTGTAGGGTTTTATATGACTCCCATTAACGTACCCGGGAAGATATTCTCCGCAAAGCGTGGCAAAGCGCACCGCACCACCATCAATAATTTATTTTACTATATACGTGTAATATCCCAAAACTGGAATTTTCTACAACAATAAAAATACCTTAAGGTATTACAAATTTGGAGAGCAGAAAGTGATCATCTCATATACATGTATTTAAACACATGGCCTTCATAGAACAATCATAGCAACAAACTATGACTTTATACAATTCACCAGGTGGGGAAAAACAACATATTTAGACCCAAAAACGTTATTTTTTGAATATTGAGCTATAACAGTGACAAATAACAGTTTTTTCCCTTATATTAGTCAATATAGGACATCCATGAAAAAAATTTCAGAAACAAATGCCTTTAGCCTAGTTAAACAGGCCTCCCATGCTCAAGACAACGAAAAATTGCTAAAACCCCAAGACTGCAAAATGTCGTAGCAGCTGCACTAGTGACTGCGTAGTATAAAGAGAAGTTAACTCAGAAAATAGAGAAATATATCTGTTAATATTATTAGAATACTCAATGATGTACAAAAAGAGAGATCTAATCTCTTTTACACAGATCTAAGAAGACCCAGCAAGGGTTTCTTGTCAGAAAAGATGTACAAGAGAAGGTTGCTGCAAATATGTCGCTGAATAAAGTTGTATGGCTGTAGCTCTACATAATAATGGCTGAACATACAAATAAATGGCTGTAGACTCCTTTTCTAGTTCTCCCAGAGAAACGCTGATCCTTCTCTTGGGAAACTAGCTCCTCAAAATGGGACTTTCTCCCCTTCCATTGCACACCTTAAGAAATAATGCAGTTTTCTGAAGGGAATGAATTTTTTCTGAAGGTAAGTTCTTGGCCCAACACCAGGTAGTGAAAAAATCAGATCAGAAACCACCTCTTATATTTCTCAAGAAATATCTCCAAGAAAGAGTAGGGAATCCCCACCCAGGTAAACCCTTGCACTAAGCAGTGCAACAACTTAGCTAAACAGCTAAGTATGCAGGAATTCTAAGTAGACCTCATGAAAATATAATCTCCAATATGCTCATATGCTTTCCATCTCCTTCATTATATAATTTATGAGCTTCCTCACCAAGGGTCCCACCCACTATGAGGTTGCTTCCATGCAAAGTCTCCTCCACAAAAACTGTGTTGTCCATCAAGATGGTGCAATGTATCTAGAAAGCTTTTTGGACTTGGTAAACCTTGAATAATTCTTCATGCCCTGTCCCTTTTCACGCTCAAGGTGCCTTCATTTTATCTAGCTAGATTGATCTCTATTCACATTGAGCTGGCTTTATTTAGAATCCACTTCTTTGAGAATAAATCATGTTGACTTGGTCAAAATTAACCTTGTCCACATATTTTAGACCTTGTTCACACATGTGGATGCTTGAATTGGTTATTTCAAGATCCCCTTTCACATTAGGAAGTATTTTTATTCATACTTGAGCAAATTAGGAGCCTCCTTGCTCAATTATTCATGCATCTAGATTTCAAAAGAAAAAATAATATTCCTATTAACTGAAGCTAAATTAGGAATATTACAGTCTCACCCTCCCAAATTTTGCTTGTGGCCCTCTCATCCCATAGTATCATCCATTGCTTCAAAATTTCTGCAAAAATACCATTTCCCAATGGCTCCTCCCAAGTGTGCAAGTTTGCCTTTGGTGAATAAACCCAATGGCTCTCATTATGAAATAATGGAAGGTTGTTATGGAAACCTTCTTGCTGATCCATGGCCTTCTCAAGATAGAAGTGATGACAATCATGGGGAATTTCATCATCAATGGAGGCCTCCCTCCTCCATGCTATCATCCAAATAAAATGAATCACCTTCCAACTTGGTAATTCATATAAAAGCTCCTCCCAATGCTCATGAGAGGCATGCCCCAAGTGCTCCAACCAAACATATGGTCCGCATCATAAAGAAAAAAGTGGTATGCAATTGTGGCCATATATTTTCTCATGTTCCCCTTGGAACATGTAGTGCAGAAAAAATGGGGACTCTCTTCCCCCAAAGACACATCCAACAAGTGTGCCTCTCCTCCAACCATGCCCCCAAAAAATATAAGAACATCTTCAACATGTGGGATCATAAGCAATATCATGTTAGCTACCATATACAATAAGGGAGAAGGACAATGGTCCCTCATGTGCAACCAGTGCAGTTTTCCTCCTAACTACTATAGAATATGATACGACAAGCGTCCTCCCCAACACTTGTTTTCTGCCCCATCCTTCTTGCATGTTTGGATAAGGTGTATGATGGTTGGTGTTAAGGAATCACACCATGAAGAGTACATCCCCTTTCCAAGATCTTCCAAGGAATGGCTAGCATCACCATTGTTTATGGCCCAAAGTGGCTCATGAAGCCCATTAGAAAAAGTGCCCCCTCTTGGAGCCAAGACCTGCACATGAGTGTTAAGAAAATACAAGTATATAATAAATACATCATGAGATTCAGCAATACAATGTTTATCATACACTTGTTTAAAATCAGCAAGGTAGCTCATGGATGAGCTCCCTCTCACACTCAATGAATAAGGAGGTGATAATGATAACTCTTCCCAAGAGCTATGTTCCTCATCAATGAAAAAATGATCCATGCACTTACTCATATGAGAGTGCATCTCCTCTTTGAAATTTTCCCACATGAATCCATCTAAATTAGTATGACATGTTTTAATGAAACTAGTGGGATTTGAAAGCAAGACTTCATAGGTTGTGTTAAGTAGTTTTCTCTTGAGCTTGGAATATTTAGTTAGGTAGATCTGATCATGAACATAAATGATTCCATTAACTACTTCATAATCTTGATCCATTGCTTGCCCATCAAGAAACTTACATGTGAATAGGTCCTTAGAATATTCCATCAAGAGTTGGGACTCCCAATAACGGTCTAGGCTTCCCAACATTGACAACGTTGTAGAAGTATGAAATGATGCATTTGTCATATGCTGGCTCTCCTCCTTGACATGCTTGATGTCAAAGTCACATGTTGGAGTGTTCCCAACTTTCTTTTTCTTCCTTTCTAGCAGCTGATCTTTCTCAAGACAAGATTGGAGTCTAGGAAAGTCACCCTTCCCTTGAAAGGTTCTCTTTCTCAAAAACTTCCACCATTTTGCTCCTGCATGCAAAAATGAAATTAATTTTTTGTTATGTTCAGAAATCTTCATTATATATTGGAGTATCCTTTGCTGCCCCAAAGCTATGGAGTATCCTTTTGATACTATGCTCATATCAGCACAAATTTCTGAATCTATTCCCTCCAACACAAATAGATGAGTGGAAGAAAGCAAGGTCAATTTCAGAAATTTGCCTAGCCTCCCATCAATGATTTTCAGTGTTGTAGTGACTCCTTCCAAGGTTCCCTCTTTAAAAAAAAATCTTGCTGCTGCATATAGTTGAGAGAACACTTTATTTTTCCTCCAATCAGGAGGTCTTACTGCTGAAATTCCTCCTTGCAAATAGGCATCAAGGCATATAGTAGGATGTGAATGTAGGTGGACAGACTTGCCCCTACCTTTGTTGCATGGGTCCTCTTGCCTTCTTTGTTCTTTCAAAATATGAAATAGAGAAGGTTTCATGCTATTCATCTCATGATGCCATTCCTCCTCTTTTCCTCCTCCTCTCTTCAAGATCCCATAACTTGGAAATGAAAGTACATGCTGCTCATGTGTTATGCCAAGAGCTCTACGTGTGAGACCTTTTGGAACTGCTTGCAAGAGTGCAAGAGTTTCTTTTCTTGGAGCAAGTGGTCCCTCCTCTTCTCCATGAGGTGCTTGAGGTGCCCTTGTCATGACTACGTTATTCTCCCCTGCCTTCCCTTTCTCCTCTTCAATAGTTGAAGTTGCCTTATCTTCAACAAGAGACCTCAGATCTTGGTCTTCTTTTGAAGAAGGAATCTTCATATATTTCCTTTGAGAAGAAATCCTTTCATCCAAAGGAGATCTTGCCCTTGGAAAAGTATCAAATAGGCTCACCTCCTCTTCATTGGGTTTCAGAAATGGAGTTGGATAGATAGACCCTCCCAACTCATGCAAAAGTTTTGTTTGATGTGGTTTGATAGTTGCAATAGAAGATGCTTCACAGGAAATATCATCAAACATCTCTACTAATCTTTTAATGAACTTTGCATAAGTAGATATATTTTCATTATTTAAGGAAAATTATTCAAAAAACCACCAAGCATAGGCCTTACCCTCAAAATGCAGCGTTGCTACTTTGATGGACTCAAATTCTGAAACTTGATGTTGCTGCACAAAGGTGTCTAGCTCCTTCACCCAAGCCCTAACTGGACATAGAGGTGATCCATCAAAATGGGATAGAAATAATCTACCCTCATGCTGCCTCTTGCTCCTTGTGCTCTTTTCCTCCTTAATTTGGCAAAACCCTTGGAAATTCAAGTGATCTTTGAACTCCTCGGATTTTTTTTCATATTCCTGCAAATAATTACCAAGAGTATCTTTCTTTGGCACACCTCTTTTCTTCCTATTCATGAAGAAAATGCTGATAGAATGTGGTAGATCTGATGATATGGCTAAGTGCTCATATCCATAAGATGAAGACTTAGAATGTTCCTCTTCTATAGATTTTGTTGAGGGATCTTCATGTGTTTCCCTCCTCATTTCTTTGATGCCCTTGCTTTTGCCCTGCAGATTTGTCAAGAGAAGTTTTGAGAACCTCCTTTCTCCAGAAAAAAAGGGTTTTCTCTGATTTATTTTTCAAATCTCCTCCTTCCCATGATAAGACTCCATAATTCTTGAGCTCACAGGCTGAGCCATGATTGTTTCTCTGATACCACTGTAATATCCCAAAACTGGAATTTTCTACAACAATAAGAATACCTTAAGATATTCCAAAGTTGGAAAGAAGCAAGTAATCATCTCATATACATGTATTTAAACACATGGCCTTCATAGAACAATCATAGCAACAAACTATGCCTTTATACAACTCACCAAGTGGGGAAAAACAACATATTTGGCCCCAAAAACGTTATTTTCTGAATATTGAGCTATAACAGTGACAAATAACAGTTTTTTCCCTTATATTATTCAATATAGGACATGCATGCAAAATATTTTTAGAAACAAATTCCTTTAGCCTAGTTAAACAGGCCTCCCATGCTCAAGACAACTAAAAATTGCCAAAACCCCAAGACTGCAAAATGCCGGAGTAGCTGCACTAGTGACTGCGCAGTATAAAGAGAAGTTAAATCAAAAAATATAGAAAATATCTGATAATATTATTATAATACTCAATGATGTACAAAAACAGAGATCTAATCTCTTTTACATAGATCCAAGAAGACCCGACAAGGGTTTCTTGTAAAAAAAGATGTACAAAGTTGCTGCAAATCTATGGATGAATAACGTTGTATGGCTTTAGCTCTGAATAATAATGGATGAACATACAAATAAATTTCTATAGACTCCTTTTATAGTTCTCCCAAAGAAAGTTTGATCCTTCTCTTGGGAAACTAGCTCCTCAAAATGGGACTTTCTCCCCTTCCACTGCACACCTTAAGAAATAACGTAGTTTTCTGAAGGGACTGTGTTTTTTTTTAAGGTAAGTGCTTGGCCCAACACTAGGTAGTGGAAAATTCAGATCAGAAACCTCCTCTTAGATTTCTCAAGCAAGATCTCCAAGAAAGAGTAAGGAATCCCCACCCAAGTAAACCCTTGCACTAAGCAGTGCAGCAACTTAGCTAAATAGCTAAGTATGCAGGAAGTCAAAAAATACCTCATGAAAATATAATCTGTAATATGCTCATATGATTTCCATCTCCTTCATTATATAATTTATGAGCTTCCTCACCAAGGGTCCCACCCACTATGAGGTTGCTTCCATGCAAAGGCTCCTCCACAAAAACTGCGCTATCCATCAAGATGGTGCAATGTATCTAGACAACTTTGTTGACTTGTTCAACCTTGACTGATTCTTCATGCCCTGTCCCTTTTCACACTCAAGGTGCCTTCATTTTATCTAGCTGGATCGATCTCTATTCACATTGAGCTGGCTTTATTTAGAATCCACTTCTTTGAGAATAAATCATGTTGACTTGGTCAAACTTGACCTTTTCCACATAGTTTAGACCTTGTTCACACATGTGGATGCTTGAATTGGTTATTTCAAGATCCCCTTTCACATTAGGAAGGATTTTTATTCATACTTGAGCAAATTAGGAGCCTCCTTGATCAATTATTCATGCATCTATATTTCAAAAGCAAAATTAATATTCCTTTTAGCTGAAGCTAAATTAGAAATATTACAATACGGTCCCAACCAGTGCTTACGGAACTTCCCTCGGTGGAACGCAAATTGACTATCATAGAGCAAAACCAATTCTTCTTCGTTAAACACCTTCTGTCGGATGTGTCGGTCGTGTCAGGTTCTGCCATATTTGTGAAAGTTGCAATGCGTAGGCTAGGGATAATATATTCCATCGGCATGATGGCCTCTTATCCATAGACCATCCTAAAAGGAGTCTTCCGATTCATCTTCTTGCAGGTAGTCCTATGGGCCCATAGCACCGAAGGGATGCACATGTCCCAGTCATTCTGATTGGTATTACAGACCTTGGTAAGTGCATTCTCCAAAATTTTGTTGAAAGCTTCTACTGTGCCATTAGCTTGTGGGTGATACGAGGTGCTTTTCATATGATGGATCTGAAATTCTTCCGTCAAAGCTTCAATGGTTTAATTAACGAAATGAGTACCTCTATCTCTCATGAAGATCTTTGGGCACCCAAACATCGTCAAAATATTCTCAAATATGAAATGTGTCGTAGTATCTGCAGTACAGTCCTTGACAACCTTCGCCTCTGCCCATCTAGTCACATAGTCAGTGGCACTAATGATGCAACGTGCGCTAGTCTTATTTCTCGGGGGATTGATTGGTCCCATAAATTCTATAGCCCATTTACTGAATGCCTGCAAGGCCATCTGTGGTTGCAGGGGAATTTCATCTCTACGTGAGGGCTTCCCAGTTCGCTGACATGTGTCACAGGCTCGCCAGTGTGCTTGTGCATCTTTATGTAATTTGGGCCACCATAACCCTGCACGCAGAACCTTCTGCATAGTGGCTTTCCCTACGTAGTAGCTTCCTGCCACTCCTCCATGAGCCTTAGCCAAGATAAATTTTCTCTCATGTTCTAATACATGCCTTCTCAATACTTCATCTGTGCCTAACTTATATAATTTATCTGCAATTATAGTGAAATCAGTTGCGTGGGCCACCAATTATTTCTTCTGCTACACCGAATATTCTGTAGGTGTTGTCCTAGTTGTCAAGAAGTGAATAATGTCTGCAAAGTTCTCATCAACCACCTTGATAGCAAAAATTTGTGCATCGGGTAATCCTTCCTGCATACTAGTTGGCTCTTCTCCATTATCAATTCAATACAAGTGATCAGGCTCTACGTTGAGTCTCCCAAGCTTCACAGTAATCTCAAATTCATACTCTTGAAACAGTGGCAACCATCTACAAATCTCACCCCCCCCCCCAACACAGGCTTATTAACCAAGTATTTTAAATTAGAATGGTCAGTGAACATTTTAAAGTGTCCTCTCAATAGATAGCATTTGTATTTGTGCAGGGGACACACCATTGTCATTCCCTCTCATTTGGTAGTAGAATAGTTGCGCTCTGCGCTAGAGAGTTTCCTGATAGCAAAAGCAATCGGATGATCAATGTCTCTTTCTCCTAGCTGCACCAAGACAACCCCAAGAGCTATTCCTGATGCATCCACATGCAAATGAAAGACCTTAGCCCAATCTGGAAATATCAGAATAGGTGCAGTGACCATATTTCCCTTCAGCAGCTCAAAACGTTTTTGACACTCTTCATCCCAAAACAATGACACATCCTTCTTTAGTAGCTTTTCCATTGGCGCAATGATCAAGGCTTACCCCTGAATAAACTTTCTGTAGTACCCTGTGTGCCCTAATATGGAGTGCAGTTGTTTCTCATTGGTGGGGACTGCTAAATTGATGATAACTACAATCTTGGCTGGGTCAACCATCAATCCCTGCTGACATACAATGTGCCCCAACAAAATTCCAAAAGGTATGTAGAATATACACTTCTTTAGGTTCAGCGAAATTTAGTGTTTTCTGCAGGTATCCAACATCATGTGAAGGTTCGATACATGCTTCTTTACCAATCTGAATATTTTCCAATTATCAAAATAGACTTACAGAAACTTATGGATAAATTGTTTGAATACTGCTACAACTACACGCGAGAAAATGGCAGGGGAATTCTTCAATCCAAATGGCATGATGGTGTACTGGAAGGAGCCCCATTCAGTGGCAAATATTGTCTTGTTACGATCTTCAGGTGAAATTATGATATGATGGTACCCTAAAAATCCATCAGTGAATGAGTATGCTTCTTGACCTCCCACATTATCCAAGATTTCATCAGAGAATGGCATAGGGAAGGGATCATGTACGCAATCATTATTCAACTTGTGCAGGTCTACGCAGATCCTTATCTCCCCTTTGGTTTTATTTTCTTGGAATACCATTGGGGTTACCCAATCAGACTGTTTTACGGTCTCAATGATACATGCGGATACCATATTATCTATCTCCTCCTTGACAAACTGCTTATATTTAGGGTTTAGTCGATAGGGTCTCTTCTTGACAATATGTGCATCTGGCTTCAAGGTGATCTTCATAACACCCATATCTCCTACAATTCCCTTGAGCTCAGAGAACTTTCTAGGAAATTGGTCCTAATATTTGGTCAACAGCTCTGCAATATTTCCTATAGTATCATCATCCTAGTAATCCCAAATTTTGGCCAACTTAGGTTGCTCCTCCATCCCAATGTTGACTTCCTTCAACTTCAATGGCTTGGTAATGTATAATGTCTGTAATGAGGGTTCTGCCACTACATGTTCTCCTTCATATTATAGGATTGTGATATTCCTGGGATCTTCACCATAGTCCTCTACTAACAAATTTCTACAGTTGACAATATCATGCATCTGCACATCCCAAGCTGGCACAACACATTCCTTTTGATGAAAAGACTCTTCAAAGATAAGATCATCTATATCTTGCAGGGCTTCATTGTAATATTCCCAAATTTTCACCTGATATTTGGAATACTGGATTTCTTAATTTTCTTAATGAATTAAGTAAATAAAAGGGTGGAGGGACCCATAATCCTTAATAAGAATAAATATCCACTTTTTGTGTGTAAATGTGGATTAATTAAGCCTAGATCTACATAATGAGGTAGTTGAGAAACTACTAATGTGAATGGAATTAGAGATCATGTCTCATTAATGAGATAGATAATGGAGTTTGACAGAGTCAACTAAGATCTTGAAGAGGTAAATAGAATATCATGGAGCATTCATGATAAAATGATGGAGGATGTTGTGCAATTAATGCACACACGATGGAGAGGGTGTACATTGCATCTAGGCATGATGGATGAATTGGATAGACAATGCAGTCAAACATGGAGGATATTTTCCACATGCACAGTGTAGTTTAGATGAGGGCTAAGGTATGGGAAGGTTCAAACATTATATAAAGAATATGAAGGTAGGGATGAATATATGTTTGAGATTATTGATGTTGAGGATATATTTAGATCTGGAATTGTCATGTGACATTCCATTGCTTTCTTGGCCTGTTTAGCAAAAATTGCAAGTGTTGTTTAGCACAGGGTGTTCCTGGTCGGGAATCTTTCCTCTTTCATTGAGTAGCTCTTGAAAGATTATTTTACTTCATTATACATCAGGCATTGATGCCACTTATCTTTTCCTACTTTCTGCAAAACATTCATATTCAGAAATTGCATATTTCTGAAGATCAGTTTGGAAGGTGGAGGTTGTCTTCAGTATTTCAGCTAGAGAGCTGGTGAAGGTTTATTCCTATCACCTTGGGCTTAAATATCAGCATTCCCAAAGCTTAATTTTAGATCTGGCATTAGGCCAAAATTTATTTACCTCCTAGCAGTAGTAAACCCTTCAGGAATTATGTTGTCCATTATTGCAGATCTAAACGAGGGAGGAAGTTGCTAGCATTTCAGCAAGTAATCATATGACGGATCATCCCCTCACCTTGCCATCAGTATTTCCATCAGCCTGGAGTTTATTGAAGCATATTTCAGCAGGCATAGAGCCTCTCTTTCCCTTACAACATAGTTTTTATGAGCAGTTGTGTTGCAGCAACTGCAATCATCATTGGAGAATTGAGAAGCTAGATCTAGAGCTTCTAGCTTGTAGATCTGAAGGAGGGATCAGCCCTTCAAGCTTAGATATGATCTTGTGAAATATTTCAGCCATCTATTTATTAGATCTGACTTCAGATATGTAACCCCAGCAAATCAAGGATCAAGCCCTAGGAGGGTGATTTTCCAAAGTTGTAGATCTGGAAAATCCTTTCTGGGTTATCTTGGGAATCCATCACATTGACCAAATCTTGAATATTGGCATCATTAGAGCTCCATATTTCATTATATCTGCATTTTCCTTTTCAGAATGTAGTCATATATTCATATTCTGCTAAAGGGATAGTGTAGTATTTGCTTCCAGCAGCTCTCCAGTTATGCAGTGCCTACTTTGGCATGTTTTCAAGGTGATTCTAGGCCATCTCTTTGGCTAGATCTACTCATATTTTGTACATTATGTAACTGAATCATCTCCATGTAATAAAATGGCTCAGCTTCTCTGTAAATTTTGATGTTGTCTTGAGATTTATTGTTTACTTAGTTGCAGTTATTATATTGTGTTTAAGTATTACTGCATTCTCGCTTTTGGGATATTGCAGTGGTATCAAAGCATGATCTTTGGCTCAACTTGCGGAAACTTCATCTTTTGCATCTAAAGAAGAAGCATATAGATGAGATCTATTATAAAGGAGGATAATTTTCCCACTCCTCTCTTTAGATCCATGGAAGATCTCTCCAAGGAGGTCTATCAAATGAAAAAGGAATGGAAAAGGAAGGATCCAAGAAGAATATTGGAAGAGGAAGGTCCAAGCACTTCCTATCAGTAGAAAAGAAGACCAGAGAATCATAGATCTCCTCATAGATCTAATATGCCCACTTTCTTTGGAGAATGTGAGAGGTATAGAAATGAAGAAATAATAGAACCTGAGGCTCATGAGACTCTCAGCTTGTATCTTTAAGAGTACAAGAATAGTCTAAAGCTTTCAAAGAAAGTCTAACTCTCCAAGAATTCTTTGAACTCAAGGAAGAAAGAAGATCCTATAGCAGCAATAGAAGGAAGAGGAACAATGGATTCTATTTGCCTACATTTTATGGATCTTCCTCAAGCATTGTTAAGGCTTGGAGGAAAGAGTTAGATTCATTTTTCATGCTACATCCTGTGGCTAAAAAAGAGGTTGTCCAAATTGCAGCACTTCATCTCTTAGGTGAAGACAAGGATTGGTGGTTTAGTCACATGGAGCATGCAAAAGTGGCTAAATATTCAGATTTATTTCACAAGTTGAGGAAGAAGTTTGATGTAAAGAAGACATATATGGGCCACAAAGAGACATTTCCTAAGGAAACAAAGGAGGATGTCATTCTTGTCACCCTGGACAAGAAGTCACTTCATTCACCACCAGCTGTAGAAGTACTTGCATCTAGAGAAGAGACACTTGAAATCTTGCAAGATAGTCTTGAGCTCTTAACATATAGAGTCCCATGCATGATTTAGGAGATGCATGAGTAAGAGGAGGAAGATTCTAGCTCTGGTACATTGGTAGAGGAGAAGCCATCTCTCTTACCAGAAGTTGGAGACACCATTATCCCAGTTGGAGGAACTCTTGTGTTCTGTCAAGAGGTTCCCACATATTAGTTGATCCAAGGTATGCATACACATTCATCACCTATTGTTTCAGTAGCTCTTATTGAAACTTATGAGGACATGCCATCAAGGCCAATGCATAACCAAGGGTTAGAACAAAATGCTGATTTGACGCAGCAAACTATCACAATGCATAGGACTCTTGATCTAATCAAGGAGGAGATGGAAATCTGTCCCAATTTTTCATGGATGGACTACATTCAACATCTTGAGTTGAAGTGTAGAGTTCCAAAAGAAGGGATGAGCATGATCCTATGTACAATTACTGGTTATGAGATCAGTATGTGTTACAGAGCAATTTTTCACTGTCCTTGTACTCCCCATTCCTTGATCCTAGAGGACCCATACAATGACCCTTGTGTACTTTCTGTTATCACTCAATTTGGACCTCAGGCTGAAAAAGGGAAATCAGGGTAACATCTAAACCACGCTCATCCTTGTAGCTAGCCCTACAAGGTCAGGAGAGGGCTCTCTCCATGAAAGGATATTCAAAAAAGTACAATAATGGACTAATTTTAGGCTAGGTATAATAATGGGAAAATGTTTTAATGAATGAATGAAATTTCAAGGATGTATGGAACAAATAGGACAGTTTGAAACAGGGAATTAAATCATGGATATAGGGTATTTCATTGGGCAAGGTAGGCAGGAAATTTTAGCAATAAAGTTTAAATAAGGATGGAATGGAAAGACTGGTGAGGAGCTGAAAAAGGCATAGAAGATGGATCCTTTTCAAACAGAAGAAAAACACAGAGTATTGAATGATTTCCCAAGGCAGAGCATTAAAATGGATTCTACCTTTCTATCTTGAAATCATTCAGCCAGAATGTTTATGAATGAAGGGTGAACATAACAGTTTACATATGAACACAAAGGAGAGAAAAAATGTTAAATTTCATACCACATGGATCCCAAAAATAAAAGCTGTATCTCTTTATTAATTCCCTGTCCAAAACTGTTACAATGGAGCGCAGAGCGTTCTCCTTGATTTCCACACTTTTCCCCTTCTTTCTGATTTACAGACTGCTTTACAAATGATTTACAATTACATTAAATAGACTGAAATGTGGGACATAGATCCACAGAAAAAGGGAGTTGTTTTAACAGCTGAAGAACTAAAATCCAAATATAGGAAAGATAACTAACAATCTGTTCTTGAAAGGGAGGAACAACAATACGTTTTGGGCCATCTGAAGATTCGTTGTTATGTCCAACAAATGAGAAGAAGAAACCTATAGCATAAATCTCTTTAAACCGTTGCCGAAGATGTCTTACTGTTTCATATTTAGTTCCTTGGCCTTTGACTGTTTCTCACTTTTTTTATTCTTTGAAGGAAACTGACTTTGAAGAAAATTTCATTTGAAATTATAAAATGAAATTATGCCTTTAAGTGAAGGGAAAAACCCATTTCCAATGGAAGGAGAAAATGGAAAGGAGGTGGGGTCCAAAATTGCAATCACAATCAGAATCAATGGGAAGAGGAGATACAATATAAAATGGAGCAATTAAAACATGGTATGCGATGGTACAATCACAATCGGGGATCGGAGGAATAGGGGTATTGGGGCAAGTCGTAAAAATCCCAATGCGATTGGGTAATACAATGGAGGGGCGAGGAAAAGAGGTCCGATAATGTAATAATGAAATCCCCTTCAGAACTAAGTAAAAGGAACCTTTGCACTTTACATAGGGAAAAGATAAATTTTTGTATGAAAAGAGTGGAGAGTCTTTAAGGTGGGACCGGGGGATATAATCGCAATCGAAATCGGGTGAGGGAGCGGAGTATAACATAATATGATTCCTCTGATGTGATGGGGATAAGTGATGGGGGTGAGGCCTTTGTAAAATGAAATAAAATAAAATTCAAGTTTTACAAAGGAAAGGGCTCATTTATATGAATGGGAAGAAAAGATTTAATGGTGAGACCCGTAGGTCAATCGCAATCGAAATCGGGAGGGAGCGGAGACAAAATATTATGTGATTGCACCGATTGCGATGGTGCAACGGTGTATGAGCCGTCCGATTGGAAAGGGCGATCAACGACTCAGGAATAATCGGGCGGAGGAAAATCGGGAGGCACTCTTTGGAAGCACCGATGAAGTATGGGCCGTCCGATTAGATGGCCAGATCGACGGTCGGGATCTCATCGGGTGTATGCTATCAGGAGCGCTCAATCAGAGGGGATTGATTGAAAGTGTCGATGGTATGTGGGACGTCAGATCATAGATAAAATCGATGGTGGGGCTGTATTCGGGCGGGGTCAATGCAATCGCATCGGAGTTTTTGCAATAGGCCAATCGGAATGCATATGTTAAATGTTGCGATTGCGATGGGAAAGGGAAGGTTTTGGAACAGGGATTATAATAAAACTTTAAATTTTATTATAAAGTTTCAAAGGTATGGATGGGAAGTGGTTTGGTTTAATCGGATTTAAAGGAAACAAGACTTTATAATAACAAACGTTAAAGTTTAAAGGGACATGAGTGGAACTGGTTTAATCGCATCGAATTTTCTTGGGTCAAGGAACTTTGCCTTGCAATTGTGTAATCGGAAGGGGAAAAAGGGGAGTTTTATAAAATAAAATATTAAACTTTAATAATATAAAGTTTAAGGGAAAGGTGGGGAAAAGGGGAAGGTTTAGGGTATAGAGGACTTTATTCACTTAGGCATAAATTTCAATCCAGGAGCTAGTTTTGAGAGTGTAATATACCATTGGAAAGCTCTTTCCAGGATATTTCTGATGGACATACTTAGAGCATGATTCTGGACTGAAAATGTTGTGGAAAACTTTTCTAAAAGGCAGGGTGGTGACTTTGTGGAGATAACAGCTTCTGAAATGTGACTTATTACATATGCTGACATAAAATTACATAATAAATGATAATAAAGGCAAAGTATCATGTTTTCCCCTCAAAACATGGTTTTGAGGTGAAAATTACATCAAAATAAATAAAAAATTTCTTTGATCTTCCCAGGTGCTGTGACTTTGAGTTTATTAACTTCCTCATGACCTTGCTAATATTTATTGACACTTGACTCATTAATTTGACCATGGTGAGATCCTAGAACCTAATGAGATCCATCCTATGACCCATTAACATGACTCACAAAGTGAAAGTAACTCATGACTAAAGACCATAGAGAGGATAATCAACAAGTTTCACATGAGGGAAAACTGATGAAAAATCACTACCATCAATTAATCCATGACCTAGTGGAATGGTGAAAATTTATTGGTATGGGACTCCTAATATGAAAATTCAAAAGAGCAATTTTGATCACTGATGGCAGTATAACTAGACTGACACCAGGGATAATTTTAAGGATGGAAAATTATCTTGAAGTTTAAAAAATTGGCGAATCTCACTAGTCCCTAATATGCAAACTATAAAATGTTTATTGATGTATTTGTAAAATTATTCAAATTTATAATGATATTATATATTTTTTCTATATAATTTTGGCGATTTTTAAGATAAAATAATTTTATATTGTAAAATTTGGGCGAATCATTTTTATAAAAAAATGGAAATTGGCAAATATTTTTTTTGGAAAAACCATGGAAAATTAGCCCACCTGCGAATATTAACCTCTAAAATTTTCCATGACTGACACTAACATTGGCTCCAATGGGGATGGTAGCTCCTTGGAGGTGCCAAGAACATTGTAGACCAAGTAGCACTATCCATTGGGCGTAGAGTCAAAATACTGAAAACTGACACTATGCAGACTGACTCTGACTCAAGACTAAGACTGAAAACTGAAATAAAACCAAACCATACACATAACATTCAAGTTTTATAGCCTTCACCTCGGGCCCCAAACTTCAATGACTGTGTACTTGAAATCTGACCAAAAATAACATGGTATATACAATGATGGTGACATAGTTTCTGATCCATTATCTTCAACAATGGTAGTGCTTCAAAAGCCTACCATTCACTGCTCCTCCAGGGAAATCTTTTCCATCCATTTCTAAAAGCAAGAAAGCATTCTGTCTCCTGTATGCTAAAATATTGTATGGTCCTTTCCACAGGTTGTCAAACTTACCATGCTTCCCTTTGTCCTCATTTCTTGCATCCCATCTCAACACCACATCATCCAACTGAAATTTTTCTGCTTTGGTCTTTCGGTCATAGATCTTCTTTATCTTCTCCTGCAACTGAATAGCTTTTTGTGACACTTCCTCTCTTGTTTGCTGAAGGTGGATCATCTGATTGATTCTTCGTTGATTGTCATCGTCTTCACTACCAACTTCTTGCAATAATCTCATGACTAGAACTGTAAGTGATGTAGGAAAGACAACCTTAGTACCATAAACCAATTCAAGAGGTGACATACCTATGGATTTCTTGTTGCTAACTCTGTCTTCCCAGAATGTGTTGATGAGCTTTCGATGCCAGTTTCTTTTGTTTGCCTCCATCATTTTCTTGATTATATTTATCAGCGATTTGTTCGATGATTCTGCCAAGCCGTTGCCTTGTGGGTAGTACGCTGTTGAATGGCCCAGCACAATGTTATATTTTTCACAGAACTCCACCATCTTCTTAGACTTGAATGCTACTACGTTATCTGCTATAATTTTGTGGGGGCAGCCAAAACGAGATAAAATATTCGATTATAGGAATTGAATAATTACCGTATCTATAGCTTGCCTTGCTGGGACGACCTCGATCCATTTAGTAAAGTAATCTGTACCTATCAAGATCCATCGATGTTTTGCCGATGATGCAGGATGGATTTCTCCTATGAAAGTGAGTCCCCACTGCTGAAAGGGAGCATTCACTGAAACTGGTTTCAAAGGAAGAGGAAGCAATTTCTTCTTCCCTTGGAAAATTTGACATTCATGACAACTCATCACTGTTTTATAAAAATCTAAAAATAAAGTGGGCCAATAATATCCTTCTCCCAACACTTTGTTAGCTATAGTCTTCCAAAAAAAATGACAACCACAATCACCTTTGTGAAATTCATGCATTACTTTCTGAGCCTCTTCTTCAACCAAAAAATTTAGCAGAATACCTCCTGGATCTTTCCAATAAAGAGCACTGTTTAAAATACAGTATTTAGCAGACTTATGTTTCAGTAATCTACCTTTACTTTTAGACATTCCTGGAGGTGGTGAAAGATGCTGAAGGATATAAACAATATCTCAATACCATGGAGATTGTAGAAAAATGTTTGAAATTGGAACAAGAAAACCTTCATCTTCATCCTATGACATTGTTCTTAGGAGTTTTATATCCAGGGCACACAGATTTGATTGGGCCATTAGCTTTTCCAAGCCTTGTCCCTTGATCAGCTTTGTGGGTTTGATCTCCAAATCATACTCCAACATAGCTGCTATCCACTTACCTCTTCGACCTTCTGGATCAGTTTGCATCAACACATCCTTCACTACTGCATTAGGAACATATGCTATAGTGTGTGAATGCAAAATATAAACCCTAAAATATTTCAATGCCTTTATAAGAGCCAATGCTTGTTTCTCAGTAATATTATACCGCAAGGCAAAATCTCTAATGGTCCTACTAAAAAAGGCAATTGGTTTTTCAACCTGATCTCTCTTTTGCATCAAAACAGCAGCCATAGTATGCTCCGATGCAAATGAAAAAATAATAAAATCTTGAGTATAATCAGGACTAATCAAGACTAGGGCATTGGACAGAGCAAACTTTACCAGATTAAATGACTTGATATCCTCTTCACTCCATTTGAAAGTGCTATCCTTCTACAACATATTAGTCATTTATCTTAAATGTTCAGTTAGGTATAAACCTGCGCAAGAATTTCATCTTACCATTGAATGTTTGAATCTCCTTTTTGTTCCGTGGAAGGTCTATGTGCTGAATTTCCTCTACTCTAGATGGATCAATGCAGATACCATCTTTAGAGATGATATGCCCCAACATCTTGCCTTCATCCATGGTAAAGAGACTCTTCTTTGGATTGAGATAAATCCCAAACTTTCTGCATTGCTGAAAAACAACTCTCAAATGGTGCAAATGCTCATCATCAGAACCAAAAAACACTGTCGGATCATCCAAATAAACAACAAGAAAAAAATATTTTTCATTGGCAAAAGCAATGTCCATTGCTCACTGGAAATTAGCTCCATCGTTCTTTAGTCCAAATGGCATTTTGGCATACTGGAAAGTTCCCCAGGGTGTTGTGAAGGCAGTTTTGTCTTGATCCTTCTCACGCACCAAGATCTGGTTGTAGCCTGAGTAGCCATCAAGTAGTGACATCCTTGATGCTCCAACTACTCTTTGCAGAATATGGTCTATCTTTGGAAGTGGATAATTATCCTTTAAGGATGCCTTATTCAAATTCTGAAAATATATGCACAATATTATTTCTCCTGTCTTCTTACGTCCTAGGACCAAATTTGAAATCCAATCAGAAAATCTAAGTGGGACTATGATCCCAGCTTTGTACAAGATGTTTACCTCTTTTTCAATGGATGGCAGCAGCTTTGGGTTGATTCTTCTCAGCTTCTGTCTAAATGGCTTCTGATCCGGCTTGATGCGAATAGTATGCTGAATTATGTTCTTGTCATACAGCTTCAAATCTGAATAATCCCATGCAAACACATCAGAAAATTCAGAAAGCAATTTAACATAATTTTCCTTTAGCTCAGGGGACAATGCCTTTGACAACTTCACAAACTTGGTCTTGTCAGGTGTTCCAAGATTCACATCTTCGACTCCTTTCTCAATAGGCACCAAGCTTGGTTTCTTTGCAACATCATCCTGATCAAAAAGCTCCTCTAAAGGTATGAGACCTCTAGGAATTACCTTATCCTTTAGCTGTAATATATCCACCTGATTTTCTTCCATTTCTTAATCATCAACCTCATACTCGCCTTCTATTGGAGTATCTTTGAATTTTCCATCATTCTGCAAAAAATCATTGATCTCATTGTCATCCCAAAACACTTGCCAATACCTTAAATTGTTAGGAACAGTAGGCATATGTTTGACATAAATCTCAAACTTGTTACTGGAGTTCATTAGAATCTTCAAGTTGCTTGCAGTAGTGGCAAGAGAATCAACAATAATATTCTGCATTCTGGGTATTGCTGTCAAAGTGTACTCAGGGAATGTTTTCAAGATGTCTAGGACTGTGTTTCTGTAAGCTCTCAATCGTGGATGTTTTTCTTGGTACTCTCCTTTTACTTGTTTGATTATCAGCTCGGAGTCTCCATATACAGAAATCCTTTTTGCATTTAACTTCTTCAAAATTTTCATACATGTAATCAAAGCTTCATACTCTACTTCATTGTTAGAGCATTCAAAAGCCAACTTATAAGCACATACTCTAACATTACTAGGAACCATTTTAGGCTAGAAAATAGGGCTCCGAATCCATATTCCTATACCAGCTCCGTCCTTACCAACAGCTCCATCAAAGTCCATGCTCCATAGGCCTTCTTCTTCTTCTTGTAGATGCTGAAATTTTGCTTCTTTCTCTACTTTATCTTGACTAGTTTCTACATCTTTATGTTGTTCACTGTCTTCTTGCTGCTGGTAGGCAGGAGGCTCAGAAGTGCTTGCTGCTTTATCTTTTTCCTGTTTGAGGACTTCTCTGAAATTTTCTGAAATTTCAGGGATCTCATCTACTTGTACCAACCGAACATTTTCATCATTCAAACCACCATCTGAATATAAGACAAAGGACTCTAAATCTGTGTGGACTGCATCAATAGGATGATTTACTAGCTTCTCTTTGCTAGTGATCATATATTTCATTTTCTTCTCCCTATATAGTTTTCTCAACTGGCCAAACACGGGAATGGTGGCGTAAGATAATTCAAGATGCATGGTTCCTTTAAGTTTTTCACCCCAAGACCTAGATAGAAGCATTTCAAATCGTGGTGAAACATCGGCAAAAACTACATCCATCAAGACATTCTTGGCTGCAATTTTATCTAAGGATACTACCAAGTCTTTGATAAGACCAATACAATGTACCCTACCCGAGTTAAAGGAATACAAATCATGGTATTTACTCGTAATATCAAGTATTAACTTCTCCATGATGGTTTTGGGCATAAAATTATGTGAGGCTCTAGAGTCCAACATAGCATTATGTAAGATGAACTCATGTAATCTAAGACTCAGGTAAAAGGGAGGTACTTCACTTTATTTAGATTGATCTTTGTGGCTGGACCAAAAATGAGTCCAGGATAATCATCCTCAATATTAACCATATCAAAAATAGAGTCTATTTGCAAAATTCTAGACACTAGATGTTTATAAGCACTATTTTTCACGAACTCAATCAAGGGCATGGACACCTTTAGCTTAGAAATTTCATTTTCTAAATTAAAAGAAGGAGTTTTTTCTACCTCTTTAATGGGATGATCTTTCTTTTCTGCTTGCTCCTTTGCTGTGCTCTACTGGTTCTTTTCAATTGCAGTGTTAATCGTCGAAGATGTTTTTTTGGAGGAAGGATCGACCAGCTCTTTCCCTTTCTTCTGAGAATCGTTCTTCATTTGGAGCTCTTTTATCTTCTCAAGGGTACTGATCGGAACATCTCTATTCCTCAAAGAGTAATGCCTTTTTTGTGCTGATAAAGTGTTCATGTATCCTCCTTGGTAGTCATCAGACTCATCTTCTAACACTGCATCATTAGCCAAAATGAAATCTTCGTCTTTTTGAGTGTCTGCAATCATTGTATATTCCTCTTCTTCTGTGAGAAAGATAGGGGAACCATCAATTGTGAAAAAGTGATTGGCTTCAACCACAGGATCATCATTATCATATGTTTCCTGAACATAATTATGTTGTAATGGAGTTTTGATTTGTTGTTGTGGTGGCGTTTGGTCCTGTGCTCTCAGTTCTCTCTGCTTAATTCTGAATTGTGGTTGCTGCCCTCTGAAATTCGGATTCCTGATTTGTGGTTCAGGCCTATCTGAAATGGTTAATCGATCAACCATATTTTCGACTATCCGGATCAAATTTTCCATTTTTTTGTCTGAAGGAGATGCTTCTTATTTCACGGTGACTCTCTTTTCAGCTCTAGTTCATCCTCTTTTAGCTAGCAGATTTTCTTCTACACTCACATATATCTTCTGCATGTCTTCAAGAGTGGTAGGATCTCTTTCTCGCAGCTAATATGCCATATCAGCATCGAAACCATCTAGAAACTTGAGCAAGGCTAATCCCACAGGAGGTTTGAGGTTAGCCGGAATAGCATTATATACAACATTGAATCTTAGACAATAATCCTGTACAGTTTCACCCACATTTCTTTTAATATTCTCATATTCAAAAAAAATTTGGAGTGGGTTCTTCTTTACCTCCCAACGGTCTAATAATTGTGTATGTAACTCCTGCAAAGTGCGAATAGAGGCTGCTGGTAAGGCTCTGAACCACTTCGTAACTTCACCTCCAAAGCTTTGGACAAACAACCTTGTAGTTACATTCTCTGCCTCTACCTCATGAAGATAAAAAAATTCATTCATCTTATCAACATGTTGTTGGGTTCTGATGCTTTGAGTGGTATCAAAGATAGGAATTTTACTCTGATAATCAGCAGGCATATCATTCAGAACTTGAGGTAAAACCAGGGGTGCATACGGGGCAGCTATGACTCTAGGTGGATTTAAAACAGTGTTTGTGCTACTAGGATTTAAGGGAGGTGTTAATGGAGGAGATGAAAGCTAAGAATTGAATGATGGGAATGCTGATGAATTAGGAGGAGGAAATGATGTTCCTGATAACTCTGAAGGCTCAAGGATATTAGTTACAGTGACAGATGACTGAGGGGAATTCAAAATGTAATCATCAATTGAAGAATTTTCCCTTTGAACTTCAATATCTACAAGAAATTCTGGATCTAAAACTGTGTTGGTGTGCAGTTTCAAACTTACTTTTAAACAAAGAAAGCTCAAAACTCTCATCAAAAGAAAGATCTTCTACAAAGAACCACTCATTGGGCCAAGTATGGGATCTGAAGATAGGTCTAGGACTTAGTGATCCTTCTTGTCATCTGAATATTCTTGGGATAAGATGAGGATTCTCAAAAATAGGGGGAGGATTTGCATCTGGATTAGCCCTTGTGTATCTTCTTGAAAATAGTGTGGTGAAATTTCTACTGTACAAAATTCTATTTCAGCCTAGCAGACTCTGAACATCATTTTCCAAAGTCCAGGAATTTACAAGGGAAATATTACTAGGGTGATGAATCTTTTATGCTACAAAACATTCTCCAGTATGGTCACCAGAAATGTTATCACCCGATTTGGACCTCAGACTGAAAAAGGGAAATTAAGGTAACATCTAAACCACACTCAGCCTTGTAGCTAGCCCTACAAGGTCAGGAGAGGGCTCTCTCCATGAAAGGATATTCAAAAAAGTACAATAATGGATTGATTTTAGGCTAGGTATAATAATGGGAAAATGTTTTGATGAATGAATGAAATTTCAGGGGCGTATGGAACAAATAGGAAAGTTTGAAACAGGGAATTAAATCATGGATACAGGGTATTTCATGGGGCAAGGTAGGCAGGAAATTTTAGCAATAAAGTTTAAATAAGGATGGAATGGAAAGACTAGTGAGGAGCTGAAAAAGGCATAGAAGATGGATCATTTTTAAACAGAAGAAAAACATAGAGTATTGAATGATTTCCCAAGGTAGAGCATTAAAATGGATTCCACCTTTCTATCTTGAAAGCATTCAGCCAGAATGTTTATGAATGAATGGTGAACATAACAGTTTAAATATGAACACAAAGGAGAGAACAAATGCTAAATTTCATACAACATGGATCCCACAAATCAGAGCTGCATCTCTTTAATAATTCCCTGTCCAAAACTGTTACAATGGAGTGCAGAGCATTCTCCTTGATTTCCACACTTTTCCCCTTCTTTCTGATTTACAGACTTCTTTAAAAATGATTTAAAATTACATTAAATAGACTGAAATGTGGGACATAGATCCACAGAAAAAGGGAGTTGTTTTAATAGCTGAAGAACTGAAATCCGAATATGGGAAAGAGAACTAACAATCTATTCCTGAAAGGGAGGAACAACAATACGTTTTGGGCCATCTGAAGATTCGCTGTTACGTCCAACAAATGAGAAGAAGAAACCTGTAGCATAAATTTATTTAAACCATTGCTAAAGATGTCTTACTGTTTCATATTTAGTTCCTCGGCCTTTAACTTTTTCTCATTGTTTTTATTCTTTGAAGGAAACTGACTTTGAAGAAAATTGCGTTTGAAATTATAAAATGAAATTATGCCTTTAAGTGAAGGGAAAAACCCATTTCCAATGGAAGGAGAAAAGGGAAAGGAGGTGGGGTCCAAAATCACAATCGCAATCAGAATCAATGGGAAGAGGAGATACAATATAAAATGGAGCAATTAAAACATGGCATGCGATGGTGCAATTTCAATCGGGGATCAGAGGAATAGGGGTATTGGGACAGGTCGTAAAAATCTCGATGCGATTGGGTAATACAATGGAGGGGCAAGGAAAAGAGGTCCAATAATGTAATAATGAAATCCCCTTCAGAACTAAGTAAAAGGAACCTTTTCACTTTACATAGGGAAAAGATAAATTTTTGTATGAAAAGAGTGGAGAGCCTTTAAGGTGGGACCGAGGGATATAATCTCAATCGGAATTGGGCGAGGGAAAAGAGTATAACATAATATAATTCCTCCGATGCAATGGGGATAAGCGATGGGGGTGAGGCCTTTGTAAAATGAAATAAAATAAAATTTAAGTTTTACAAAGGAAAGGGCTCGTTTAGATGAATGGGCGGAAAAGATTTAATGGTGAGACCCGTAGGTCAATCGCAATCGCAATCGGGAGGGAGCAGAGACAAAATATTATGTGATTGCACCGATTGCGATGGCGCAACGGTGTATGAGCCATCCAATTGGAGAGGGAAATCAATGGCTCAAGAATAATCGGGCAGAGGAAAATCGGGAGGGACTCTCTGGAAGCACCGATGAAGTATGGGTCATTCGATCGGATGGGAAGACTGACGGTCGGGATCTCATCGGGTGTATGCTATCGGGAGCACTCAATCGGAGGGGATTGATTGAAAGTGCTGATGGTATGTGGGCCATCGGATCATGGATCAAATCGACGGTGGGGCTGTATTTGGGCGGGGTCAATGCAATCGCATCAAATTTTTTGCAATAGGCCAATCGGAATGCGTATGTTAAATGTTGTGATTGTGATGGGAAAGGGAAGGTTTTCGAATGGGGATTATAATAAAACTTTAAATTTTATTACAAAGTTTCGAAGGTATGGAGGGAAAGTGGTTTGGGTTAATCGGAATTAAAGGGAACGGGACTTTATAATAACAAACGTTAATGTTTAAAGGGACATGAGGGGAAGTGGTTTAATCACATCGGAGTTTCTTGGGTCAAGGAAATTTGCCTTGCGATTGTGTAATCGGAAGGGGAAAAAGGGGAGTTTTATAAAAGAAAATATTAAACTTTAATAATATAAAGTTTAAGGGAAAGGTGGGAAAAAGGGGAAGGTTTAGGGTATAGAGGACTTTATTCACTTAGGCATAAATTTCAATCCAGGAGTCAGTTTGTTGGCAATATGATGCAGAGTGTTGTCCTTGATGGCAACCCACTTGATGAAGATGATGGAAACCTACTTAATGAAGTTGATCTTGATGCTTGATGAGTTTACTAATGATGTAAATCTGATGTTCTACAAGTAGCTCAGAAGTACCAGAGAAAGAAATATCAGTAAGGGCCAGAAAAATGACGAAAAGTGTGTGTCACAAAGCATACGCGGGTTTGTTTAGGAGAAGTAGCGTATGCACGCGGAAAAGTATGTGCTAAGTCGTGTATGCCTAATTGCGCTCCAAATTTGTAAAACTAGGGGTTATTACCATGGTATTGACCCATTGTATTGAGCGCTGGTTTGTCTATTTGATCCCGTCCAGGAATACCATCGGAAGTAGTGTGGTTTTGGCTCATGGTATTGACAAAGGCTAAATCTATATAAGGAGAAGAAAATCGTTGTGAAAGGGGGCATGAGTAAGGGTTATGAACGAATAAATCTCTCTAAGGAATATCTGCATGGATGAACTCTGTTTCTGATTGATAGATCTGAATCTATGATGCACCTATGAAGAAAATGATGAAGATGAATCTCTAGATCTAAAATGTATATGTATTTCCTAGATCTGTTCATGGAATGTTTAGATCTGAGATGAGGCGAAATACTTTCTAAAGTGAGGGATGAAATCTGATTTGTTTATCTGATCTAAAGAGCTGCACAGTCCCGAAAAGTTACAGATGTATACGCAGGTTCGCTTCAGTAAAAGCGCGTGTATACGCAGGTCTACTTAAGGAAAAGCGCGTATGGGCAGAAAGGGTTTTCTGAATAATGCACTGAAGTATACGCGGGTTGGTATGCATGAAAGCGTGTACATACGCAGGTTCGATGAAGTAAAAGCGCGTATGTGATCTAGGGTTTTACTGAAGTATGTGGTATGAAATGTCTGATCTGTTCTGTTGTTTTACTGCTATATGTCAATGATGTATTCATACAGAACTGGGTTGTTTGAATGATGAATATGCTACTAATTATTTTAATTGAAGATCAAGTTGTTGGTTGATTGTTTGATGATTCAATGAATGAATTGATGGGGTTATAAGTTTCAGTTTGATGAATGAAGAGCTTAAATGTGTGGAGTGGGTCCAGTCTGTAAATATGATGAAAAGTGGCCTACAAGTTGTGTTCTATTGAAGCTATTGGATCCAGTATGAAAATTGATGAAACGTGGTCCATGGTGGTGCTGAGGGTTGTAGCCTTCAGTGAGGGGGTTGTAGCTCCCTTCCAGGAGAGGCTGGTAAACGAGAGTAGGGGGTCGTAGCTCCCTTCCAGGAGAGGCTGGTAAACGAGTACAGGGGGTTGTAGCTCCCTTCCAGGAGAGGTTGGTAAACGAGAGAAGGTTGTAGCCTTCTACAGGTGGGTGCCTGCGTGCTGGTATGAGTCTGTGCCAGTACATGGTTGTAACATGTTTTCTATATATAATAAATATTGAAGACTGAGATGACGACAACGGTGGTTTTCTCCCGACTTGGGTTTCCACCTTAAATCCTGGTGTTCATGTGTGATGCTTATGTGTGATGGTTTATTCTCTTATTACTGCACATGATTACTGTTAACTAAACATCAGATGAATGAATGTTGCAAAGATCTAAGTAAAGAAATAAATGCATAATAAGATCTCTATGTATACACGAGTTGTATGAAGGATACCCGCGTGTATATGCGAGTTGGGCTCAGTAAAGTAGTGTATGGGTTTTAGAGAAAGGAAAAGTAAAATTTTTTGAGTATGCCCTAAATACTGATTCACCTCCCCCCCTCTCAGTATTTTTCCAAACAATTGGTTTCAGAGTAGGTCCTTCTACAGAAGCTTGATCGCTTGAAGGAGATTCGTCGAAATGGGAAGTCATGAAGGGGTAAGGTATATAAGGCCACCTCTATTCAATGGAAATAATCTATTATTCTGTAAGATACGAACAAAAGCATATATGCAAAGTCTTGGTGCAGAAATATGGGCAATCGTGGAAGGAGATTATCAGTTTCCGGCAAGTATTCCTACTGATGCAGCAGAAAGGAAGAAATATGAAATCAATGCCAAAGTCGTCAATTTCTTATTAGGAAGCATGTCTAAACCAAAATTTTCTAAAGTGATGCAGCTAAAATCAGCAAAAGAAATATGGGACAAAATCATTCTGAGCTATGAAGGAGATACAAAGGTAAAAAGTGAAAAACTCCAAACTCTCTGAATTGAATATGAAAATTCAAGTATGCATAGTGATGAGAGTATTGCCAGTTTATTTTTACGTCTAGATGATATTGTAAATCGTATGAGAAGTTTGGGTTAAACCATAACCGATACTACTCTGGTGGAAAAATTCTTAAGATCTTTAACTTCAAAATTTGAGTCAAAAGTGTCAGCTATTGAAGAAAGGCAAGATCTGCAAACTCTTACTATTGTTCAAATACATGGTATTCTGACTGCTTATGAAATGAGACAAGGAGGTCCCTCTCAAATCAAAGAAGCTGCTTTTAAGGCGTGTGCAAAAGGAAAAGAAAGGAAGTTGTCAAGGATTCAAGTTATATATCAGAAGAAGAAGAAGCAAACTTTGTAAGGAGACTCCAATCAGGTACTGGAAGATTCAAAGGTAAGCTACCCTTCAAGTGTTTCAATTGCGGAAGAGTTGGTCATTATGCTGCTAAATGTCCTTATGAAGAAAATCATGATAAAGGGAAACATTTTGAAAATGGAAAGAGCTATTATGAAAATGAAGATAATGATGAACTGTCAAATGAGGATGAAGAAGATCCTGACCAAGATCTGCTAGTGCTCATGGCAAGGAAGCAAAAGAAGAAGGCTACTAAAAAGGAGATATCTCAGAAAACATGTGCAACAGAAAATGAAGAAGATAAAACAGGTATTGAATGTGGTTCTTGTGATTCACTTTCTTGTGCATACAATGGTGAAGATAGTGAAAGTAACAGTATAAGTCTAGAAGAAAATCTCAAGATCAATGATGAAAGCAATGATTGGAATCAATTTCATAAGATATAATCTATCTACAAAGATATGATCTCTAAAATGAATGAAAAGAAAGAAATACTGAATGGACAGATAGACAAGTATCAAAAGTTGTATGTTTATGCAACCAATCAAAGTGAAAGACTTGAAGCAGAAATCATCTCTCTCAAAGAAGATCTGAAAAAATCAAATAAGAAGAATGAAGAGCTGTTACAAACATGTGAAGAACAAGAAAATTGGTTGAAGGAAGAAATTTTAAAATTGAATGATCAAGTAGAAGAAGGAAAAAGGGTTGAAGAAAGCATGATGAAGCAATGCCAAAAATTGAAGGTTGAGGTAAACATTCTCAAAGGTAAATTAGAAGAAAAGGATAAACTCTTGAGGTTTCAAGATAGTACTAAGATTCTAGACAATATTCTTAGTAGTCCAAGGTCTCCTTCCGTATAACTTGGTCTTGGTTTTCATGAAACTGTTAAAGGAGAGTCTAATTCACAAGGAAGTGACAAAGAATCAAAGGACATCAATGCAAAATCTGAAGTGTTGAAAGAAACAAAATATCAACCCACAATGAAATCTCACAGGATATCATTCAAGAAAGTTGAATGCTTTAAATGCCATAATTATGGGCACGTTGCAGCAAATTGCAGGAGCAGATCATTTCAGCCTCAAACAAACAGATTCTACTCAGAAAGGTACTCTGGTTTATTCAAGGGATATTGTTTTTCATGTAGTATGGTCATAAAACGGTGATTGCAATAGAAGAACTAACGAGTATGATCCTTATGCTTACTTTCAGTCACATAAAGATGTTATTCTTGTAACAAGTATGGACATATGAAAAAATAGTCAGATGGTGGAATCCAGATATTATGGACATTCAACTGATCATCATCAACAAATTGGAAAAAGAAGGAGGACCGGTCAGAAACATAGGGAATATTGACCCTACTGCAGTCATCCGATTCTGAAGCTTATTTCTCATAATGATTGCATGAATGATGTGAGATAAATTATGGTAATTAGTAATATATCATCACAGGGGGAGTAATGTATGGTGATTCTCATGATTGACTTGGTTATTCTGGTTATGTTTATTTCTAACAGTACAAGACAGGTACAGGTGATACAAATTTAGGGGGAGATAAAGGAGTGAAATTTTCAGTGATTCACTTTCCATACGCGGGTTTCGTGAACAAAAGTCACGTATACACGCGAGTTCCTTTGGAGACAGAAGCGTATGCAATTCTATGATAAGAAATTCAGAGTTCAGCTCAAGGACAGAAGCACAGGTTCAGGGGGAGCATCAGTAAAACTACTAATGAATGCACTATTTGCATTGTATCTGCTTATTCCTTAATATGCATGCTCAAATGATGATGATATGATACATGGTTTCTTATGATGAGATTATGGATAAGCCCTGATTTCTTTTTGATGAAGAGTATTTTGTTTTATGGATGAGATGGAAGTCTTATGATTCAGCGATATGAATAGATCATGTAGAGTTTGTTTCTACGGTTCAGACCTTTTATACATAACTCAATCACATGTTGCTTCATGACATAAATCTTCAAGATTTTAGTGATATTAGATCACTTGGATGATTGCTTGACTCATATTGTCTATTGAAGAAGTTGTTCTGGAATGATAATTCCTCTTGGAAAGAATATGTTGATGCTACAAAGAACTTGAAGACTTGGTTACTGATAGGTTTATACTACAACTGTTGGATGACACTTGAAAACATAGCTACATTGTCCTATCTATTCTCATATATTCCAGGGAAGCATTCAAAATTTCTCAGACAGAAGCTGGAAGTAATCTCTGCCTTTCAGGAGATCATATTTGATCAAAATCAGAAGATTAAAATGGATACGCGGATTTCCTAAATGACAGTCGCGTATATACGCGAGTTAATACAAAGAAAACCGCGTATGGGTGGTTGCTGACAAATTTCTCTGATTTAGAAATTTTCAGCAGAGCAACAGTATAGTTTGATATCCTTGGTGTTGTTCCAGTACTCATAATTCTGTTTCAGTATCTAATGTTTTTTTTATAAAGATGCCTTGACGATTTGATGTTGAAAGTGTTCAGGATACACAAGCTAAGGGGGAGCATTGGTCTTTTGGAAAGGATGAATTGGTGGCATTCTCATTATTCTTGGTGAGAATAATGCATTGTTGGCATTATGATGACTCTGATATATGATCTTTCTCTTGAGATATTTTTGGTATTTGTTACAAAAGGTCATATTTATAGTTTGATGAAAAAGGTCATGTTGAGACCTATGATGTAAATTTGTAATATTCAGTCATGTAAGGACTTTTTCAAATTTATAAACCCACTTGGTTTGGCAGCTGAGTCAAAAATGTGTAAACCCACTTGGTTGGGTACTTGTGTCACATATGTAAATCCACTTGGTTGGATCATTGATGTAAGTAAGAGTCCTTGGTGATAGGAAAGGTCATAGAGTCATGTAATTCATTGAAAAATATGTTTTAACATTTAGCATGAACTCAGGGGGAGCATGGTAACTTCAGTGCACATCAGATCTACAACGCTCTTCTTTCTACATGAGGAGAAAAACCTTGTGCTGGTTTTTGATCCGCCCTTTGCCCTTGATGTCAAAGGGGGAGAATGACATGGTGTTTGAATAAGGGAGAATATCATTATGCTTAATGTATCTATCTGTTGATCGTGATCAAACACCATCGTGGTTGCCATCAAGTCCAAAGGGGGAGATTGTTGGCAATATGATGCAGAGTGTTGTCCTTGATGGCAACCCACTTGATGAAGATGATCGTAACCTACTTAATGATTTTTTTCTTGATGCTTGATGAGTTTAATAATGATGTAAATCTGATGTTCTACAAGTAGCTCAGAAGTACCAGAGAAAGAAATATCAGTAAGGGCCAGAACAATGATGAAAAGTGTGTGTCACAAAGCATACGCAGGTTTGTTTAGGAGAAGTAGCGTATGCACGCGGAAAAGTACGTGCTAAGTCGCGTATGCCTAATTACGCTCCAAATTTGTAAAACCAGGGGTTATTACCATGGTATTGACCCATTGTATTGAGCGCTGGTTTGTCTATTTGATTCCGTCCAGGAATACCATCGGAAGTAGTGTGGTTTTGGCTCATGGTATTGACAAAGGCTAAATATATATAAGGAGAAGAAAATCATTGTGCAAGGGGGCATGAGTAAGGGTTATGAACGAATAAATCTCTCTAAGGAATATCTGCATGGATGAACTCTGTTTCTGATTGATAGATCTGAATCTATGATGCACCTATGAAGAAAATGATGAAGATGAATCTCTAGATCTGAAATGTATATGTATTTCCTAGATCTGTTCATGGAATGTTTAGATCTGAGATGAGGCAAAATACTTTCTGAAGTGAGGGATGAAATCTAAGTTGTTTATCTGATCTAAAGAGCTACACAGTCCTGAAAAGTTACAGATGTATACGCAGGTTCGCTTCAGTAAAAGCGCGTGTATATGCGGGTCTGCTTAAGGAAAAGCACGTATGGGCAGAAAGGGTTTTCTGAATAATGCACTGAAGTATACGTGGGTTGGTCTACATGAAAGCTCGTACATACGCATGTTCGGTGAACTAAAAGCACGTATGTGATCTAGGGTTTTACTGAAGTATGTGGTATGAATTGTCTGATCTGTTCTGATGTTTTACTGCTATCTGTCAATGATGTATTCATACAGAACTGGGTTGTTTGAATGATGAATATGCTGCTGATTATGTTAATTGAAGATCAAGTTGTTGGTTGATTGGTTGATGATTCAATGAATGAATTGATGGGGTTCTAAGTTTCAGTTTGACGAATGATGAGCTTAAATGTGTGGAGTGGGTCCAGTTTGAAAATATGATGAAAAGTGGCCTACAAGTTGTGTTCTATTGAAGCTATTGGATCCAGTATGAAAATTGATGAAACATGGTCCATGGTGGTGCTGAGGGTTGTAGACTTCAGTCAGGGGGTTGTAGCTCCCTTCCAGGAGAGGCTGGTAAATGAGAGCAGGGGGTCGTAGCTACCTTCCAAGAGAGGCTGGTAAACAAGTACAGGGGGTTGTAGCTCCCTTCCAGGAGAGGCTGGTAAACAAGAGAAGGTTGTAGCCTTCTACAGGTGGGTGCCTGCGTGCTGGTATGAGTCTGCGCCAGTACATGGTTGTAACATGTTTTCTATATATAATAAATATTGAAGACTGAGACGACGGCAGCGGTGGTTTTCTCCCGACTTGGGTTTCCACCTTAAATCATGGTGTTCATATGTGATGCTTATGTGTGATGGTTTATTCTGTTATTACTGCACATGCTTACTGTTAACTAAACATCAGATGAATGAACGTTGCAAAGATCTACGTAAAGAAATAAATGCATAATAAGATCTCTGTGTATACACGAGTTGTATGAAGGATATCTGTGTGTATACGCGAGTTGGGCTCAGTAAAGTAGCGTATGAGTTTTAGAGCATGAAAAAGTAAAAATTTTTGAGTATGCCCTAAATACTGATTCACCCCCCCCTCTCAGTATTTTTCCCAACAATTGGTATTAGAGCAGGTCCTTCTGCAGAAGCTTGATCGCTTGAAGGAGATCCGTCGAAATGGGAAGTCATGAAGGGGTAATGTCTATAAGGCCACCTCTATTCAATGGAAATAATCTGTTATTCTGGAAGATACGAACAAAAGCATATCTGCAAAGTCTTGGTGCAAAAGTATGGGCAATCGTGGAAGGAGGTTATCAGTATCCGGCAAGTATTCCTATTGATGCAACAGAAAGGAAGAAATATGAAATCAATTCCAAAGCCGTCAATGTCTTATTAGGAAGCATGTCTGAACCAAAATTTTCTAAAGTGATGCAGCTAAATTCAGCAAAAGAAATATGGGACAAAATCATTCTGAGCTATGAAGAAGATACAAAGGTAAAAAGTGAAAAACTCCAAACTCTCCGAATTGAATATGAAAATTCAAGGATGCATAGTGATGAGAGTATTGCCAGTTTCTTTTTACGTCTAGATGATATTGTAAATCGTATGAGAAGTTTGGGTGAAACCATAACCGATACTACTCTGGTGGAAAAATTCTTAAGATCTTTAACTTCAAAATTCGAGTCAAAAGTGTCAGCTATTGAAGAAAGGCAAGATCTGCAAACTCTTACTATTGTTCAACTACATGGTATTCTGACTGCTTATGAAATGAGACAAGGAGGTCCCTCTCAAATCAAAGAAGCTGCCTTTAAGGCGTGTGCAAAAGGAAAGGAAAAGGAAGTTTTCAAGGAATCAAGTTATATATCAGAAGAAGAAGAAGCAAAATTTGTGAGAAGACTCCAACCAGGTAATAGAAGATTCAAAGGTAAGCTTCCCTTCAAATGTTTTGATTGTGGAAGAGTGGGTCATTATGCTGCTAAATGCCCTTATAAAGAAAATCATGATAAAGGGAAACAATTTGAAAAGGGAAAGAGTTATTATGCAAATGAAGATAATGATGAAATGTCAAGTGAAGATGAAGAAGATTCTGACCAAGATCTGCTAGTGCTCATGGCAAAGAAGCAAAAGAAGAAGGCTACTCAAGGAAAGGAGATATCTCAGAAAACATGTGCAGCAGAAAATGAAGAAGATAAAATAGGTACCGATTGTTGTTCTTGTGATTCACCTTCTTGTGCATGTAATAGTGAAGATAGTTAAAGGAATGTTATGGATCTAGAAGAAGCTCTCAAGATTAAAGTTGAAGAACTACAAAGATCATATAATAAGCAAGAATCTCTCTACAAAGAGATGATCTCTCAAATGAAAGGACAGATAGAAATACTGAATGGATAGGTAGACAAGTATCAAATGTTGTACAATTATGGAAGCAATCGAAATAAAAGACTTGAAGTAGAAATCAACGATCTAAATGAAGATCTGGAAAAATCAAACAAAAGGAATGAAGTACTTGAAGCAGAAATCATCTCTCTGAAAGAAGATCTCGAAGCATCGAATAAGAAGAATGAAGAACCCCTATCATTTGAAAAGGAAGGACTTGAAGCATAAATTATCTCTCTCAAAGAAGATCTGGAAAAATCAAATAAGAAGAATGAAGAGCTGCTACAAACATGTGAAGAAAACGAAAATTGGTTGAAGGAAGAAATTTTAAAATTGAATGATCAAGTAGAAGAAGGAAAAAGGGTCGAAGAAAGCATGAAGAAGCAATGCCAAATATTGGAGGTTGAGGTAAACATTCTCATAGGTAAATTAGAAGAAAAGAATAAACTCTTGAGGTTTCAAGATAGTACTAAGATTCTGGACAATATTCTTAGTAATCAAAGGTCTCCTGCTATTAAACTTGGTCTTGGTTTTCATGAAACTGTTAAAGGAGAATCTAGTTCACAAGGAAGTGCTAAAGATTAAAATGACATCAATGCAAAACCTGAAGTGTTGAAAGAAACAAAAGATCAACCGACAATCATGAACTCTCAAAGGAAATCATTCAAAAATGTTGAATGCTTTAAATTTCATAATTATGGGCATGTTGCAGCCAATTGCAGAAGCAGATTTTTTCAGTCACATACAAATAGATTCTACACAGAAAGGTACTCTAGTTTCTTCAAGGGATATTGTTTTTCATGTAGCAAGTATGGTCATAAAGCAGATGATTGCAATAGAAGAAGGAATAGAAGAACACAGTATGATCCTTATGCTTACTTTTCTGGTCACATAAGATGTTATTCTTGTAACAAGTATGGACAAGTGGAAAAAGAATGCAGGATGAACAGATCTGAGAAATTGGACAATTTCCAGCACGCGATTAGAAAGTTCAAGAAAAGCTGGAAAAAGAAGGAGGACCGGTCAGAAACATAGGGAATATTGACCCTACTGCAGTCATCCGCTTCTGAATCTTATTCCTCATAATGACTGCATGAATGATGTGAGATACATTCTGGTAATTAGTAATATATCATCACAGGGGGAGTAATGTATGGTGATTCTCATGATTGATGTTTGGTCAATTTAGTGTGTCCTAAATTGCTGCATTTAATTTGTCAATCCGGGAATAGTAAGCTGATGAAGTGCGGCGCACTATATGTGCAAGATAACCTATTTCTTAACTTTTTTTCGTTTTTGGTTTTTCTAAGGTGAAATGGAAATTCTAAGATGAAAACAAGTTTGGTTATGTTTGTTCAAGGAAGTGATATCCCTTATAATGATTTACCAACTTGAAACTTTAAAAAGCAAATTGAAATTTACAATGACAAGACTTGAAAGAAAATGAAAATATACTGCTGAAATGAAAAGGTGTTGCTAATCTAATAAATCAAAACAGTAAACTAGTGAGCATGAAAACCAAACTATTCTTGCTGCCAACTAAACATAAAAGAAACTATGCTTAAGGAAATTCAAAAATTGCAACAAAATAAATCTAAATCATATTACATCAATTTATCTTCTGACCCTTCATCATTAGTTCAGCTATGATTTTCAGAAGTAATCATAAACAACTTGAGTAACTGATATTTAATTTGCAGAAAGTAAACTAATACTAAACCATACACTCATGATTCAATCCCTCACCATCAGTCCAGCTGTGGCTTTCGGAGGCAACAGAAGATGTCATGCATGATTTAATATATCTAAATTTGCAGAAAAGAAACTAATACTAAACTACACATTTCATAATACAATCCCTCACCATCAGTCCAGCTGTGGCTTTCGGAGGCAACTGAAGATGCTATGAGCAGCTTAATATATCTAAATTTACAGAAAAGAAACTAATACTAAACTACACATTTCATAATACAATCCCTCACCATCAGTCCAGTTGTGGCTTTCGGAGGCAACTGAAGATGCTATGAGCAGCTTAATATATCTAAATTTAACTACTGAAGCAAATAAGCAAAACTGAAATGAACAAAGCAATACTGAAATTAAACAAAAGCTATGAAAAACAAATTAGCAGCAGAACAATGTTAGTTCCATGTCATTAGTCAAAAAGCTATGAAAATGCCCGGGCTGCCTATCTATAACCTGAAACAAGAACACTGATCAGTGATTATCAACATAAAACATGAAAGACAGAAATGAAATGGAAATTATGGAAGTGTATAAACAGAAATAAAACAAATGCACTGTATGAACATATGAATGGATTATAACACAATGGAATGAAATTAAAATTATACACTAATGCACAAAACCTTAGCTGAGCAGGGGCCCTCTACACCAGCCTTGGCAACGGTCCTCAAATACGAATTAAGTTGAAAAACAGAGTTTTCTCATATTAAAAAGCAGTCATTACAGAATGGTAATGTTACGGCACAAGTGCAGCGTAATCACTACAGAGCAAACTAATCAAAAGATAACAGAGACTACATTCACTAATAACGACTAACTTCATATGCGTATGCAAACGCAATATATATAACAACAAACTATAATTGTTTCCTAAAGTTCATGCTAGTGGAGAGCACGTAGACCACTACGTCCACGGATATAGGAGCATGGCCGTGTTGGAAAGTAGATCTACGAAAGGTGGATGCTTGAATTCGACTCTAGAACCCTGTACAGATGTCGATTTAACCTCCGCAGGCTTAGAAACGGCCGTATGGGTCTTCATGTGACACGAAACAGAGTCCGGCCGACATGAAACTCCATGGTTGACTTCCATGTGGACGCCTTTGACCGCGGCTTATTTGGATGAGTTTGCTTGAACCAATAGGACACGAACCATGTCCACGTCATTCCTGACCTACCCATGTGGCTCGTTTCCCTTGTAGACACCTGTAGCATAGAGTTTCACAAAATAGCTGCGGAAAGTTGCAGCAGCTGTGGAAAGTGGCAAGATTCCGCAGCTGAATGAACAAAATCTAGATCAAATAGAAAACACAAAAATATAATTAAAAACCATGTTAAATTCTCTTTTGCACATGATATTGACAATTTGGGAGGTTTAGGTGAGTGAAAAAGGTATGGAAAAATGTATGGAGAAGATGCAAATTTGGGACTCAACATACCCCCACTGTGAAGGTGTTGCATGTCCTCATGCAACCAAAATTTTGATACTTCTTTGTTCAGTTCATGTGCCTTGATACTTCAGCAAGCACATCCAATCCTCTTCTCTTCTTCCTTGGTACTGCCATCATTCTGGGTTTCTTCATTAAGCACCTAAATTTGATATTTACAAGTGCTCTGCTCAATTTCTGGCATTTCCTTTTCAATTTCTTATTCTTCTTTTGCCATATTCCCAAATGTAACATAGTATTATCATGGATGATCTTGTCCAGCTTGCCTTGTTCTTTCAATGTTTCATTTTCATTTTTGATGTGCCTATTTAAAAGCTCCAGCTCAAAAATTTCCTGTTTTAATGATTGAACTAAATCATCTTGCAATGTATGTGGCTGAATGGAAGAAGTACTTGGACCTGTGGCTGCCTTTTCCAAGGATTCTATATAGTCATATACCTCCTGCTGCTTGGGGTCTACTTCCGGTGTCATTTTCATTGGGTTGTCCCCAAAATGCTGTAAAGGAGAATTATGTTCAAAATCTGGCCGAGGAGGGCTTACATCAATATTTTGTTGAGAATAAGATGGAGTATGCTCATTGTCTGATTGGGAATGAAAGGAACCAGGTTCACTAACTGACTGAGATGGACTATGGTCAGTTAGGGACTGTTCAGATGTCTCCTCACCCAAATCAATGAAATGAGGACCCTTAATTTGCGTTTTTCTCAATTTCCCTTTAAGTCTACTGCTTCTCCTCACACGCTGTGGTACACTATCCTTTTGTTTTTGTTTTCCTTTCTCTGCCTTCTTGGATATAGATGACTGTTTTTGAAGATAGACTAATCTTTCTGATAGCACTTGATGATCTTCTTCTTCAGAAGAAGGAGTTTTATGTACAACCTCAATAGTTTCTTTCCCTTTTGGTGTTATTGGCTTCTTACCCTTGATTTCTTTCTTCTTTCTTTTTACCAATCTCTCTTCCCTATCAGTTCTTTTCATAGTAGTAGTAGGGGTATTTTGGATTTCATCAATTGTTCTTTTCCTCCTACTTCTTCTTGCTGTGCTAGCTGCGAGAATTTCCTGAGTAGGAGTAATTTGGGTTTCAACATTTATTCTTTTTCTTCTACTCCTTCTTATTGAACTACCTTCAGGAATTTCCTGAGGTTCCTCAAAGAAATTTCTAACTAGAAATTTTTCCCATGTGTCTTTTCTTTCCTTTAACTCATTTTCAATCAGAATTTTTATAAGGCCGTGGTGATATAGATGAGGCTCTACATCTCCTAAGTGTTTTTGAACAGTCACAGCCATTTTCTTCAAGCTATTGAATAGAAAATATGGGAGATTGAGAGTTTGGTTTTCTAGAAAATTCATTAATAGCCTGGTATGGTACATGTACATGGACCCAAAACGGCCTTCACATGTAATGAATTTCTAAACAATTAGCAGTAAAGTGGCCCATTCTTCTTTCAATACATGCACAGGAATTCCTCTTTTAAAAACAGTTATGTCCATACCTTGGTTTTTTAAGATTGTTCTCCATGCCTCATCATGTTTAAAATGTCTATCCATTCATCTCTAATGGCTTTTAATAGGAGGGCTTTCAAGGTTTCATTATCTAAGTTGCTCATCTTTGCTCTTTTCAAGTTGTATTGAAATCTTTCAATTAAGTCTTCCAAATTTTCATCTTCTTTTTGCATCATTTTGAATACCTCATCCTTGTGATTGGTGGGCATACAATAGTCCAAGTATCTATCCAAAATGTTTGTTTCATATCATTCCAAGTCCTGATAGATTGAGTGGCTAATCCCATGAACCATTTCAAAGCAGATCCCTTCAATGTTGAAGGAAACAGTTTGAGTTTTTGAGAATCTTCCATATAGTCATAAGTTCGGCACACTACTTCAAACTCAAACAGAAATTTTTCAGGATCCTCACTTCGCAATTCATAAAAGTTAGGGAGAACAGATGGTGAGATATTTTTCATTGTTGCATGAGTTTCCTCATCAACTATAGGGAATCCAAGCAAATCCCTATTTCTATCATTATTTCCTTCACCATTGTTATCTCCATTATCTCCTCCTCTTCTACCTCCACCTCTATTTATTACTTCCTCTGCCATGATAGTTTCTTTAGAGTCCTTATAGTCCTCTCGTTCTTCTACCAAGGAAGGATGAGAGAAAGTTTCTTTGTTTTCTAAATGGGTTTCAGTAGGTGGTATAGGAGAATCCTCTAATTCAGTTGTTCCTTGACTTCCAAAAATATTAAGGCTAGGGGTAGATGGTGGTGAATCTGGTCTATGCCTTGAAGAAGATGGAGTTATGAAAATCGAACTCTTGGCTTTAGCTATAAACCTTCCCCTAGAATCTCTTGCTCTATGCATGTCATTTTTTTTTATTTTTTTTTTTAAAGTTGGGCTAATAATTCTCTTTCTGATCTTCCAGGTCACACTAGGTGCAAGAAGAGAGCATACTTAAGAAATTACTAAACCAATAACTCTCTTTTCTGATCCTCCGGATCACACTAGGTGCAAGAGGAGAGCATACTTCAAGAAGTTATCAAGTTTTCCCTTCTTTTATTATTTTGTTTTTTTTTTTTTAAGAAATTGGCTACCTATTTACACTTCCCCGGCAACGGCGCCAAAATGTTTGGTCAATTTAGTGTGTCCTAAATTGCTGCATTTAATTTGTCAATCCGGGATTCGTAAGCTGATGAAGTGCAGCGCACTATATGTGCAAGATAACCTATTTCTTAACTTTTTGTCGTTTTTGGTTTTCTAAGGTGAAATGGAAATTCTAAGATGAAAACAAGTTTGGTTATGTTTGTTCAAGGAAGTGATATCCCCTATAATGATTTACCAACTTGAAACTTTAAAAAGAAAATTGAAATTTACAATGACAAGACTTGAAAGAAAATGAAAATGTAATGTTGAAATGAAAAGGTGCTGCTAATCTAATAAATCAAAACAGTAAACTAGTGAGCATGAAAACCAAACTATTCTTGCTGCCAACTAAACACAAAAGAAACTATGCTTAAGGAAATTCAAAATTGCAACAAAATAAATCTAAATCAGATTACATCAATTTATCTTCTGACCCTTCATCATTAGTCCAACTATGATTTTCGGAAGTAATCATAAACAACTTGAGTAACTGATATTTAATTTGCAGAAAGTAAACTAACACTAAACCATACACTCATGATTCAATCCCTCACCATCAGTCCAGTTGTGGATTTCGGAGGCAACCGAAGATGTCATGTATGATTTAATATATCTAAATTTGCAGAAAAGAAACTAATACTAAACTACACATTTCATAATGCAATCCCTCACCATCAGTCCAGCTGTGGCTTTCGGAGGCAACTGAAGATGCTATGAGCAGCTCAATATATCTAAATTTGCAGAAAAGAAACTAATACTAAACTACACATTTCATAATGCAATCCCTCACCATCAGTCCAGCTGTGGCTTTCGGAGGCAACTGAAGATGCTATGAGCAGCTTAATATATCTAAATTTTAACTACTGAAGCAAATAACAAAACTGAAATGAACAAAGCAATACTGAAATTAAACAAAAGCTATGAAAAGCAAATTAGCAGCAGAACAATGTTAGTTCCATGTCATTAGTCAAAAAGCTATGAAAATTCCCGGGCTGCCTATCTAAAACCTGAAACATAAACACTGATCAGTGATTAACAATCATAAAGCATGAAAGACATAAATGAAATGGAAATTATGGAAGTGTATAAACATAAATGAAACAACTGCAAAGTATGAACATATGGATGGATTATGATACAATGATTTTTAAAGAAATGAAATGAGAAATATACACTAATACACAAAACCTTAGCTGAGCAGGGGCCCTCTACACAGCCTTGGTAACGATCCTCAAATACGAATTAAGTTGAAAAACAGAGTCTTCTCATATTAAAAAGCAGTTCATTACAGAATGGTAATGTTACGGCACAAGTGCAGCGTAATCACTACAGAGCAGACTAATCAAAAGATAACAGAGATTACATTCACTAACAACGACTAACTTCATATGCGTATGCAAACACAATATATATAACAACAAACTATAACTGTTTCCTAAAGTTCATGCTGGTGGAAAGCACGTAGACCACTACGTCCACGGATATAGGAGAATGGCCGTGTTGGAAAGTAGATCTACGAGAGGTGGATGCTTGAATTCGACTCTAGAACCCTGTACAGATGTCGATTTAACCTCCGCAGGCTTAGAAACAGCCGTATGGGTCTTCATGTGACACGAAACAGAGTCCGGCCGACATGAAACTCCATGGTTGACTTCCATGTGGACGCCTTTGACCGCGGCTTCTTTGGATGAATTTGCTTGAACCAATAGGACACGAACCATGTCCACGTCATTCCTGACCTGCCCATGTGGCTCGTTTTCCTTGTAGACACCTGTAGCATAGAGTTTCACAAAATAGTTGCGGAAAGTTGCAGCAGCTGCGGAAAGTGGCAAGATTCCGCAGCTGAATGAAAAAAATCTAGATCAAATAGCAAACACAAAAATATAATTAAAAACCATGTTAAATGCTCTTTTGCACATGATATTGACAATTTGGGAGGTTTAGGTGAGTGAAAAAGGTATGGAAAAATGTATGGAGAAGATGCAAATTTGGGACTCAACAATTGACTTGGTTATTCTGGTTATGTTTATTTCTGACAGTACAAGACAGGTACAGGTGATACAAATTCAGGGGGAGATAAAGGAGTGAAATTTTCAGTGGTTCACTTTCCATACGCAGGTTTTGTGAACAAAAGTCGCGTATACACGCGAGTTCCTTTGGAGACAGAAGCGTATGCAATTCTGTGATAAGAAATTTAGAGTTCAGCTCAAGAATAGAAGCACAAGTTCGGGGGGAGCATCAGTAAAACTACTAATGAATGCACTGTTTGCATTGTATCTGCTTATTCCTTAATATGCATGCTCAAATGATGATGATATGATACATGGTTTCTTATGATGAGATTATGGATAAGCCCTGATTGCTTTTTGATGAAGAGTATTTTGTTTTATGGATGAGATGGAAGTCTTATGATTCAGAGATATGAATAGATCATGTAGAGTTTGTTGCTACAGTTCAGACCTTTTATACATAATTCCATCACATGTTTCTTCATGATATAAATCTTGAAGATTTTGGTGATATTAGATCACTTGGATGATTGCTTGACTCATATTGTCTATTGAAGAAGTTGTTCTGGAATGATAATTCCTCTTGGAAAGAATATGTTGATGCTGCAAAGAGCTTGAAGACTTGGTTACTGATAGGCTTATGCTACAAATATTGGATGACACTTGAAAACATAACTACATTTTCCTATCTGTTCTCATATATTCCATGGAAGCATTCAAAATTTCTCAGACAGAAGCTGGAAGTAATCTCTGCCTTTCAGGAGATCAGATTTGATCAAAATCAAAATATTAAAATAGATACGCGGATTTCCTAAACGACAGTCGCGTATATACGCGGGTTAATACAAAGAAAACCGCATATGGGTGGTTGCTAACAAATTTCTCTGATTCAGCATTTTTCAGCAGAGCTGCAGTATAGGTTGATATCTCTAGTGGTGTTCCAGTACTCATAATTCTGTTCCCGTCTCTAATGTTTCTTGATAAAGATGCCTTGACGATTTGATGTTGAAAGTGTTCAGGATGCACAAGCTAAGGGGGAGCATTGGCCTTGTGGAAAGGATGAATTGGTGGCATTCTCATTATTCTTGCTGAGAGTAATGCATTGTTGGCATTATGATGACTCTGATATATGATCTCTCTCTTGTGGTATTTTTGGTATTTGTTACAAAAGATCATATTTGTAATTTGATGAAAAGGGTCATGTTGAGACCTATGATGTAAAATTGTAATATTCAGTCATGTAAGGACTTGTTCAAATTTATAAACCCACTTGGTTGGGTAGCTGAGTCAAAAATGTGTAAACCCACTTGGTTGGGGACTTGAGTCGCATATGTAAATCCACTTGGTTGGATCATTGATGTAAATGGAAGCCCTTGGTGATAAGAAAGGTCATAGAGTCATGTACTTCATTGAAAAATATGTTTTGAACATTCCAGCATGAACTCGGGGGAGCATGGTAACTTCGGTGCACATCAGATCTACGGTGCTCTTCTTTCTCCATGAGAGAAAAAACCTTGTGTTTGGTTTTTGATCCGCCCTTTGCCCTTGATGTCAAGGGGAGAATGACATGGTGTTTGAATAAGGGAGAATATCATTATGCTTATCTATCTGTTGCGATCGTGATCAAACACCATCGTGGTTGTCATCAAGTCCAAAGGGGGAGATTGTTGGAAATATGATGCACAGTGTTGTCCTTGATGGCAACCCACTTGATGAAGATGATGGCAACCTACTTAATGAAGTTGTTCTTGATGCTTGATGAGTTTACTAATGATGTAAATCTGATGTTCTACAAGTAGCTCAGAAGTACCAGAGAAAGAAATATCAGTAAGGGCCAGAACAATGACGAAAAGTGTGTGTCACAAAGCATACGCGGGTTTGTTTAGGAGAAGTAGCGTATGCACGCGAAAAAGTACGTGCTAAGTCGTGTATGCCTAATTGCGCTCCAAATTTGTAAAACCAGGGGTTATTACCATGGTATTGACCCATTGTATTGAGCGCTGGTTTGTCTATTTGATCCCGTCCAAGAATACCATCGGAAGTAGTGTGGTTTTGGCTCATGGTATTGACAAAGGTTAAATCTATATAAGGAGAAGAAAATCATTGTGCAAGGGGGCATGAGTAAGGGTTATGAACGAATAAATCTCTCTAAGGAATATCTGCATGGATGAACTCTGTTTCTGATTGATAGATCTGAATCTATGATGTAGCTATGAAGAAAATGATGAAGATGAATCTCTAGATCTGAAATGTATATGTATTTCCTAGATCTGTTCATGGAATGTTTAGATCTGAGATGAGGCGAAATACTTTCTAAAGTGAGGGATGAAATCTGAGTTGTTTATCTGATCTGAAGAGCTGCACAGTCCTGAAAATTTACAGATGTATACGCAGGTTCGCTTCAGTAAAAGCGCGTGTATACGCGGGTCTGCTTAAGGAAAAGCACGTATGGGCAAAAAGGGTTTTCTGATTAATGCACTGAAGTATACGCGGGTTGGTCTGCATGAAAGCGCGCACATATGCAGTTTCGGTGAAGTAAAAGCGCATATGTGATCTAGGGTTTTACTGAAGTATGTGGTATGAAATGTCTGATCTGTTCTGCTGTTTTACTACTATCTGTCAATGATGTATTCATATAGAACTGGGTTGTTTGAATGATGAATATTCTACTGATTATGTTAATTGAAGATCAAGTTGTTGGTTGATTGGTTGATGATTCAATGAATGAATTGATGGGGTTCTAAGTTTCAGTTTGATGAATGATGAGCTTAAATGTGTGGAGTGGGTCCAGTCTAAAAATATGATGAAAAGTGGCCTACAAGTTGTGTTCTATTGAATCTATTGGATCCAGTATGAGAATTGATGAAACGTGGTCCATGGCGGTGCTGAGGGTTGTAGACTTCAATCAGGGGGTTGTAGCTCCCTTCCAGGAGAGGTTGGTAAATGAGAGCAGGGGGTCGTAGCTCTGTTCCAGCATAGGCTGGTAAACGAGTATAGGGGGTTGTAGCTCCCTTCCAGGAGAGGCTGGTAAACAAGAGAAGCTTGTAGTCTTCTTCAGGTGGGTGCCTGCATGCTGGTATGAGTCTGCGCTAGTACATGGTTGTAACATTTTTTCTATATATAATAAATATTGAAGACTGAGACGACGGCAGCGGTGGTTTTCTCTTGACTTGGGTTTCCACCTTAAATCCTGGTGTTCATGTGTGATGCTTATGTGTGATGGTTTATTCTGTTATTACTGCACATGCTTACTATTAACTAAACATCAGATGAATGAATGTTGCAAAGATCTAAGTAAAGAAATAAATGCATAATAAGATCTCTGTGTATACGCGAGTTGTATGAAGGATACCCGCGTGTATACGCGAGTTGGGCTCAGTAAAGTAGCGTATGGGTTTTAGAGAAAGAAAAATTAAAAATTTTTTAGTATGCCCTAAATACTGATTCACCCCCCCCCCCCCTCTCAGTATTTTTCCCAACAATTGGTTTCGGAGCAGGTCCTTCCACAGAAGCTTGTTCGCTTGAAGGAGATCCGTCGAAATGGGAAGTCGTGAAGGGGTAATGTCTATAAGGCCACCTCTATTCAATGGAAATAATTTGTTATTCTAGAATCTGAACAAAGCATATAAAGTCCACATTAGAAATATAATCGTGGAAGGAGGTCTCAGTATCACCAATATTACTCTAGATACATGAAGGAAGAATGAAATCAATACCAGCATGACCCTCTTATTGAGGCATATACGACAGGTACTAAAGTGATGATAACAAAAAAAAATAACGGGTTCAAATATTAAATATGAAGGAGAATACAAAGTAAAAGTAAGTATCTCAGAATAGATTTCAGATAAAGGTAGTTTGTAATGATAGAAATGTGGAGTTCTTTGTCTCGATAATAATAAATACGTATGAGAATTTTGGGTGAAACCATAACCGATACTACTCTTTGGTGGAAAAGTCTTAAGATCTTTAACTTCAAAATTTGAGTCAAAAGTGTATTTATTGAAAGAAAGGAAAAATCTGCAAACTCTTACTATTGTTCAACTACATGGTATTCTGACTGCTTATGAAATGAGACAAGGAGGTCCCTCTCAAATCAAAGAAGCTTCTTTTAAGGTGTGTGCAAAAGGAAAAGAAAAGGAAGTTGTCAAGGAATCAAGTTATATATTAGAAGAAGAAGACGCAAATTTTGTAAGGAGACTCCAACCAGGTACTGGAAGATTCAAAGGTAAGCTACCCTTCAAGTGTTTTAATTGCGGAAGAGTTGGTCATTATGCTGCTAAATGTCCTTATGAAGAAAATCATGATAAAGGGAAACATTTTGAAAAGGGAAAGAGCTATTATGAAAATTAAGATAATGATGAACTGTCAAATGAGGATGAAGAAGATCCTGACCAAGATCTGCTAGTGCTCATGGCAAGGAAGCAAAAGAAGAAGGCTACTCAAAAGGAGATATCTCAGAAAACATGTGCAACAGAAAATGAAGAAGATAAAACATGTATTGAATGTGGTTCTTGTGATTCACTTTCTTGTGCATACAATGGTGAAGATAGTGAAAGTAACAGTATAAGACTAGAAGAAAATCTCAAGATCAATGATGAAAGCAATGATTGGAATCAATTTCATAAGAGAGAATATATCTACAAAGATATGATCTCTAAAATGAATGAACAGAAAGAAATACTGAATGGACAGATAGACAAGTATCAAAAGTTGTATGTTTATGCAACCAATCAAAGTGAAAGACTTGAAGCAGAAATCATCTCTCTCAAAGAAGATTTGGAAAAATCAAATAAGAAGAATGAAGAACCCCTATCATTTGAAAAGGAAGGACTTGAATCAGAAATCATCTCTCTCAAAGAAGATCTGGAAAAATCAAATAAGAAGAATGAAGAGCTGTTACAAACATGTGAAGAACAAGAAAATTGGTTGAAGGAATAAATTTTAAAATTGAATGATCAAGTAGAAGAAGGAAAAAGGGTCGAAGAAAGCATGATGAAGAAATTCCAAATATTGGAGGTTGAGGTAAACATTCTCAAAGGTAAATTAGAAGAAAAGGATAAACTCTTGAGGTTTCAAAATAGTACTAAGATTCTGAACAATATTCTTAGTAATCAAAGGTCTCCTTCTATTAAACTTGGTCTTGGTTTTCATGAAACTGTTAAAGGAGAATCTAGTTCACAAGGAAGTGCTAAAGATTCAAAGGACATCAATGCAAAACCTGAAGTGCTGAAAGAAACAAAAGATCAACCGAAAATCATGAACTCTCAAAGGAAATCATTCAAAAATGTTGAATGCTTTAAATTTCATAATTATGGGCATGTTGCAGCCAATTGCAGAAGCAGATTGTTTCAGTCACATACAAACAGATTCTACACAGAAAGGTACTCTGGTTTCTTCAAGGGATATTGTTTTTCATGTAGCAAGTATGGTCATAAAGCATCTGATTGCAATAGAATAAGGAATAGAAGAACACAATATGGTCCTTATGCTTACTTTTCTGTTCACATAAGATGTTATGCTTGTAACAATTATGGACATGTGGAAAAAGAATGCAGGATGAACAGATCTGAGAAATTGGACAATTTCCAGCACACGATAAGAAAGTTCAAGCAAAGTTGGAAAAAGAAGGAGGATCGGTCAGAAACATAGGGAATATTGACCCTACTGCAGTCATCCGCTTCTGAAGCTTATTTCTCATAATGACTGCATGAATGATGTGAGATACATTCTGGTAATTAGTAATATATCATCACAGGGGGAGTAATGTATGGTGATTCTCATCATTGACTTGGTTATTCTGGTTATGTTTATTTCTGACAGTACAAGACAGGTACAGGTGATACAAATTCAGGGGGAGATAAAGGAGTGAAATTTTCAGTGCTTCACTTTCCATACGCGGGTTTCGTGAACAAAAGTCGCGTATAGACGCGAGTTCCTTTGCAGACAGAAGTGTATGCAATTCTGTGATAAGAAATTTAGAGTTCAGCTCAAGAACAGAAGCATGGGTTCAGGGGGAGCATCAGTAAAACTACTAATGAATGCACTGTTTGCATTGTATCTGCTTATTCCTTAATATGCATGCTCAAATGATGATGATATGATACATGGTTTCTTATGATGAGATTATGGATAAGCCCTGATTGATTTTTGATGAAGAGTATTTTGTTTTATGGATGAGATGGAAGTCTTATGATTCAGAGATATGAATAGATCATGTAGAGTTTTTTGCTACGGTTCAGACCTTTTATACATAATTCCATCACATGTTGCTTCATGATATAAATCTTGAAGATTTTGGTGATATTAGATCACTTGGATGATTGCTTGACTCATATTGTCTATTGAAGAAGTTGTTCTGGAATGATAATTCCTCTTGGAAAGAATATGTTGATGCTGCAAAGAGCTTGAATACTTGGTTACTGATAGGCTTATGCTACAACTATTGGATGACACTTGAAAACATAGCTACATTGTCCTATCTGTTCTCATATATTCCAGGGAAGCATTCAAAATTTCTCAGACAGAAGCTGGAAATAATCTCTGCCTTTCAGGAGATCAGATTTGATCAAAATCAGAAGATTAAAATGGATACGTGGATTTCCTAAATGACAGTCGCGTATATACGCGGGTTAATACAAAGAAAACCATGTATGGGTGGTTGCTGACAAATTTCTCTGATTCAGCATTTTTCAGCAGAGCTGCAGTATAGTTTGATATCCCTGGTGGTGTTCCAGTACTCATAATTCTGTTTCAGTCTCTAATGTTTTTTTATAAAGATGCCTTGACGATTTGATGTTGCAAGTGTTCAGGATACATAAGCTAAGGGGGAGCATTGGTCTTCTGGAAAGGATGAATTGGTGGCATTCTCATTATTCTTGCTGAGAATAATGCATTGTTGGAATTATAATGACTCTGATATATGATATTTCTCTTGAGATCTTTTTGGTATTTGTTACAAAAGTTCATATTTATAATTTGATGAAAAAGGTCATGTTGAGACCTATGATGTAAATTTCTAATATTCAGTCATGTAAGGACTTGTTCAAATTTATAAACCCACTTGGTTGGGCAGCTGAGTCAAAAATGTGTAAACCCACTTGGTTGGGTACTTGTGTCACATATGTAAATCCACTTGGTTGGATCATTGATGTAAGTAAGAGTCCTTGGTGATAGGAAAGGTCATAGAGTCATGTACTTCATTGAAAAATATGTTTGAACATTCAGCATGAACTCAGGGGGAGCATGGTAACTTCAGTGCACATCAGATCTACAGTGCTCTTCTTTCTACATGAGGAGAAAAACCTTGTGCTGGTTTTTGATCCGCCCTTTGCCCTTGATGTCAAAGGGGGAGAATGACATGGTGTTTGAATAAGGGAGAATATCATTATGCTTAATGTATCTATCTATTGATCGTGATCAAACACCATCGTGGTTGCCATCAAGTCCAAAGGGGGAGATTGTTGGCAATATGATGCAGAGTGTTGTCCTTGATGGCAACCCACTTGATGAAGATGATGGAAACCTACTTAATGAAGTTCTTCTTGATGCTTGATGAGTTTACTAATGATTTAAATCTGATTTTCTACAAGTAGCTCAGAAGTACCAGAGAAAGAAATATCAGTAAGGTCCAGAACAATGATGAAAAGTTTTTGTCACAAAGCATACGCGGGTTTGTTTAGGAGAAGTAGCATATGCACGCGGAAAAGTACGTGCTAATTCGCGTATGCCTAATTTTTCTCCAAATTTGTAAAACCAGAGGTTATTACCATGGTATTGACCCAGTGTATTGAGCGCTGGTTTGTCTATTTGATCCCGTCCAGGAATACCATCGGAAGTAGTGTGGTTTTGGCTCATGGTATTGACAAAGGCTAAATCTATATAAGGAGAAGAAAATCATTGTGCAAGGGGGCATGAGTAAGGGTTATGAATGAATAAATCTCTCTAAGGAATATTTGCATGGATGAACTCTATTTCTGATTGATATATCTGAATCTATGATGCACCTATGAAGAAAATGATGAAGATGAATCTCTAGATCTGAAATGTATATGTATTTCCTAGATCTATTCATGGAATGTTTGTATCTGAGATGAGGCAAAATACTTTCTAAAGTGTGGGATGAAATCCGAGTTGTTTATCTGATACGAAGAGCACTTACAGTCTGAAAATTTACGATTTATACGTAGGTTAGCCCGGTAAAAGCGCGTGTATCACAGCGAATTAACTTAAGGAAAGCGCGTATGGGAAAGAAAAATATTACGAATAATGCAAGTATACATGGGTTGAATTACTTGCATGAAAAGCGCGTACATATGCGAGTTCGGTGAAGTAAAAGCGCGTATGGAATCTAGGGTTTTGCTGAAGTATGTGGTATGAAATGTCTGATCTATTGTGTTGTTTTACTGCTATCTGTCAATGATGTATTCATACAGAACTCGGTTGTTTGAATGATGAATATGTTGCTGATTATGTTAATTGAAGATCAAGTTGTTGGTTGATTGGTTGATGATTCAATGAATGAATTGATGGGGTTATAAGTTTCAGTTTGATATATGATGAGCTTAAATGTGTGGAGTGGTCCGGTCTGAGAATCTGATGAAAAAGTGGCCTACAAGTTGTGTTCTATTGAAGTGGTTGGATCCAGTGTGAAAATTGATGAAACGTGGTCCAAGGTGGTGCTGAAGGTTGTAGCCTTCAGTCAGGGGGTCGTAGCTCCCTTCCAGGTGAGGCTGGTAAACGAGATCGAGGGGTCGTAGCTCCCTTCCAGGTGAGGCTGGTAAACGCGAGTATAGGGAGTTGTAGCTCCATTGTCCATATGGCCCGGTAAAGCGAGAGAAAGAATAGAAGGTTGTAGCCTTCTGCAGGTGGGTGCCTGTGTGCTAGTATGAGTCTGCGCTAGTACATGGTTGTAACATGTTTTCTATATATAATAAATATTGAAGACTGAGACGACGGCATCGGTGGTTTTCTCCCGACTTGGTTTTCCACCTTAAATCCTGGTGTTCATGTGTGATGCTTATGTCTGATAGTTTATTCTGTTATTACTATACATGCTTACTGTTAACTAAACATCAGATGAATGAATGTTGCAAAGATCTAAGTAAAGAAATAAATGCATAATAAGATCTCTGTGTATACGCGAGTTGGGCTCAGTAAAGTAGCGTATGGGTTTTAGAGAAAGAAAAAGTAAAAAGTTTTGAGTATGCCATAAATACTGATTCACCCCCCCCCCCCCCTCTCAGTATTTTTCCCAACACAGTTTTGAGAGTGTAATATACCATTGGAAAGCTATTTCCAGGCTCTTTTTGATGGACATACTTAGAACATGATTATGGACTGAAAATGATGTGGAAAACTTCTCTGAAAGGCAGGGTGGTGACTTTGTGGAGATAGCAGCTTCTAAAATGTGACTTATTACATATGCTAACATAAAATTACATAATAAATGATAATAAAGGCAAAGTATCATGTTTTCACCTCAAAACATGGTTTTGAGGTGAAAATTACATCAAACTGAATAAAACATTTCTTTGATATTCCCAGGTGCTGTGACTTTGATTTTATTGACTTCCTCATGACCTTGTTGATATTTATTGACACTTGACTCATTAATTTGACCATGGTGAGATCCTAGAACCTAATGAGACCCATCCTATGACCCATTAACATGACTCACAAAGTGAAAGTAACTCATGACTAAAGACCATAGAGAGGAGAATCAACAAGTTTCACATGAGCGAAAGCTGATGAAAAATGACTACCATCAATGAATCCATGACCTAGTGGAATGGTGAAAATTTATTGGTATGGGACTCCTAATATGAAAATGCAAAAGAGAAATTTTGATTACTGATGGCAGTATGACTAGACTGACACTAACACTTTGCAAGAATGGAATACATACCCCTAAACCACATTTTGTCTTCCAAACCATCTCCCTTTACAACTTTTCTAAAAGTTCCTTGTAAAAACCTGGTTTTGAAGTTCGACGCTTTCTCTCAGTGTCTAACCCACGCCGATAGAAAATATTTACACTGAGGCCCACACCGATCGACACTCTGTCTTAATGTTAGACCCACGCAGATCCTATTTTGGAAATTTTTTTAAATAGAAAGGAAGCTTTTGTGACTAGAAGCTTCGGGAGGCGGCGAGTTGGAAGTTTGTTTTGAGGATATGGTCGAGGAGTTCCCCTTTGGGCTTATTGTTCCCAAGGAATAGGAACTACTCCAAAGGATAAGCTCTTTTCCCATTATTTGAGGGCCCATAACCTCCTCCTCCATTGTTATATAAGAAGACCTCCTTCAACTCTACAGCCTTAGTTAGTGATGATAGAAAGGAGAAGCAATTATAGCTTAGGGAGAATAGTGCAGAGTGTGATTGTTTTTTTGTGTTGGCAACATAGTGAGATCTTGGACCTTTGTGTTTGAGGGTGTTGCAAACATGCTTGGATACAGACCTGTCGAAGGAGACACTCAACATCAAGGCTTGGTTGTAAACTCCCCTTGTCTTTATCATAATAAAATGCATCTGATTTTTATCTTCCACTCTTGTTTACATTCATAATGAGATTTATAGCATTCCTTGATCAGTTAGATAGATTGTAATTGTTTTATGTTTGTCATGATTTTACGCTTGTCATGGTGTCTTAACTATCTGTACAGGCAATCGAATGTTGGAAGAAGCGTGTATCGAGCTTGAGAAGAATGAAAGATCAAGAAGCTTCGATGGAAGACGAAAACATAACATCAGAACAAGGTAGGACATCTTTCTTGCTCTGAATTTGATTTACAATCTAGGAAGGTAGATGTTAGTATTTTCCCGTAGTTGCTAGACCCACCCTAGGGCTAGAGGGCTCACCTCTGTCCGCAGAGAGGATTTACTTGGACAAAAAATTGGTGACTCCGTTGGGGAGTTTCCTTTGAGTTTGTCACTCTTTGAGGTCTTATTCATTCAACGAATTTAGTCGAACGACCATTTCCCTGTTTGTTCCTATGGTTTTCATCAATTACGATCTTTTAATTTTTGCTTGAAGTGGTGATTCTAGTCTTGGTTAGGAGAAATTCTTTGTTTTTTTCTTTTTTCAGGCATTAGCGCTTTTCTTTTTCTGATAGTGGTGCTGATTGGTGCTAGTTTTTAGTTAGCAACCTGCGCTAATTGGCCATTAGCTAGTTGTCAGTGAGCAAGTCACGCCAGTTGGCGCTAGTTTCACCCACAAAAGTTGTGCCAATTTCAGGATGTGTACAAAATTAATATTTTTTCCCTAAATCCTTCACCAGTGTGTCTTTCCCTTCCGTTATTTTTCTCTATATGATTTATATGTTATCCCCTTCACTGAAGTGGGTTTGTTTGGCTTGTTGGTTCTGTTTTTTTGGTTGTTTTTCCTATTCGGACGTGCATCCTTACATCCTAGTTTTTTCTAGGACTGTGCATCAATTTCCTGGTTGCATGCTTCGCGGGACATCACCCTGTAGATTGAGTCAGTCTCCTTTCTTGGTGAGCCATCTCTAGTTGATTGCATTTTTCTTTTTTGTTGATTGAGTGCTCTGGTTTCAAGTGTTTGTTCGAGTTCATTTGGTCCACTTGTTTACTTGTGAGCATAGAATACATTGCTCATTGTTCAGATGAAAAGTATCCTGTCTATTATTGCTTCATGTAAAGGGGAATGAATGCCTTGTTTTGAGCCTTGAAATAATATGTCTTGTAGCCTTTTGAGGAATTTCATTACAAAGTGTTTAAAAAAACGATTGCATTCTTAGTGTTTTTTTGCATCTCTTTTGCATTCATCCTTCCATTAAGGAAATTTGCGTTCATTTAGTTTTCTTCTCAGAGTTTTCTTTTCATTAAAATACATTAGATCAAATTGCATTGAAAAGTCTTTTTTGAGATCCATCATTGAACTTAGATTACATTTTTTAATGATTGAAAGCTAAAAGTCACATTGAGTGCATTCTCTTTCATTAAAAGCATGCATTAAGTAGATTTTAATTTCATCGAAAAATGCATTGAGTGCATTCTTATTCTTTCAAAATAAAAAGGAAATTGTGCATAGATTACAATTGCATAGTTTTCAAAAAACATAATTTTGCATAGATTACATTGCATAATTCGCATCGTTGAATGTTTTAGATTAATTTTGGATAGTGAAAATCATCTAGTTTGGAAAAATTTTCGTTTGCATTATTACTGTTTGTTGCATCATAGTTTGGGACTCTTCCCTTAACTAGATAGCATTCATCGAATTGAAAGATTTATTTTCTCATATAACTGCATATAGGAGATTCAGATGACAATGGTAGGGCCTTGAAACTAAAAGGCTAATTCAAGATCAACTGTAAAATCAATTCAATCAACCTAAGGAAGCATTGAAACCTAACGCACATTTTTAGAGGTCTAGGCTAGTGACATGTTCCGGCATTGTTAAACCTAGTAGTTGTCGTTCGCCATCTAGATTTAGATAGCGCTAGTACAGACTTGTGCTCCTCATACCATCGTGTATATAAAGGGAGACCCTCATAGGTTGCAATCCTTTATCCATAGGAAGCTGAGTCTGTCGCCCTGTAACCGTGATACACCGAACACAGCATTCGGGGAGACTAACTGCATGTACGTTAAGTCCTTGGTCATTTCTCTTTCATTTGATCACCAAGGTGTATATGGAAATTCACGGAAACTTGGTGCACCCTCTTGCTTAGATTACCTGAGTAGTCATTTTGATATTTTTGTGACTCTCTAAAATTGAAAAGATCATCGAGCACTTGTCCTTTCATGCTCATTCAAACTGAAAGTGACTAGAGTCACCTTTTTCCCTTTTCTTGATTCTTGAGTTTTGTTTCAGTGTCTTAAAATATTACTTGCCCACGAAATATTCCTGGTTAATGTTTTCTTCCTTAGTGTGTTGTTTTAGGGTTGTTTCCAATGGCAACGTTTCTAGAGTTCACTAACCAAGGAATCCCCTGTGAAGGGAATCATGTTCCTTTTCCTGCTTTTGGAAATGTTGGTGCTCCTTATATGCCAAGATTGTCCCTGCCTGGGTTAACTGTTGGGTTGCCTGTTTGGTTATTTTCGACCTCGGTGGTCCCGAGTGCTCCGATCTCTGTTCAACCATCTCCTCTGCCGAAACAATATCATGTTGATCCTAAGGTGGAATTCTCCCCTTCTTCGCCTATTTCTTCGTCCTTCTCTTCTACTTCACCTGGTGACAGTCTAGATTCTAGTAACTAGGTGGCTAGCAAGAAGAAGAAGAAGACGAAAAAGAAGAAGTCAGATGAGCGAGAGGTTGACGCTACAGCTATTTCTCCTAAGACATCTTCCCTTGATAAACCATCCAACCTTCCAGGGAAAGTCAAATTCCCTTGCATGTTGTGCAAAGGTGAGCACTTTCTTCGAGACTACCCTGGAATTCCCAAGGTGCTCGAAGTATGGTCTGATGGTCGTCTGTCGTTGCCCTTGGATTCTGAAACTCATATTGGTGTCACATCTTCCACTAGTACTAATAAGACTCATAAGAAACAAGGTAATATTACAAATCCATGTAAGTTGTGTGAAGGGCATCATCCCATTCACCTTTGTCTATACATGGATGAAGCCAGGAGAGCGTTGGACAACCCTACTGTTTCTGCACCCTGCCTTCCTGTTGATTACCATAAAATTTCTTCGAGTCCTCTGCTAATTGATACCATGTTCGGTCAAGAGTCATCCTTGGTCGATCCCACTCCTTCAGAAATTCAAATTCACGAATCCGTTCCCAACCAACCATTGGTCGAGGAACCGGTCGATCTGATCTTGCCTATGGTTCATCAGGTCTTTTCTGTCGAGAGTGGCTCACATCCCCCTCATGTTCTTCTGGTTTCTTCAGATTCGTTAGACTTGGAGAAAGTTTCTCCCATCCCTCTGGATCAAGAAGTTTCTCTTCCTTCTCCTATATCTGAGGTCCAGGAGGATGCTTCTCTTGCTCCCATAACACCAGGGGATGACCATCTCATTTCTATGGTACCCCCTCTAAGTAGTTTGGTCGCTTCCTTTGATTGGAGTCGATTTGCAGGATGTCGTCTTATGTGCCTTTTGAGATCACGGTACAAACCTTCGATGTCATTGTACCTAACACAATTATAGATGAAGATGAGTCTGTTAGTTTTATTTCTTCAACTACTTGACAAAATTTTGGCTCTCCACCGCTTGTGCCTATTACGCAAAATCCGTTGGCATTTAACAGAAGAACTAGTCAACCGTTAGGGATCCTTCTGAAGTTGCCTATTACTTTGGGAGGGAAAACCATCTATATAGATGTGATGGTTGTTCCAGGCCCCTTGGATTTCATTTTACTCTTGGGGCGTGATTATGCTTATGCCATGGGTGCACTTGTCTCTTCCCTCTTTCGTGTGATCTATTTTCCACACAAAGGTCGAATTGTGACCATCAATCAGCCTTCATTCTTTGGTCCTAAGGTGGCAGCTAGCCCACCATCATCTCTGTCGGATATTTATCCATCGGTTGTGTCTTCCCCACCACGTGTTAATTATTTGGCTACCTTCCCCATGCCCGCATTCAGTGATAGTGTCGTTGTGCGTTGTGTGCTGGGGGAATTGGATCCTAATTTCTAAGATGTTTTCCTCTCATCAGATGAGAACCTCTTGGAAGCCATGACCTCTTATTCGTAATGATGCAAGCTTTTCGGAGCATAGTTCATTTTCTTGTGTCAAGCTCCTTAAAAAATGAAACAAGCTCATGGATTACGGTTCATTTTCTTGTGTCAAGATCCTTAAAAAATGAATTAGGTCTCGAGGATAGTTCATATTCTATGTCAACCTCGTTAAAAAATGGATTAGGTCATGAGGATAGTTCTTTTAATGTGTCAACCTCGTTAAAACAATGAAACACGTTCTTGTTCAATTCGAGTCTTTGATACGATCTCGTAAAATCCCAGTCGAGTCTTTCTCTTGATCTCGTAACTTGAACCTTCACTCCATCTACCTTTCATATGGATTGAAGCATGGGGGGCATGTACCTCGAATTGAGTCACCATGCTGGTGGCATGAAAATATTTTTTCAAGCATATTTTATTTTTGTTTCAAGCTTGTGTAAAATTCAAACCAATCCCAAGCATAGTTTACCTTTGTTTTAAAGCTTGCATAAAAATGAAACCATTCTTATTTTTACCTCTCGTGATTGCCATTTTATCAGCCTATTTTTCTAGATGAACCTTGGTTTTCTCATTCCATCGTTACCATCTGACTAGCCGATCATATGCTTTCACTTGATTTTTTTTTACCCATTCCTGAGGAACTGCTACGATGAGTGGTATTATTAGCCAACCTCTTGACGTTTACTTGTTCTGAGTAGTTCCACCATTACTAGAACCAGTTGCTACCCGTAATACCACTCATTCCTCCAGGAGGAGTCAAATTAGCTCTTTTCTGACTCTCTAAAACTGAAAATATTGTTGCGATTCTTGTCATTTTGAACTCGTTAAATGGTTGTGAAACAATATCTACCTAGTATATGTTTACCCCTTTTTCGGGTTGGGATGGATTATTTATGAAAAACGAATACCTTAGCCTATCGTGACTAAGAGGTTCTCCCAGATATTGTTTTCTACCCTTTCAGATCTGTGAGACTATCTACGAAAAGGGACCTGTTGGAGTTTTCTTTTCCGCTTCTTTTCAAATTCTCTAAACATGAAAAGTTGCCAAGTTCTTCCTTTGTTAGACTCGTTAAACTTTGATGACATCGGAAATCGTCACCATGACGTACCCGATTTCCTCCTTCCTAGGGCTCGTAAAATGTACTAGGATGGATTTTTTCGAAGGAACAACTTATACGATAAGCATATGCTATCCTCTTCAAGATTGTGTAAAAATAAATAGGTACTCGCCAGAAATGGTGGGGGGAAATGGAAGTTATTCGTCAGTTGTGTCGGCAGTATGTCTCTCTTGAACATGACACTTATCAGCAGTTTGTGTCAGGTTGGGAAATCTTCATTTTGTCACTTTTCCTCCATGGGTTTGGGAAATCTATTTTCCTATCATTCAATTACCAATTTTGTCAACATAACATCTGATCCTATTTATGTCAAATGCTACCAAATTCTGGAGTCGTGTCGCCTCTATGTTCAAGAGAAAATCCTTTTGTAGTTTATACATTCCTTGATCCTCTATTTCAGTCTTGATTCACACTCATATTACCTTCTATGTTTTGTGTCGATGATTTGGGATTGATTATGACCCTCCTTCGATGGATCGCTCCTTGTCGACCTTAGCTCATTATCCAGGAATTCGATCTAGAGACTCCTTTCTGGTACCTACGAGCTTTCATCCACTAATGGCAAGTTCTTCGCATTCGATGACAGGTTCACATCATTGGCCTTCGATCAGGTGATTTCATGGGTGATCGACTTCAACTCACTATTCACATTCCGTGGATTGTACCTCTCGTACCTTGAGGGCCATTGTCATTATTGGTGGTTTCTCTCACATCTGTTAACAACTTTCATCATTGGCTAGTAATCAGACGATTTTCTTGCATGTTCGACTTCAGCTCATATATTCGCATGCTTGAATTTGTAATTGTTCAGGTCGAGATGGAGCTCAAGACCATAGGTTTAATCTGATAAAATCTAGGCTGCAGGTTCTTGTGGATTATCATGAATTATTGCATGACTCTTTTCATTGGATGACTGTGACCATACCTAAGTCTATTTGTTGATCCTTACTGCTGGGTGGCTGCGTCCATACCTCAGATCTCAGTTTTTGTGTACTCTATTATGGATGGTTGCGCCCATACCACATGTTCATGTATCAAAGATATCAGTTGTATTTGTAATTTCAGGTTTTCCGACAACAGTCTTTATTTCGAACGTGTTCTCGTAAAGAATTTCGCCCCTCCCTCTCCCTCGGACCTCATGCTTTAGGGGGCATCTGTTACACAGCATTTTTTCACTGTCCCTGCAATCCCCATCTCGCACATTGGAGGGTCATTTTTGTGATTAATAAGAAGTGTCATTCCTTGCAAAGACCATCATTGCATCATTTTACATGAGAGCCATATTCCTTATGTTGAAAATGCCCTGAGCAAAGCTTCAGAAAACCTTTTTTTTTCCTTGGCGTGAGTAGCCAGTTCTGCCCTCACGCCAATGAGGAAGATTAAAGCAGGGCCCCGCACTAGTTGGTGCTCTGTCCCAGTTAGCCACCTGTGTCAAGTTTTTTATGGAATGTTTTTTAAAAATAGAGGAAAAGATTCCACTCTAACAATTTCAAGGATGAGTCATTGGGAGTGGTTGGACTGAATAACCATGGACTCCCTCCTTTAGTTTATGTTTTCCACCTCTTGTGGGAACCTCCTAAAGGATAGGTCTCCCTTCCACCTTTGTAGGGATCCCAACCTCCTCCTTTTCCTCTATAAAAAGAATTTATCTCTCCTTGCATAAGCTAGCTGAACATGGATAAATGAGTATACTATAGTTGAATTGTTGAAGAGATAGAGTAAGAAGGAACTTCGTTGAGAGAGCTTAAGTCCATGCCCTCATCCTGTCCTAATTCCTTGATGAGCATCTGAGACGCACTTCAGATGAACCCCGCTAGAGGAGACTGCGACGTCAAATCTTTGGTTGTAACTCTTCCTTTTATCAATACATATATGTGACTATTGTTTGGTTCCCATTTTGCGTTATGTTATTCATTTAATGCAATATTATTAGCCCTCTTTTACTGGCTAGTAGTTATGAGTGAAGTTATTATGTCGTATGATGTTCTTGTTTGCTGATCTATGTGCAGGTATCCGAGCATGACTGCAGAATGATTGTGACTTGTCGAGGCAGGAGTGAGAGGCTACCACCACTACAGTCGCGACAACAACATTGGACTCCAAGTAGGTCGATCTACCATGTCCTCTTTTTATTTAGTAATTAGGAACCTACACTCTAGCATGTCTCTTTGTTTCTACACCCACTCTAGGGCTAGAGGGATCACCTCTGTCCGCAGAGGGGATTTACCTGCTTAACAGTATTTTACCTTAGTTTGCGATAGTATATGTATTACCCTGCAGATCTACAATGTTGTCACTTAGTAGCAGTGATAATGAAGAGGCCCCATTATTCTTGGAGAATTTTGAAGGTAGATTCACTCATGAAGCAATGGAGGATAAGATGATGAATGGTAAACATCTTGAGGTGAGAAATATTTTCTCCTTTATTGATGACACTTTCTCAATGAGCATCTCACATCTCAAAGATATACTTCTACCTGCAGCAGATCCAAAACCTCATTGGTTTTGGAAGATCGTCGAGGAGAAGAAGGTCTCATTAAAAGGTCTCATTGGAGGTGCACTTGAAAATTTCATGGAGTGCAAGGTTCTTCAATAGTTTGAGGAGGTTGGTGTCCTACAATGGGATAATGCCAAGTATTTGTAGAATGAGATCCATCATCCACATTGGGATGAATGGCTGATATTATGGAGCAAGGGGTTTCCAAACCACTTGCAGATCTATGACACAAGCCAGCAAGAAGCATGGTTGCGCTGGTTGCTCTTGGGTGAGTATGGTTACTACCCAAAGATTCATATTTTATTGTCTCATGCCTTATGTCTCAATAATAGAATGCATAAGGAGAAGGCATGGTTACTATGGTTGTTGAGAAGAGAGTTTGGACATCACATGTTATATCTTATGTCCATATATTTACTCTTGTTTGGGATGTCTCATGTATTCACATGTATTTCTGTTTGGGATGTATCTCATGTTCATGTATGTAATTGGGTTTGGGGGAAAGCATAACTCTCACATGATGTGGCATAAGCGAGCTTGTTTGTATTATGTTGATGGGACATCTCACATGTCCATTACTATATTGTTGCTCCATGACTTGCATCATGATAATGCAAGAAGGAAACAAGAATCCTTATTGCTATGGTTACTATTGGGAGAGTATGGGTTGAATTCTTCCCATACATGGCATGACATTGTTGGAGGATGGCAACAGGAGGCCTTACAGCGTTGGCTTCTGTTGGGTGATTATGGTCATTGTACATGGTATAATGATGATGTGATGGGGCAGCAAGATGCTTTGTTAGGGTGGCTTCTCTTGAGAGAATATGGCCACTACATTTGGTACAATGATGATGTGGTACGTCAACAAGAGGCATTGCTGAGATGGCTACTTTTGAGAGAGTATGGCTCTCATATTATCATTGATGTTGATTTTGCATGGAAACAAGAAGCATCGTTGCAGTGGCTTCTTTTGAGAGAGTATGGCTCTCTTGCTTGTTTTCATGATGATCTAGCATGGTAGCAAGAGGCTTTGCTGTGTTGGTTGTTATTAGGAGAATATGGTTTGACATTATTCATTTTTTCCCATATGTCTCTACTTCTTGTTTTTCACTATGATGATGTGATTTTTTATTCCTACAAGGCCAACATGGCTAATGATGATGGCATTGATGTATGTAATCTACTCTATGTATCATGGGTTGGAGAGATAGTTCATGAGATGGGACTTTCCACTTTGGGGATGAACCACTTTATCTTATATATCTCATGTATAGAGGAGAACTTTTTTCATCATCTGGTTGCCACTTGGAGATTCATTGATGAGGATGGGTATCTAAATTTTTAGTTGGAAGCCATTCTAGAAATTCTAAAGGGGCAGCTTTGGAGTTGGACATGCATGACACATTGTGATAGATGGGAAGGTTTTCCACATGAGGATGCCAATTGGAGGGATGATTTTTTCTGTAGAATCCACTTTTGCAGTTGCTTAAGGACACGCAACACTTTGCAGGGAGGACTGTAATATTCCCAAATTTTCACCTGATATTTGGAATATTAGAGTTCTTAATTTTATTAATGGATTAAGTAAATAAAAGGGTGGAGGGACCCATAATCCTCAATATGAATAAATATCCACTTTTTGTGTGTGAATGTGGATTAATTAAGCCTAGATTTACATAATGAGGTAGTTGAGCAACTACTAATGTGAATGGAATTGGAGATCATGTCTCATTAATGAGATAGATCATGGAGTTTGACAGAGTCAACTAAGATCTTGAAGAGGTCAAACAGAAGATCATGGAGAATTCATGATAAAATGATGGAGGATGTTTTTCAATTAATGCACACATGATGGAGAGGATTTACATTGCACCTAGACATGATGGATGACTTGGATAGACAACGCAGTCAAACATGGAGGATCTTGTCCACCTGCACAACGCAGTTTAGACGAGGGCCAAGGCATGGGAAGCCTCAAACATTATATAAAGTAGATGAAGGCAAGAATGAATATATTCTTAAGATTAGTGATTTTGAGGATTTGTTTAGATCTAGAATTGTCATGTGACATTTCATTGCTTTCTTGGGATGTTTAGCAAAGATTGCAAGTGTTCTTTAGCACAGGGAGTTCCTGGTCTAGAATCCTACCTCTTTCATTGAGTAGCTCTTGAAAGAGTATTGTAATTCATTCTACATCAGGCATTGGTGCCACTTATATTTTCATACTTTCTACAAAACATTCATATTCAGAAATTGCATATTTCTGAAGATAATTTTGGAAGGTGGAGGTTGTCTTCAGTATTTCAGCTGGAGAACTGGTGAAGGCTTATTCCTATCACCTTAGGCTTAAAGATCAGAATTCCTAGAGCTTCATTTCAGATCTAGCATCAGGCCAAAATTTATTGACCTCCTAGCAGCAGCAATCCCTTCAGGAATTACGTTGTCTATTATTGCAGATCTAAAGGAGGGAGGAAGTTGCTAGCATTTCAGCTAGTAATCCTATGAGGGAACATCCCCTCACCTTGCCATAAATATTTCCATTAGCCTGGAGTTTATTGCAGTATATTTCAGCAAGCATAGAGCCTCTCTTTCCCTTACAGTGTAGTTTTTATGAGCAGTTGTGTTGCAGCAGCTGCAATCATCATTGGAGGATTGAGAAGCTAGATATAGAGCTTCTAGCTTGTAGATCTAAAGGAGGGATCAACCCTTAAAGATTAGATCTAATCTTGTGACATATTTCAGCCATATATTTATCAGATCTATCTTCAGATATATAATCCTAGCAGATCAAGGATCAAGCCCTATGAGGGTGATTTTCCAAAATTGTAGATCTGGAAAATCCTTTATGGGTTATCTTGGGAATCCATCACATTGGCCATATCTTGAACCTTGGCATCATCAGAGCTCCATATTTCAGTAAATATACATTTTCCTTTTCAGCCTGCAGTCATATATTCATATTCTGCTGAAGGGATAGTGTAGTATTTTCTTCTAGCAGCTCTCCAGTTACGTAGTGCCTACTTTGGCATGTTTTCAGGGTGATTCTAGACCATCTCTTTGGCTAGATCTACTCATATTTTGTACATTGTGTAACTGAATCATCTCCATATAATAAAATGGCTTAGCTTCTCTATAAATTCTGATGTTTTCTTGAGATTTATTGTTTACTTAGTTTCAGTTCTTATATTGTGTTTAAGTGTTACTGCATTCTCCCTTTTGGGGTATTACATTCGTCCAATTTCTCTGTCCCTCCAACTAAGTCAAAATTTTCCATGAAATCCTCTGTCATTGTGTCCCAATGGCGAGTATTTTGGTGAAGATTTGTATCTAAATACCAGGTGGTGGGGACCATCCCTATTGCACGAATAAACATATGGACCCACTCATTTCAGGTCCTTTCATTTCATATCTCCATCCACATAAGCAAGATCTTGTGTTGATCCCCACAGCCAGAAAAGAGTTCCATGGGTGGCTTGACTGGGGGGTTCAAATCATAGGATCATCATCTTTCAACATTCCCCCTAGTCCTGGAAAGCCCCTTTGCGTTTTTCCCACTAATGTGCAGGGTTTCATGCATGGCCAAGTCAAGTGCCCAGAATCTTCGTTCCTCATGGACATATTTTTCTAGTGCTTTAAGAAATTCCTTAACACTACCAGAACAATCAAAGTAAGGCAGTTCTCTTACCTCTAAGGAGATGCACCGAATATTTTTGTGATCTTGAGGTAGCGCATCGCAGATACATCATGCAACCAGTTCTATCAATTTTCCATCTCGCCATCCGAATATGAGAAGCATGAGCTGTATTTTTCCCAATTTAGCATGCCATCATCGGTAGGGTTGACCCAATCATCATCCCGCACAGTTAGTTTTTAAATATGGTCAACGTCCTCCTCATCACGCACTGGCTTTGTATATCTTTCACCTTCATCTGGGTCCAGAGGGACTATTACACGCATACCATCATTTTCAAAGATCATTCTCCTCCTTTTTAGGTTGATGATACCTCCCATGTCAGTAGCCCAATCTAGTCCTAATAGTGCAGGGTAAGGGTATGCATCATCCACAATCTGGATTACTTCAAAATTTGAATATATTTTAACTCCCGCAATGTATAGCACAACCTTAGGCAGCCTTCCCAGTGGAATGATCTTTTGTTCGTTAGCCATCAGTAGTTGAATGGTGGACCACTCCAATTTGGTCTCTCCCATCCTTTTCCAGGTTTGTTTGGGAAGGACATTGACATCAGATCCCATATCCAAGATGACCTGATCCATTCTATATTCTCCAATCTGCGCAGTCATACGCATCTCCTGACCAGTCCTCTTCTTTTTCTTATAAATCTTGTTTACAGCCTTAGTCTCCATTCAAGGGGCTTCTTTTTATGTGCAGTTATCTATCAATTCTTGGAGATTCTCTATCACCTTCTGGTTGTGCATTAACTTCATACAGGCTTGAAGGAATGGCTTGACTGCTTCATCGACTTTTGGATCCATGGACACTTTTGACGTCGATGCTTTTGTCGTAGCAAAATCCCTTCTAGCCTCTATAAAATTTTCCTTCTCTTTGTGCAGGTCTAGGCCTTCCTTTTTTTCAGTTGCCTTTTTGATCCATGACTCTGCAGTAGCTTGCTGCATAGGTCCTCCAGTGGCCATACCATTGCGCGTTATTTAATTTACACTAGGGCCATCATCGCGTGGCTTAGATTTGACCATTTGCACATTTTGTGTAGGTGTCTGATGTTTCTCTTGCATCTTAGCTATCAAAATGGGACATTCCTCAATAATGTGATCAAATTTCCTACAATACATGCAGGACTTCCGTGTAGGGTTAGGGAAATTGCGTGCACAATGTCCTGGATCTCCACAGTTATAACAAATCAATTTCCCTCTTCCTTGACCTACGCCTCCTCCTCTCCCCCGTCCCCTTCCTCTTGCCAAGGATCCTCCACGTCTGGAGGGAGATACTGTTAAAGAGGTCTCAGCCTGTACTTTGTACATGTTCACATTTTCTATCATCAGCTCATACGTCCAGCAATGGTGCTCATCATGACCAACCGAGGAGTAGAATCTGCAATATTTTTGCTTCAACTCTGGCACGTAAGCTCCCAGCCTTGGGCAATTGTTGGCGAGAAATCAGGTCTCGCGGACAAGACCTAGGTTCAAGAGTTGTGGCCAACAAAGGGGTCCGGTGTAGTCTAGGAACACGCTGGCATTTTCACCCTGCTTTGGAGAGCAGTGCGTCTCACCCGAGGCGTGCCGCAACCACATGTAGGAGGGGATGAGATCAATGGCAAGGAACAAACCCGCAACTAATGAAGAGCAGTGCATCCATTACATATACAGAATTATATACGCAAGATCACTTAATAAGAATTCAAACATTCAAAAATAAAATTTTAAACCAGCATAAACACATTACAAGCACATGAACATCTTATTGAGATAGCAATCTTCCATTGTATTAATCTCCTGGCCGAACACATGATTACATAGCATTCTCACTGATAGCTCACAAATCTGATACAGATGGGTTTCAGAACAGAAAAGAAGAATAGAGAAGGTAAGAACCCATATGAAGAACATGCATGATTCCTCCGCAGCTGCTCTGCGTGTCGTTTCCTGTCTCGAGCCTCGCAACCTCTCAGCATCTATTCAACATCCTCCTCTTTTCAGCCGGGTGACTGTTATTTATTCACCCGCTCTTCACAACTAGCAGTTCCTCTGTGTCTTCACTTCGGCTTCTCCCAGCTTCTCTTCTGATGTCTGCGTGTTCCACTTTCTGTCCTCTGCTGTGTAGTTCCTTCATCTGTACTTGTCCCTGTTCTATCTCCAGCTATCGCATGCTTCCGTGCCACCTTGGTAGCTCCGCGACTCCTGGTAGTTGCGGCGCGGTCGCGGTTGCCATGTGTATTCCTACCGCAACTCAAAAAGAGTCAAAGTTCAAAATGTCTTAGCCAAGACTTCAAAACTAAACAAAAACAAGGGCCCCAACAGGCCCCGACCACAATTCCTTGACTCGTCTGCGAGTCAATCACAAATAACAGTTTCTACTTCCATTGCCCCGCTGGCACCCGTGCTCTGTTCTGCTGTGCCTTCACCCTGCGCCCTTTCCTGCTGTGCTCCGCCAAGTGGTTGTTCAAACAAGGGCCCCAACTCCGGGACCCGGTGGAGCGCTATATTTCTCAGCTCGGTGAAGTCCGCCACCGCTTGCTGCCATTCCTGCATAAGCAAGTTGGCTTCTTGAGAGATCCGGGTGGCGACGGCTTCGTCTATGGGCGTTGGGGCATCCCCGAACAGCGTGGCAAGCTGGGCTTCGGCCTTGGCATGCAGCTGGTGCATGGCGTCAGCATTGGCGCGAAGGGGCAGACGAATTTCCCGGATGACATGTTTGGCCGCTGCCGAGTCGGCCTCAGTCTGTTGCATGTGAAGTTCAAGCTCGTCCGACTGGGCGTAGAGCTGATCAAGCCGTGCTGGGTCCGTGGTTGCCTAAATGTCGCGGGAAATTTGTTGCAGCTGGGCAGCGATAGGCTGCGTCTTGACAGTTAGGGCAAGTGAGCACTCCTACAGACTTCGCAGAAGGGCAGAAGCCGCGGCTGCAGTGGAATGGATTTTTGCTTGCAAAGTAACTGCCTGAGTCTGCTTGGCAGTTACTTGTTCTGAATGGAAACTCGGTGGATCTGGAAGGGTAGGTCGTGCGGCTAACGCCGCTTGGAGTTCCTGGTTCTCCCTGCAAACAAGAGTGAAAACTTCCCTGAAGTGGTGAACCTGGAGTGCTATGCTGTCCTCTACTATATTGGCAGGAAGTGGGGCGTAATGGGCCCTGGCAGTGGGCCAGACGTTGGAGAGAGCCTGAGTAGAAATGTTGACCTGCTCCTGGAGGTAGGTCTTCTCCCTAGTTAGCCAACTGCACTATTCAGTAAGCGCCGTGAGCTGATTCTGCTGCTCGGTAAACCGCTGCTCCAGCCCTGTGTGAATCTACTCGGCCTTTAGGGCCGCCCGCTGAATAAGTAGGTATAGCTGTGTTGTAGTCCATGGTTCTACATTAGTCGTGCTGGGTGCACCCTGCTCCGGCATCTGTTCCTGCGAAGGTTGGCCATTGACCCCTGATCAGTTGGAGGTCTCCGGAGGATGGACCGACGTCTGCTGCTGCACTGAAGTGGCCATATCGGGCTCCGGCCGGTCTTGCTGCATGGTCTGCTCTGGGGGAGGGGCGGCCGAATCAGCCCCAACTGTGGCTGGTTGGTCAGATATAGTGGAGACAGGATCCCGGGATGTGGCCACGGGGTCAACCGGCGGTACCAGGGCTGCAGTACTGGAGGTGACTTCCACCCCGTGGTCGCCTCCGAAAAGTTCCCGGATCAGAGAATCTGACACAGTGGCTGATGAGTTGGATGGATTGGGGGAGGTGGCAGGTGGTCAGCCGGTGGGGAGAGCGATGGTGTGAGGGAGGCGAAGGTTGAGGAACTCTAACGGATCGATCAGAGGTTCCTCCGGAATCAAAGTCGCTGTGGGTGGAGTGGCTGGTGGATCATTGTCGGTAAGATCCACCACTGGATCTGTGACAGTGGTGCGTGGCCTCTTGGATGGAGGGGGGTCTGAGGAATCAGGATCTGGGCCCGGTTCGCCCATCGGTGTGATGATAGGGGTAGCAGAAGTGAATAGGTTAGTGGGAATGGGAGAAATGAGGGGGGCGGTATTGGAGGGAACACGAGACCGACTGATATGAAATTCAGCAAAGGATGGAAATATAGGGGCACCACTTGAAGCAACTTGGGTGGCAACGTTAAGTCGTCGTACCTGGTTGTTGAGGTGCTCGACGATCGGGACCAGCGATTCGGGCAGGTCCGGTGCGGTCTCAGCTGCATCTTGTGGAGGTTCTGCCGCAACCTGTGAGAACCCCGCTGTGCCGGTCACGGCAGGCCGCTGTGCCGGCAGCATCCAATCAAAGTTATAGCGGGTGATCCCGTCGCGGACGTGCTTGATGACCCCCGGCCATGCAGAGACCTCACGGTGAAAGGTGTCGTCATTCAGCTGGAACCAGAGGGGCGCCATGTGAAAGGTGGTGTCCGGCATGCAAGTTGGTCGGAGGAAGGTGTGCCTGTGGCTGACCCCAAACCACACCTGCTCATTGTATTCGTCCAACAAGTGCCTGGGCACCCGTTGCTGGTTGGTCACCACATCTGTCATCATCCCGTACCACCCCCGAAACGCCTCCGCGTTCACCTATTTGGTGCTGGGATCCATGGACACCTGCCAGGGGGTGTATTTCATCGCGAGAGGCTGGCTCGCGGTCGTCTGCGTCGGCATCCGGACAGGAGGAAGGTGCCATTTCCACATGGCGAAAGCTAAAATCAAGTAGCCGTAAATGAAACTGGTGGTCCGCTTGTAGTTTTCTTCGCAGGCCGCGAAGAGTTCCTTCAGCACGAAAGAGCACCAATTCAACTTGGCGCCCCGGGTGCAGTGCTCTGCAATGGAAATTGTGTCCAGGGTGCATTCTCCCTTTGTGTAGTGGCGCATTGTCTTGCTAGCGATCATGTAGCAAGCGAACCGGATTTCTGGTTTGTTGATCAAGTCAATTTTGGCACCGTTGCCACCCCGGCGAGTGCCATACTTGGTGTATAGGTCTGAGTCACCCAACTTCCGGGCGCGCTTGGAGGAGGTCTAGCCAGCAACGAAGACATCCGCACCGTTTAGAGATAGCCCTGTAAGCCGATGAATGTCTTCGGCATGAATTGGAATCTCTTCATTGAGCCACAGGGACCCGTTCTGTATCCGACTGAGAAGGAACTGGGTGCATTGCAGAGCCGGTCCCGTGGTTCCGAAAACTGGAAGAGTCCTCAAATGCATCAAGGAAGACTGCTGTAGTCCCCTGAATTCTGGTCGCATTCGACTGTTGGAACTGCTGCCTGGCGTATAATGATGTTCCATGTAGGTCTGCCAATGGAGGTGGGGAAATTCAGCTGGGTCGGACAGGTTGGCGTCCATACATGTTGCATTGTCATACTTGCCAACGAGCGATTCTACCCGGTGAATTCGGCTATCTAACACTGGTTCAGGGACTAATAGGAGAGCTCTCGGAATCTTGGCGCGCCGCTGGTGGACTTGGAGGATTCTTCTGGAGTTTCCTTCAGGGTGCTGTGTGCTCTGATACTGCAAATGCTCCGGAGTCGCTGCAACTTCCAAATTGAACTGGTCCATCATTCTTGTGCTGATAGCCTTCATGCAAGTTAGGCCATCTGCTAGCACGCGCAGAGTTGATGAGACTCCATAACGGTAATTAATTCTTGCTATCTTTCTTGCCTGCGATAATCGTGCGATCAATCGCAGGCCTGTGTGTAGTCTGACAGTTGCTGACGGCGTCATGGGGAGATGGGCGGGCGTGACGGCTGAGGGAACTGCGGTTGATGAAAAATGATTACGGTACGATTACTGTCTACTAATGGTAATTTATGACACAGATCTGAGCGATCTTACGGACTGACAAAAGGACTGACGGAAATGACCTGGACTGACACTAGCACGGGGATGGATCCTATGCGAACGACACGCTGGACTGCCGTGGTGACACGCTGGACTGGCTCGCCCCGACCACAGTCAGTTGCGGTGAGGTACCCGCAACTGACCAGTTATTTGACTGATTACCTATGAACGGAAAAGACTCCCTACGCTCATCCCGGTTGCGGGAGAGTTATTCGGCTAAGCTACTCTACGGGTTCTCTCGGTTGCGAGAGTTATTGATGAAAAGTGAAAGGTATCTACTCCTGGTAGGGTTTCAGGCATGCACCATTCACCCATCCGGGAAGAACTCTACCGTCCAGCTGTGCCAACCGAAAGGCTCCTGAGTCGCGGATCTCGATGACAAAGTAGGGTCCCAACCAGTGCATTTGGAGCTTGCCTGGAAACTTCTGGAACCGGATGTCATACAAGAGTACTTTGCCGCCAACTTGGAAGGCTTTGGTTTTGATGTGGTGGTCGTGCCACGCTTTCTGTCTGGCCTTCTGAACCTGCTGGTGGAATTCTGCGAGGAATCGGGCCTCATCCAGCTCCTGTAGCTCCTGGAGGCATTCCCGAAGTGACTCCTCTTCTGAGAATTGGAGGGACGTTGCGATCAAAAGACTGGGTACAGTGAATTTGTTGGGAATCACAGCTTCCTGGCCATACACCAACTGGAATGGTGTCTGGTTGGTCAAACGTTTCACTGTGGTCCGGTAGGCCCATAAGGCTGCTAGGAGCCGCTCGTCCCAGTCGTCCTGCTGAGCATTGCAAATTTTAGTCAAGCCCTTTTCGAGAATCTTATTGAATGCTTCCACAGTACCATTGGCCTATGGGTGGTATGGGCTACTTTTATGATGTTGAATCATAAATGTGTCTAGTAGTGACTTGACTGTGGCATTAATGAAATGCGTACCCTGATCGCTTGTCAAGCTCTGTGGGCAGCCAAAGCGGCTGATGATGTGTTCAAAAATGAACCGGGCAGCGGTTTCTGCTGAGCAGTCGCGTACCGCTGCTACCTCAGCCCACCGTGTGAGGTAGTCTGTGGCGGTGATGATGTACCGGGCCTTGGAATGTCGAGCGACTAGTGCGATGGGACCTACGAAATCAACAGCCCACTTTTCAAACGGCCGCAACACATGAACTGGGTGTAGCGGGAGCTCGTCCTGGTGCGAAGGCCTTCCCGTCCGCTGGCAAACAACGCAACGCTTCACATAGGCCTTACAGTCAGCATGTACCGTCGGCCACCACAGGCCAGCTTGGAGCACCTTCCTTGCGGTGGGTTTCACACCCACATGCCCTCCCGCAACACCACTGTGACATTCCCACATCACTACTTCCCGCTCGTGGTCGAGAACACACCTGTGCAACACCTCATCAAGGCCCAGTTTGTACAGCTGCCCCGCGATCAATTGGTAGTTGGCCGCCCGGACAACCAGGTGGCGTTTCTGAAGCGGGGTGTAATCCTGAGGGCATTGTCCCATAGTCAGATAAGTGGCAATGTCAGCCAGGTAATCTGGTACGGCTTCTACTCGGAAGAGGTCAGCATCCGGCAGCTGATCGTCCAATGGGCCTTCATTCTCTCCCGTCTCCAACCTGGATAAATGATCAGGCCCAACATTCAACCTGCCAGGCTTGACAACCACCTCAAATGTAAATTCCTGGAAAATTAGTAGCCAGTGACAGATCCGTCCTTCCAACACCGGCTTATTCACCAGATACTTCAGTGCAGAATGGTCTGTGAAGAATGTGAATTTTCCGCCCAGAAGATAGTGGTGGAACTTCTGGAGAGAGTACACCATCGCCAACGCCTCCCGCTCAGTCGTGGTGTAATTCTTCTCCGCATTCGACAACCGACAGCTGGCGAAGTACACAGGGTGGTCAACTGTCATCTCACAGGGTGGTCAACTGTTGTCTCCTCGTTTCCTGTCTCGAGCCTCGCAACCTCTCAGCATCTATTCAACATCCTCCTCTTTTCAGCCGGGTGACTGTTATTTATTCACCCACTCTTCGCGACTAGTAGTTCCTCTGTGTCTTCACTTCGGCTTCTCCCAGCTTCTCTTCTGATGTCTGCATGTTCCACTTTCTGTCCTCTGTTGTGTAGTTCCTTCATCTGTACTTGTCCCTATTCTATCTCCAACTATCGCATGCTTCCGCGCCACCTTGGTAGCTCTGCGACTCCTGGTAGTTGCAGCGCGGTCGCGGTTTCCATGTGTATTCCTACCGCAACTCAAAAAGAGTCAAAATTCAAAATTTCTTAGCCAAGACTTCAAAACTAAACAAAAACAAGGGCCCCAACAGCAATGGTCAGTATCATCATGGCCAGCTACCCGACAATCAGTGCACCACAGGATGGGGTTACTTGGCCCCCTAGCCTCCCTAGGGTGCAGAGGATTTGGTCCTCCAGCCCATAGGTAATCCGTAAACATCGGGCACTGATGTTTGGTGTGGCTTCTCCCTTGCAACAAATGCACTAGAAAACTGCACCAACCTCTTAACCCTTGTCTCTTCACAGGTTCTATATCTCTAAATGCATGGCTTCCAACTGACTTTGAATTTTCAGCGTCCCAAGAGGAATATCCTCTCTAGGCGCAACTTCTAACTTCATAGTGATCTCCAGGGCTTCAGCCTGAGTAGAAATATTTTGTTTTCCCAGAGGTCCACGCAGATGGGGTAAAAACATGGCGATGAACCATTCCCTATGCTAGTCATCATCGTAAATAAATCCTCCATCATTGATAGTTTGCTTCAATTGTTGATCGACTTCCTAGAATGATTCATTTGCTCCCTGCTTGAAGTCTTTTAGCTCCACCACTACCTATGTATAGGACTTTGTCTTTTTGAACTGATGCTTTAGTTCCTTATTTATATCCTCGATAGTAGGAGGAGAGGATTTTTGAGCAGTGTTTTGTTTCAGATATCCCTTAAACCAGTCTAGTGCGCGGCCCTCAAAATCCATGGCTAGCTACGCTCTTTTAACAGCATCGGTATTAACGTTTTGTGCAATCCATACTACATCAGTTACAAACCAAAACTCATCCATGTCCTCATCCCCCACACCCTCAAAGGTGGGAAACTTCATGTGAGCAGCCATATCATCAGCAGGTGGGGGTGGCGTCAGGGTAGGAGATGTTTGAGTCCTACATGAATTCGAGTACGACATAGCAGGAGGGCTACCTGCAGTGTGCATAGCCTCAGTTTCTTCTAGATTCGGTGGATCTCTCCAAGGGTTGTATGCAGCTCTTTCCCCTTTCTGATTGACCCAGTAATACTTCCCGTTGCGTGCGGTGCTTTCAATCTATTTGCAGTTCATTCACTTAGTGTGGCTACACATAACACCTTTTTCACTCAAGAGCATCTTAATCATCAAAGGAAATGTTTGCAATAATTTACCTCTGAGACCCTTGAAAAACTGTCTCTCAGCTTCAGAGTAAGACATGAACTGATCTACCACAAACTTGGTCACAAACCCACCCAGTATACTATCAACCCAGTTATCTACAGTCTGGGTGATTTTGTTATCAATCTTCTTGATCAGGAGATGATGTGTTATGCTCAAAAATTGAAATTTCTCGAAACAGGTTTGAACCTGAGCATCTGGAAAGGTCTCGTCATTATGATTACAGCACTGTGAATGGTTCAAAAAATCGATGTCGTATGAGGAAGTTATTGCATTCTGTCTATTTTCCCAAACAAAAAAAAAAATTTGTGACTAGATGCCCAGTCACCATGCAGGTATAGTCAACTGGTATATTCTAGGGAATATTCCATTTTTATCCAACCAACCAGATCGCACCACGTGGCATGTTGTTTTTCGTTGATTTTTGGGGTACGGAGATGAGTTTCTGATCATTGATGTGTTTTGATAAGGGTCACTTGATGAGCGACACGTGGCAAGCCCGCAAGTCGCCACGTGTCCTCAGGAGGGTTCAGTAAAATTTTGTGGAGTCGGGGGGGGAGGGAGGTCGACCTCGTGACCTCTAGCCTACCCGAGAAGAATTCCCACTAGTCCGCACACCGTTTAGTTCTTAACATGTAACGATCAGAACATATATCTAAAGTTTGTTGATTTTTCGTTTGGGGGTTTGGGAGGCCAACCTCGAAAGGCCAACCCCCCTCCCATATGTCTGAGACTCCGTGACTTGGTGGTTAATATTCTACCGACAGTTTCAGATAACCATTTGAAACCTATCACATGTGGACTTCATATGTGGTTTCGGCATTGGTTAAGCGGCGGTCTCGGAACAGTGTGGTATTTGTTCCACTCACCTTTGCATGCAAATTTCAACAGTTAACCGTGTCGTTTTAGGTGGGGGGTCGGTTTGTGACCACCCTGACCTAACCACTAACATTTTATTCAAACATTTATTCTGGCAGTATTTTTGGAGCGGCCGTGCCAATCTTGGCAAAAGCTCCAATTTAACTTCAATTATGTCTAGTCCCTCCACTTTTAGTGGAACTTTTCTAGTTGACATTGGGAAAATGCATTGGGAGGTCAATTTTCGACCAATTTTGGTGAAACAAGAGTCTACCTAGACTAATTTGAGCATTATGGAGCCATTGGTCTAGAAAAAATAGCCATTAGATGCATGTAAACACATGTAATTTATAATTTTGAGAATAATGACAAAGAGGGGCATGCCATTGGGAGATGGACCAGCAGATGTAGCTAAAAAGGGGTGAATTTCTTCATCATGCCTACTATGTAAAACTTATGTGTGATTGTTTTTCTCTATTATACACTATTTTTTAGTGTTTTTAAGGCTTATTTTCATGCTTAAAATTCACTAATTCATCTATGTTTCATGGTTAAAATACTCATTCCTTAAGCAAACAAATGGAGACAAATTGTTCATGTTTATATTACTGAAAGGACACTTGGCACAACAAAACTAATACACTCCTTTCAGATCAAGTTGGTATCAGAGCTAGAGTTTAATCTCTAGTGTTTTTATGTGCAAAGATTTGTTAACTGTTTGAAAGGGTTTTCATGCTTACTAGGCTCAACCTTAATAGAGGAGAAGGAAAATTGGTGTAACCAAGAGGTTCTCAAAGTGAGCCACAACAAAGGAGGGCAAGATTTCCACATTCTACACCACCTAGCTCACCTCCAAAAGAAGCAAAAGAAATGTCAAGCATGCCTCTAGGAGAAGGATAAATCCATGAAGAGATGGATCCTAAAGAAGAAGAAAGAGTGTACAGAAAATAATTTCTTGGCTTAACTGAAATGGTGAGAGTCCTTTATCAAGAAAGGAATGAGAAACTAGAAGAAGAAAGGTCCAAACATCACAAGGAAGGACAGGGATCATCAGGAGTCCATAATGATGAAGATAAATCAAAGAAGGGAAATGGAGGAAATGGAGACAGTGGAAAGTCACCATCATCACCCTCATCTTCATCCTCATCATCCTCTACTTCATCTTTAGTACATCAGCCATACAAGTAAAAGAACATGGGTAAAAGTCATTTTATAAAACTTGATGTTAAGTTTGAATTGCCAATGTTTAATGGTGAAGTCAATGCAGAAAATCTTGATAATTGGATTAGACAATTGGAGGTATATTTGAGAATTCAAAATTTTCATGATGATGATACCAAAATCCAACTAGCTTCACTGAGGATGGAAGGTGCAACACTTTTTTGGTGGGAAGCAAATACAAAGGAGGAGATCAAGAAGCATGGTAAGATTATTCTATCATGGATTGATTTCATTATTGCAATAAAACAACAGTTTTATCCATTAGCTCACATGCAGAAAGCCATAATGGACTGGAAAATTTTTAAACAATTGAAAGGACTGAATGTACAAGTGTATACTCAAGAATTTAGGAGAAGAGCTCTTTTACTAGTAATATATTTTCAAAGCCAAGACACTTTGCTCAAGTATATAGGAGGCTTACATACCAACCTAAGTCATACAATCCTCATGTTTAATCCTACAAGTCTAGATGAAGTTTGTGTACAAGCCACACATTTAGAGGTAAGGGGAAAAAAAAACTTAGATGAGAATGGGGAAAATGAGTTTAAAGGAAAATGGAAGAAAAAGAGAAATGAAAATATCAGAAAAGAGAAAGGAAAATTCTTCTGCAAGCACTATTCTAAAACTAGCCATGATGAGGACCATTGTTGGAAACTTCATCCAGAGTTTAAACCAGAAAGTTTTAAAGCCAAGTAGAAAGGAAAAATTGTTGCAATAGCTGAACAAGACTTAGGGTCGGATTCAAGAGATGAAACAAAAATCATAGCTATGGGACTAAATAACATGAAGTGGAAAGATATTGAAAATAAACTCGGTTCTAGTATATCTAACTGTCACATACAAGCTTCAAATGAAGAAGAGAGAATTGAACTGTTTCATGTGAGGGTCATTTCCAAACATACCAAGATTGACACATTGTTTGACAATGGGTCACAAGAAAATTTAATCTTTGAAGACTTGGTCAAGAAACTTAATATTGATACCATTCCACATCCAAAACCATATCCACTTGGTTGGATTTGTAAGGATGCAAATTTACAAGTTTCAAAGAAGTTCATGTTGCGCTTTGCAATAACTGCACATTTCATTGACACAGTTGAATTAGATATTGTTCTGCTTGATATAACAGGTATGGTGTTGGGAAATCCTTACTTGTATGACAGGAAAATGATCTTCCATCGCTATAAGAAAAAATACCATTTATTTAAAGATGGCAAGGTGTATATTGTGAGAGCTCATCGTAAAAAACTAGACACTTCTTTAGTTAATGCAGGACAAATGAAGAGGATAGTCAATGAAAGCCAAAACTTGACATTGATGATGATTAAAGAAAGAGAAGTTTTACATAATCATTTTCAAACAAATTCTTATGTATGTAATGAGTTGTTTCAGTTTGAAAGAAGGTTGTCTTTGAAAGAAGATGACAAGCACTTTCAACAGTCGACATTGGTGTTGAACAATGCTGAAAATAAAGTGTCAGTGCAAGAAGTTGCAAAGGTCAGAGAGAGGGAAAAGAAACTTGGCAAAGAAGGCACATAATTCAAAAATGTTCATTTTTGGTTTCCGAAAGGCATGGTATAGTGGCAAAGAAACTTGGTCAAGAGTTGACACAAGTTCAAGGCAAAAGAAACAAAAAATCGCCATAAGGATAGAGTGCAAGGTGAGAACAATTCCAAGTTTCCTTTGATTATAGACCAATGTAGAAACAAGATGTTTACTGCAAAGTTAGGTTTTTTTTTTGCAAGTTCAAAAAATGTGTAGAATGACAGTGTCAAAGACAACAATGGTTGGTCGACGGAATCAAGGAAAAATTTATTGTTTCATGAAAAGATCCAATTAATGAAATTAGGGAAATTTCAGTGGATAAATATTGGAAGAGTGGGGACACAATCTCCTCATATTCATGTTCAGTAATCCAAAGAGATTTTGGGGTCCAAAATCTTCCTAGTGGGGAGGTGTGATCAGGAGATCATGCGTTATGCTCAAAAATTTAAAGTGCTCGAAACAGGTCCGAACTTGAGTGACCGGAAAGGTCTCGTCGTTGTGATTCCCATGCCATGAATGGCTTGAAAAACCAATGTCATATGAGGAAGTTATCGCATTCCGTCTGTTCTCCCAAACAACAAAACTTTTGTGACTGGATGCCTACTAAACATGCAGGTATAGTCAGCTGGTATATTCTGGTGAATATTCCATTTTTCTCCAACCAACCAGATCATGCCATGTGGCATGTTGTGGGCCATTGATTTTTTGGGTACGGAGATGGGTTCCTGACCATTGATGTGTTTTGATAAGGGTTGTTGGATGAGTGACACGTGGCAAGCCCGCAGGCCGCCACATGTCCTCAGGAGGGTTCAGTAAAATTTTGTGGAGTCGAGGGGGGTAGACCCTGCAACCTCCAGCCTGCCCGCAAATACTTCCCACCAGTCCACCTATTGTTTAGTTATTAACATGTAATGGTAATAACATATATTTAAATTTTATTGATTTTATGTTTGGGGATTTGGGAGGCTAGGACCCCTCCCATATGTCTGAGACTCCATGACCTAGTTGTTAATATTTCACTGACGGTTTCGGATAACTGTTTGAAACCTATCACATGTGGACTGCATACATTGTTTCAGCATTGGTTAAGCGGCAGTCTCGGAATAGTGTGGTATTAGTTCTGCTCATCATTTCATGTTGATTTCAACAGTTAACCATGTGGTTTTAGGAAGGGGGTCAGTTTGTGACCACACCGACCTAACCACTGACATTTAATTCAAATAGTTACTCTGGCAGTATTTTTGGATTGAGCGCACCAATTTTGGAAAAATCTCCAGTTTAACTTCAGTTATGTCCAGTCCCTCCACTTTTAGTGAAGCTTTTCTAGCTGAAATTGGGAAAAATTCATTGGGAGGTCAATTTTCGACCAATTTTGGTGAAACAAGAGTCTACCTATACTAAATTGAGCATTTTGGAGCCAATAGTGTAGAAAAAATAGCCATTAGAGGCCTGTAAACACATGTAATTTACAATTTTGAGCATAATGAAAAAGAGGGACATGCCATTGGGAGTTGTACAGCAGATGTAGCCTAGGAGGGGTGAACTAATTCATCATGCCTATTGTGTAAAACTTATTTATGATTGTTTTTCTCTATTATACACTGTTGTTTAGTGTTTTTGAGGCTCATTTTCATGCCTAAAGTTCACTAATTCATCTATGTTTCATGGTTAAAATACTCACTCCTTAAGCAAACAAATGGAGACAAATTGTACATGTTTATATTACTGAAAGGAAACTTAGCACAGTATAACTAATACACTCCTTTCAGATGACTTCTCCAACTGTTGGATCAATTCAAGGGTCCACTGCGTAGCCCTATCGTTCTTCCAACTGGTATGGAATTTTGCCAATCTAGACAACCACTCCTGCAACTCATGTACGAAGGTCATGAAGAAAATCTCGTGTACCTCTGTGAAGATATAATTATTCTTCCACTTTTTAGTACACAACTTCTTACTCCTGTTCTTTTTTAGGGAAAATTCCTTGATCTGTCTTTCGAACCACTCTTCAATTTCAGATTTTTCCAGATTCCATAAACCCTGACTCATTACCTGGTCTCTCTCTCAAAATGCTTCGGGTCCCGGCAACAGAACCATTTGTTGGTTTGAGGGGTATTGACCTAGGTTCATATTTGAGGTTAACCAACAAACCCCTGTACTACTAGCCCTTTCGGCAATGACCCACTTACACAGGTCAACGTCTCACCCGAAGTAGTATGGGAGGATGGTGGAACCAGATTTCTGCGCCCTGAGAGAGAGAGATTTAATGAAGTGGGTGCCTTTAGATCTAAATAGTCATGTGCTGAGAAAGCCCTAAATAGAGACCCTTAACAATATACGTAACATAATAACTTGCTCGCAACCCGTAACTTATAATGTAATTAATTAACAGGAGCAATATGACAAACATCGATGGATTCATTACTCTTTAAAGTATCGGATCCACGTGTGCAATCAATTAGCTAGTAGTATTCAACATTACATAAATAACAGATGAAATAACATGCAGCGTAACATATCACAAAGATGATTGATATCATTAAAACTTCCTTCTATTTATTAATACTTCAAATCCTTACAGACTCTTTCTTTAGCCCGGACACACAACCAGCGGGGTCCGCACACAATAGGACTTAGGGTCTCCATGCACATAGCCAGAAAGAGCCCTTACCCAGACAATTTCACACAAAATCCTCAGAGTGGATCTCTCATTAACATCATATTAGAGACTTATCCCCAAAGAATTGACTCTTCAACTCATCCTAGACTCTTACTCATACTTTTAGCCTGTGCTATACTAAGGTCTGAAAACCGTGGTTTGCGATCCTAGATCTACCATTATTGTCCATTAAAATGCCTGAGGGACTTTGACCCACCCCAAAGTCCCTTATCTTGTGCTACGCATGACTAAGTTACTCAAAATATTACAAAATTATATCAAAACTGCATTCAGGGGGCCCCGCTCCAATAGTTGGGGAACATCACTGCATAGTTTCTGGAGCCAATGGGATAAACTACGGGGATAGGCACGAGAAAATATCACTGTGATTTTTTTGGTATCAAGAAATTCTTGGGTGACTATGCACTGCACAGTTCCAGGGCTCAAGGGATGAGCTTGAAGCTTGAGCTTATGAAGTGTGCAGTTCAAGCTGGGTTAGAGGCCATGATTGCCCAATTTTGGAGGTCAACGTGAAGGTTTGGTCAGAAATATTTCATAATGGAGAATTCTTGGGGGGCAGGCACTTCGTAATACAAATTTCCAACAAAAAAAAATTCAGCTTGAGGACTGATACTACATAGCGCACAACTCAGGGAGAGGTCCAACAAAGCTAAGTTGCTTGGTCGGGAAGTTTTCTGAAAAATTACCAAGTGTGGGACCGGTGACGTTGATGTGAACAGTGATGAAATTTAACTATGATAACATACTTAAGATATATTTAAGACTCAAACAACATCTATCATCCATGACACATAAACAAATAATTATCCTCCATGTGACACCCTTTATAACTAGTTACGACAAGTGTGACACCAAAGATACACTTTACCATGAATGTCACGACACTTCTGCAACAATTCTCAAAACTTTGGAAACGAATGCGACGAGTACTTACAAGGTTAGAACAACTCATTTTCACAAAGGTGACCTCTTGGAATCACTAGAACAAGCTCATACATACAGTGCGATAGCCAACATGCCAAAAGATGACACTTTTCCTATCTTGCGAAAGGGGTCACAACAATGCAAAGAAACCAATAAAATTAACTTCAAATTTTGTGATAGTAATGAAAAAGACCAAGGAACACTCAGAAATTTTGTATTGGAGAAAATTTGGGAGGGGGTTGTAGCAGCTACAAGACTTGGTGACACACCAGTAGAATTCCAGCTTCTATGTCTCATTTAGCTTCTTTTGTGCAAGACCTTGGTTCTTCAGGGAGTATTGATTCATCATGAAAATCACTTTGGTTTCCCCACTTATCCCATGAATAGATTAATTCCCCATCATGCCACTTTGGTTTAACTCAAAAAATATTCAGCTTTATCACAATGTTTCAAGCAGGGGAGGGTAGTGAAGCTCACAAGTTTAATATTTTCAGAGTATAATTTTTTCATCTTTGGTGTTGCTCTACTACCATCAAGCTTGGAAATTACCCTGGTGGAGTCACCTCAAGCACATAAAAATTGCTCTGTTGCTAATGAGCCTGAACAGTACCCCCATGGAGGTGATTTCTTTACCTCTCTACGCGTGAATCCTTTCTCTTCATTTTCCTTTATTATTATTTTTTAAAATAGGATTGTGCATTGGCAATTATCTATTTTGGGTGAAAGAGGAATCTTGAATTATTGAGAGAAGGAGATTCCATTCGTTAAGAGAAGTATATAGGTTCCTATGATTTATTTTTTCTCGTTTGGATTTCCCTATTCTTCCATTTTACTGATTGGATAAGCATGAAAACACCAAAACAAAAGAACTAAATATGGGCACAAGGTTTCTTGGATAGACAAGAGTTCATGCTTTGCCCAAAAATTCTCCTTACAGATGGATTGTATTTTCTGTCAGAACTACATCAGACAAAAGACATAACCAATACAAGGAAGAAGGACCAAAGGCTAACCAAATATTGAAGTGTCACAAGGCTCCTTAGACTTCAACCACACACAATCCTAGAAACCAACACATGGGCAAGGAGAACAATTATCCACTTGAAAACAAAAGAAAACAAGAAACAAGGAAAACAACAAGAAAAAGAATGCAAAAAACAAAAGAAAACTATGTACATAGTGTAGGGAACAACCCTGATTTTCATTGAAAATAGTGTTTGAGGTCTTGGCCATTGACAAGGAGAGAGTTAGTCTTCTCTTCAAGTGATTTAAGCCGATATGTGTGTTTTCAAAGCTTCTCATGTATCGTGAACAGTCCAATCCACAGGGATTGAGACTTAGTGTGTTTTACTTTGTCTTCATGGGATTTGTCCCATTTCAATATTAAGTCACCCACACTAAAGTTGCTCTTCCTTGCAGACTTATTGTCGAACCACCTCTTGATACAATTTTTATGAAGTAATAATTTTTCTTTAGCTCTCAATATTTCTTCTTGGAGCTTATGAAGTGTATTCATCCTATGTTACACTAAAATACATGACTTTCCTTGGGAATCTTGGGAGATTTGGAGAGCAGGAAAGTAGATGTTGGGTGGGAGGATGCCATTTCTTCATATACCAGGAAGTAAGGAGAGGTGTTCAGGGAAGGCTTAAGCGTGACTCGGTCAGCCCATAGAAAGTTTACCAAAGAAGAGTGTCGATTCCTATAGGATAAGAAGAAGGAAATATCAGTTAGAATGGTGACATCTATGCAGGAAAATCGTAGTCGTAGAAAAGGTTGTGTGTTATTTGTAGTACATATTTGTAGTGATAAAGGTAAGGAGGATGAGGATGCAGAGGTATTGATTGGGTACTTGAGCTCGCAACAGTTTTAGGATATGTTTTCGACAGATATTTCATAGTTACTACCTCACAAAGAAGTAGACTTTTATATTAAGTTCGTACCAGGGGTAGCACCAATGTCAAAGGCACCGTACAGGATGATCACTCTAGAGTTAGTAGATTTCACTTGCGATGTGTGATTTTCAATGAGCGAAGAGGTTGGTGATGCGAAAAGGTAAGTAGTAAGAGCTCTTTCTTCTTTTGACTATGGGGTGTCCACCCGACCTGCACTTGAAGTACTTGGATTTCACTTTAGCCGCTCCTGCTCTTCATTTTCTTAACTTTGGTGTTGCCTTATCCATTCATAAAAATCACGAGCCAACATTGGCTCCATTGGGGATGACACACTCATTTGAATGTGTCGAGAACTCGCAAACCACTTTCTTGTGTTCTTCTTGATATGCCCAGGATCATTGCTAAAAAAAATTTCAAGAAATTTTAATCAAAAACAAAATAGAAATTAATGCGAAAATAAAAAACGACATATGTATAATTTTAGGATATGTAAAATGGGCTGTCGTAGCCCACTATCAGTGCTGGAAGTAAGGCTTGAGAAACTATCCATTGACAGGAATCTAGAATACATCTCCTTCCAAATTCTCCAGCACAAAGGTATTATTGCCTTTGACCTCTGCCACCCTGAATGGACCAAACCAAAGGGGGTCAAACTTCCCATGTTTCCCTTTGTTTGATCGCCTGACATCCCATCGCAACACCAAATCCCTGGCTTGGATTTCCTTATCTTTAGCTCTTTGGTCAAATAAGCCTTTCATATTTTCCTGGTACTCTGCTAGTCTATGGCTTACTTGTTCCCATGTTTCATTTAGTTCGACCAATTGGGTCATTCTTATGATAAGATCATTTGTCTCTTCCTTTCTCTCTTGTAAGAATCGGGCCATGGGTAATTCAAGATGAATAGGGAAGACTTCTGCTCTATCGTACACCATCTCATAAGGGGACTTCCCTATGGATCTTTTAGTAGTGATTTGATTCACCCAGAGTGCAAACTTGATTTTGGAATCCCAGTTCTTTTAGCTTTCGTTGATGGTGTTTTCCAAGAACCTCACTAGTGTCTTGTTGGATGATTCCGCTAGCTCATTCCCCTGTGGGTAATATGCAGTAGAGTGCCCCAGACTGATATTATAATGCTGGCAGAACTTCAAAAACCTAGCCGACTTGAAAGCCTGGGAATTATCTGTTATGATTTTAGCAGGGGATCCAAACCTAACTATTATGTTTTCCTCCAAGAACTTGATCACCATCAAATCTGTGGCATTCCTTACGGGCACGACCTCAACCCATTTAGTGAATTAATCTGTGGTGGTGAGGATCCATCGATGTTGGTTGCTAGAAGTTAGGTGAATCTCACCTATAAATTCGATTCCCCATTGTTTGAAGGGCTCTTCAACATGGAATGGGAACAATGGGAGAGGTGAAAACCTTTTCTTTTCGGAAAATGTTTGACACTTTTCACAAGCCTGGATGCGAGCATGTACATCACCAAACAGCTTGGGCCAAAAGAAACCTTCTCTTAGGATCTTGTGAGAAGTGGATCTCCAGCTATAATTCCCACCACATATTCCTTCATGAAACTCTGTCATCACTTCTTCAACCTCTTGCTCTATTAGATATAATAGTAAAATCCCAGTCGGGTCTCTCCAATATAGTCGCTCGTTTTCCACAATATACTTTTGAGATCTTAACCTTAAAGTGTGATACTTGGTCTTATCATAGTTAAGGGGACACCTCAAGGTTAAAAGGTACTCCACTATATCATTATACCATAATGATAGCAGGTAATTTACATGTGTCTTTTGTGTGGAAGATTCTATGCCCTGATGTATGCCTATATTCTCCTGTGCTTCTCCTCCTACCATAGACATATTTATCCCCAAAGCTTGACAGTTAAATTCAGCCAGAAGTTTTGCTAACCCTTGGCCTTTGATGAGTTTGGTAGGATTTATCTCCATATCGTACTCCTGAATCTTAGCTATCTATTTGCCCCTTTTTCCTTCACTATTGCCCTGCACTAGAATATCCTTCACCGCTGCAGTGGGTACATAAGTTGTTATGATAGACTATAACACGCACACCCGAAATGATTCAAGTGACTTGACCAAAGAATATGCTTGATTTTCTAGGATATTATATTTTTTCAACATCTCAGAGGACTTGGTTGAAGAACAGAATAGGTTGTTCATGCCCTTCATTGTTTTTTTGTAGTAGCACTGCAGCTATTGTATGAGGGGAGCCGAAAGAAAAAATCATGAATGGATTTCCATAATCTGGGCCCGCCAGCACTGGAGCTTTCACAAAAGCATTCTTGACCCTGTTGAAAGAATCCATAGATTGAGGGGTCCACTTCACTTCATTACTCTTCTTCAACATTTTGGTGATTTTTCAGATGATCTCAACATAGTTTGGTATGAACCTTCTGAGAAAATTTATTCTTCCCAGGAATACCTGTAGTTCATTTTTTTCTTAGTAGGGAAATTTTATTTATCAACTCCACCCACTTCGAGCTGATCTTTACCCCTTATTTGGTTACTATATGCCCTAATATATTTCCTTCTTCCAGGGAAAACATGGATTTTTTGGGTTTAAGAGACAAGCCATACCTTCGACATTTGTCAAAATTTCATCGAAGATGTTCTATATGCTCAGTGTCACTCTTCAAGAAGACAATGATGTCGTCCAGATAAATGACCTCAAACTTATCATGGTCTCCTATGAAGGTGATGCATTTGGGGAATTTTGAGGTCTAAAATGGGCCTCCTAAAGAAAATGTACAATCAAAATTCACTTTATGAGAACTAATCACATTTTAGGGGATGACATCATCCCTAATGGTTGAGGTGCCATTGCCTGAGTTAAAGGTACTTACTTGTCACATTCCCAATGGTGGATAAAAAGTCATAGTTAACCATGGTAGTGCTCTAAGTACTTTTAAATTCATCAAGTAAAGTACTCATAATAAATGTCATTTCGCACTTTTTGAATAAAATAATATTATTGTCATTTCATATTTCTTGAAAAAAAAATTCATATCCCTATACATTTATCATATTATATTATATTAATTACATGTTATTATACAATTTAAATAATATCATTTTTAATTAATAACATATAATATAATTAAGAATTTATAAATTTATATTTATATTTTATTTTAAGTTATTTAAGTACAAAGGAAAAATGCATTATTTGTTCAATGATGCTTACTTTTTCTTGAAAAGCTCATTATTATTTATAGTCACAACAGTAAAAAAAAATTATTAATTTTATTTGGTACAACATTTGAATTGAATTTAACTATGGTTACATGGATTGTGGTGCAAAAATTGAATTGCAAATTCATAAATATTATTTTATTGGTTTAGATATCATTTTATTATTTCCTTAGGAGGCCCATTTTAGACTTCAAAATTCCCCAAATGTCCATCACACGCTGGAATGTGGAACCTGCATTTATTAGGCCAAAATACATTCGGGCGTACATGAAGGTTCCCCAAGGTGTAGTGAACGTCGTCTTCTTTTGGTCTCCAGGGAGCACTGCCTCCTAGTTATATCCTGAGAAACCATCCATCATGGAAATGTGGGAGGATCCAACTACTTTTTTAAATATGTGGTCCATCATGGGGAGGGGATAGTTGTCTTTGAGTGAAGCTCTGTTCAGATTGCAGAAATTGATGCAAAGCCTGATTTCACCGTTCTTCTTCCTTACAGGCACCGGGTTCACCACCCATTCGAAGTACCTCATAGAGACAATGATATTTTCCTGCAACATCTTCTTTATTTATTTTTCAATAGCTAGGAGAAGGAGAGAATTTATCTACCTTGGATTTTTTTTATGAGGCTTAACATCTTCTTTTAGAGGTATCTTATGATGTATGACATCAATATCAAAAGTCTTCAAGTCTTGGTATGACCAATAAAAGACGTATGTGTATGATAGAAATAGCTTCAGGTACTGTCCTTGATATTCTTCAAGGACTCCTTTCGACAGCTTCACCACCTTCAAGTCTTCTGCTATCCCAATATTCAAATCCCTGACTTGCTCATCGGGAGTCGGTTTTTTGGGGTTCATCAGGATATCATTTTTATCAAACCGTCTCTCCAATGGCACAAGACCCCTGGGAATGACATTTCCCTTTATTTTCAAGACGTGATTCCTGGCCAATTTCTCTTCCCATCTTGTTTTTAGCTCTTCAATGTCATCTTAGGTCACTAAGTCAGTCACCAAATTTGATAATTCGCCCACCATCTCCATAAAATTCTTGACTTGCTCTTTGTCCTCAAATACCTGCCAATGTTTTATGTTGTCCGAAATGGAGGGGTGATATCTCACTTCCACCTCATATCTGAGCAACGGATTCTGCGGAGGGTGAAAATTTCTAGCAGCCACAACTAGTGAGTCAGCCATTATGTTCTTATTCCTCAGCATGAACTGAATGTTAAAAGAAGAGAAAAAGTTCTCAACCAAATCCCATACCTCATTCCTATAAGCTCTGAGTCGTGGGTGCTTAGTTTTGAATTGGCTCCTAACTTGCCTCACTACTATCTTTGAATCTCCAAACACCTTGAGATTTTGTGTGTTCATGTTCCGTGCTGCCTGTAGTCCCAACAGTAGGTTTTCATACTCGGCTACATTATTTTTGGTTTCAAATTCTAGCTTGAAGGAGATAGGCACTAAGCATCCTTCTAGTGATATTAGGAGTTCCTCGATTCCATTTCCTTCTCATGAATTAGCTCTATCAAACTGCAAGGTCCAAATCTTATTCTCCACATTGTTTATGGGATCCACCTGTCTTAGAGGATAGGTCTTCGTTTCTTGCAGGAAATTTTCATCCTCCTCGAGAATAAGACAAGAAAATTCACCCTCCTTAACATACACTGGGGAGTTGGTCGAACCAGCAACTTTGGTGACCATATTTACAAACCTAGAATCACAGTATAATCTTCTTTCTTCCCCACTGAAAAATGGGATAGTGGTGTAGGTGAGGTCGATTTTTATTGACCCTCCAATATTGGAACCCCAGGATCTGGACAGCAACATTCCAAAACGAGCTGGGATATCTCCTACAAAAATATCCATTACCACATTTTTGGCTAGAATCTAGGCTAAGTTCACTACCAGGTCTTTTATCATACCCAAGCACTTCACCCTTTTGGAGTAAAATGAATATATGTCTTTATAAGGCCTTGTAATCTGCAATCCCAATTGTTCCATGACAGACAAAGGAAATAGGTTATGTGAAGCCCCAAAATTCAGCATGCAATTGTGCAATAGTAAGTCATGTACCACAAAAGTCACATAGAATGGGGGAGTGGCTGAGTTCTTCTCTTCTACATGAGGTCAAAACACCACCATGGGTCGTTCTTCCTGGAGATTGAGGTTGTCAGGCAAAGGGATTACACCATGGGGCTACATGAATTGGGACACTTGAGCTTTGTATGAAAGTTTTTTCAGGAGCTAAATCAGGGGAATCGGGATCTTTACCTTCTCTAGTTCTTTTTGGAGATTAAAGGGTGTGGGCCCTTTGCTGTAATGGCTTATTTGAACTGCTCTTTAGGGGGGTTGGGTGGATTCAAGGGTATATATGAGGACTTCTCATTTTTTGGAGGACTATTTTCTTCTTTGTGGAAGTGGATACAGTGGCCTTATGAGGGGTTGACTCGTCTAATGGCTTTTTCCTTTTACTATCAAGGTTGGGAGGAGTTTGTTCTCTTGATATCGACTCTTCATTTTGTTCTTGCACACGGGTTCTCTTCTTGGAGGACCTGAGGTCATATTTCTTTTGGATTTGAGCTTGCATGAAATCCACGAACTTTCTGCAGTAACTGTCAATATCTTGATCCTCTAGAGGGACTTCCTTCTCCTCTTGCTCCCCTTGCAGGATGAGTTCACCCTCCTCATCATTACAGTAAGTGAGGAATTGATCTTCTTGGATTTCTATGACTTCCTCAGCCTGTCCCTCCACTTCTCCCTCCAAATATAGAGGGGGTTGAATGTGGTCTTGTTGCTCTTTCCTTTCTCGCTACAATAGCTACAGAGGGTGCTTCCGATATTGAGGATTAAACCCCCAGTTAGGAATCATTTGGTTGGACTGAGGAGGAGAATTTTTGGCCCAATTCAAGCTTAATCAGCTTATTTCAAAGTTTCTTGATTAGCTTATTCATTTATTCCATTCTATACTCTTGTGATTCCCTTTCCTGATTTGAAGTGGAAGCCTCCTCCCTATTTTTTCTCTTGGCTTCATGCTCTGTCTTCCCCTTGAATTTACCAGTAGAGGCAAAGTTTTCTTCCACCTCCAATGCATCAGTCTGGATCTAATCTAGAGATGTTGATTTTCTTTCCCTTTAAAAATAAATAAAAATCTCAATTCTAACAGTGTTCTTGTAATTAAATTTTTCCAAATTTAATGAAATATGTGTTATAAGTGTGATGAGAAGAAATTATTTTACATATATTGTGAAGAGGAGGAAGAAAAGGAACAAGAAACTTCAAAAGAAGAGGATATACACTATGAACCAACCCTAGAGGAAAAAGAAATGAATCCGACCATATCCTATAATGATTTGGCAGGAATTACCACTCCTCAAAATCTCAATATAGAAGGACATAGTACCCATAATTTTATTCATTGTAAGGTAGCCAAGGAATTGAATAGCTTCTTATACCCAGCGCCAAAGTGTCAAGTGATGGTGGAAAATGGAGGAACTATAAATTTCTCTGGAAAGTGCTATAATATTTTGTGAACCATGGGGGAATATGTATTGAATATTCTAATGCTTTCCATTCCAATGGGTGGTGTTGATGTTGTACTAGGAATACAATGGTTACAATCTTTGGGGATGGTAGCTTTTAATTTTCAAGAACTCTTCTTGAATTTTTTTTTTGAAAAGAAATGAATTTGAATTATGAGGTATCACAGGAAATATGGGAAATATAATAAGCTCTAATGTCATGAAAAATATTCTGAAGAAAGAACAATGAGACGTCATTGCACAATTATGCTCACCAGAAGTTCCAACATAAAAATTATCTATTTCTCCAGATCTCCAAAAAGTCTTGGAAAATCATTCCAAGGTGTTTGAAACTCCGAAAGGACTCCCACCTTTTTGTGATCATGAACATGTTATTCATTTGATTCCATCAATTTTTCCTCCAAACATCAAGCCTTATAGATATCCTTGTGTCCAAAAGAGTGAAATTGAATGTATGATTGCATAAATACTATAGGCTGGTATAATTCAACCTAGTCAAAGTTCTTTCTCTTCTCCAGTAGTGTTGGTGCGCAAGAAGGATGGATCATGGTGCACGTGTCTAGATTATAGGGAGCTTAATAAGCTCATTATTAAAGATAAATTTTCCATTCTTGTGATTTATGAATTATTGGATGAATTACATGGAGAAATTTATTTCACCAAGTTGGATCTCTGTTCAAGATATCATCAAATTAGAATGAAGGCCGAAGCCATTCCAAAAACAAAATTTCGAACTCATGAGGGTTATTATGAATTTTTGTTCATGCCTTTTGGCCTTACCAATGCACCTTATACATTTCAAGGCTTGATGAATTCCATTTTCAAACCCTTCCTTAGAAAATTTTTGTTAGTATTTTTTGATGATATAGTAATCTACAGAAAGTCTTGGAAGGATCATGTTCAACATGTTGACAAGTTGCTCAAAATATTGGAGGAGAAACAATTATAAAAAAAACCTCCAAATGTTTCTTTGGAGTACAATAGGTGGAATATCTGGGTCATATTGTATCTCATGAGGGTGTTAAGGTAGACCCTAAAAAAATTAAAGCCATTAAGGAATGGAAAGTACCCACAACCATAAAGAAGTTGCCAATATTTCTTGGGTTAGCAAGGCATTATAGCAAGTTTGTTAAGAATTATAAGAAAATAGCAGCACCTATAAAAACATCATTGAAGAAAGATACATTTTCACGGACTCATGAAGTAACTAAGGCTGTTGAACATCTTAAAGAGGCAATGTGCCAAGCATCGGTCTTTGTTATGCCAGACTTCAGAAAAACCTTTATTGTGGAATATGATGCCTCGGGAAATGGAATTGATGATGTTCTAATGTAAGAAGGAAGACCCATTACTTTTTAAAACCATCCAATCAAAGGAAAGTATTTACAGAAAGCTATTTATGAGAAGGAAATGTTGGAAATACTACATGAACTAAAGAAACGGTGACCTTACCTAATGGGAAGACACTTCAAGGTAAAAACTGATCATAATATTCTTAAATACTTTTTGGAAAGAAAAACTATCTTCAGAAGAGCAGCAAAAATGGGTCACAAATATGTTGGTTTATGACTTTGAAATCATCTACAAAAAAGGGAAGCTAAAAGTTGTTGCAGATGCACTCTCAAGAAAGGATGAGGATGTGGAAGCATTACTTTGTGCCATTTATATTATCCAACCAGATTGGATAACCGAAGCAAGGGAGTAATGGAACTGTTGACACCTAATCCTATGGGTTGGGTGTGGATATGTAATATTGTATAATAAATAATATTAGGAAATAAGGAAGGCCAAGAGTCATTGGGAGATGAATCCCAATAGCCTCACCTCCATGTATAAATACATGTACATTCTTCAGTTAATACACATTCTGATTTGCGGAGTTACCTCCTGGTTTGACATGGTATCAGAGCCAGTCCCACTATTGGCATTTTTTCCTGTGGTGTAACTCCCTCATTCCTTTGCTCAGTCAATTTTTATGCTAGTTTCTGCTGCTCCATTAAATAGTTGTACTGTAATTCTGCATTTTTTTTTATCTGCAATTTTTTCCGAGTTCTATTTTTGCAGCTTCTGGAGATTCTGCAATTCTGCAGACCCTAAAATTCTGCAAATTGCAGCCCCTACACATACCTGCAAATTCTACAGTTATTAAATTATGCCATTCCAGGATTTTTAAACGGCCTCTCGGCCTCTCCATCGCTTATACATCACCACGCACAACTTCACATTTCCCTCACGCGCCATTTTCTATCTCTATCCCCTCACCCTCACCACACACACCCTACGAGCCCCCTCGCCCCTATTCACTACCCTTATCACTCCAGCCGGCACTCCCTTACCTCCTGACTTGCGCCCTCACTAACACCGTGGCCTGTTGGCCCTTCCCTAACCCGGCTCCTCTGATATAATAGCGCTCCCCACATTAATATCCACGTCCCACCGCTACAACACTCCGCAACACCTCTACTCTCACACTTGCCACCTGACTCCATAATCAACACAACAGCGCATAAAAACCCATCAACTCCCAGTTATAATACGCTGTATGATTTATTTAATACCGCTTTCTGTCATATAATACCATACTCATAATACCGTTGTCTATTATATCGCCCCCCATTTTCAAATACGCTTTCTATTTCACTGTTATATCACCCTCAATTCATAATACGTTGTGCTGTCTATCGATACAGTCCGCCCACCATTCATACAATGCTCCACTATCCACCCCTCCCACATTAATATCCGTCCTCCCACGTATAAAATATGTTGTCTACATACGGCCTCCCCAAATTTATAATACTCTGGCCGCATTCACTCATATATAATACCACCACCTCTTTTATCATTCATCCATATATAATACCACCACACTCAAAACCACTCCATTTACAATACGCTGTCTATAATCAATACCGCCCCCCTCCTCCACATTTTCAATACCATTCATTAATACTACCGCCCCCCTCCTCCACATTTTCAATACTAATATTCATATAAATTTTCTTTCCTCAAACCTGTAAAAAAATATATATATATATATTTTTGGTGCGAGAATCGATATTTTTCGGCCAAAGTGTTTTGTCCCTTTAATTGAGTAAATTTCCGAGAGTGAAGATTTTCTAGCAAAATTTGTCCTCTTCAAAAGAAATTTTCCGGGAACTCGGCAAGTAATTATTTTTTCCCTTCATAAGAATGCATTCTCTCATATCTATTGTTGGGGTGGTTCTCTCCAGAAAAGAGAACTATCTTGAATGGTCTCGGAAAATCAAGCACACTCTCATTTTTAATGAGTTGTGGAAAGGAATCTGTGAAGGACAAGAAGGAAATCCACCAGCAAAGCCCACCTCAGACAAGGAGCTCACCATTTGGGAAAACAAGAACTGCAAGGCCTATGCCTTGATTGCAGCTTCCGTAAATGAAGAGGTGAGTCGCCATATTTCATCATTTTCAAATGCCTATGAAGCTTTGAGCAAGCTAAAAGAACTATATGACTCACATTCATAACTATAAATTTTTCAATTGATGATTAAGCTGTTCAGTCTTGAAATGAAGAATGATGATCCCCTTGCTTTAACCGGAGATAGATGCTCATGCATGATATTGATCGAGCGGTGTAAAAATGGACATACCTCTCATAGCATATGTTAAGGCATTATATCGACTTACTCACATTATCTTGAGTCTTTGCAAGCAAGTGGAAACCTTGAGCATATCACCTTTTGAATACCACTTGAAAAAGTTTTAGAAAGAAGAGAGAGAAAGCTTTCGGGAAGATGGTCACCCGTCTTTAGAGAGCTACACATACTTGGCACATAGAGAAAGATTCATGCTCCATATTCATACAAAGGAAGAGGTGGCGAGAAGGCGGGGAGGAAGAAGAAACTTCACGAAGGAAAGGAGATTTGGCTGTGCGACAAGGCTCAATCTTCATTGCACACGTTGCAATAAAGATGGACATGATGCATCCAAATGCAGGACACCGTGGGAGAAAATTGAGCAGCAAAGAAATAAAGACAAAGGTAAGACTAATGACAAATACAAAGGTAAAGCACTGAATCCTCATTATGTTTTCTAGCTCATTGTAAATCGATAATTGAAGACTTGTTTGATGTTTCATTTACTTCATGGAGAAATGATTAGTTCTTGGGTCGGGAGCAACATGTCACATGACATTTTAGAAGAAATATATTTTTTTTTGAAGAATTTACTGACAAAGTTTAAGGAGTAGTATATTTCGCAGATAAATCCAAATTCAAGCCATCAGGGCTTGGCACAGTCAGGCTTAAGTTGCATGGTCTTCCAGATCATATTCTACATGAGGTTCTATACCTCCCTCAGTTGAGGAGAAACTTGTTGTCCTTGGTCCAAATCTGCCAACAAGGACACTCCATTCACTTGTTTGATGGCAAGGCAGAGGTCAGAAAAGCATCAGATCACTCACTTTTCATGGAGAGAATAGAAGAAGGGAGACCCTTGAAGCTGAAAGATTCATCTACTCATGCTCAAAACTTTGCATTCAATTCACATCATGATGAAGGTACATTCCCAGCAAGTCTTTTATGACAGTCTAGATTTGGACACTTAAACTATAAAAGCCTTCATTTGTTGAAGAAAATGGTGTTAATGGACTGCCTACAATTCCTAGGAAACCTAAGGAATGTGACGCTTGTATTCTAGGAAAGCATAGAAAACAGTCATTTCATGATTCACACTCCAGAGCACATAGAAAAACTTGAGCTTGTTCATTCAGATTTATGTGGCCCTATGCCTGTTGCTTTTTCAAATGGAAATAAATACATGATGAAATTTATTGATGACTACACCAGAATGTGTTGGATTTACTTATTGAAGAAAAAGTTTGATGCTTTTCAAACATTCAAGAATTTTCATGCATGGATTGAAAATGATGCACAAAATCATATTGGATCTCTACGTACTGATAATGGAAAATAATACACTTCAAACAAATTTGAAAATTATCTTCATCAACATGGGATCAAAAATCAAACAACTGTGCCATATAATCCCCAATAGAATGGTGTAGCTGAAAGAATGAACATAACTATTTTAAATATGTTTCGCTCCATGTTATTTTTCAAGAATGTAAAATTGATGTTTTGTGCTGATGCAGTTCTATGTGCTGTTTACATAAAGAATAGAAAGATTGTCCTTCAGAGGCCTAAATTAGAAACAAAAATAACTTTTGAAATGTGGTTTTGTAAATGCACATTCCTTTATGAAGCATTTCAAGGTCTTTTGGGTCTGACCCTACCTTCATACCCAAGGGTTAAAGGAACAAAATTGGTGCTAGAAGTCGCAAATGTATCTTCTTGGCGTACTCCAATACCTCCAAAGGATATCGTCTCTATGATGAAGCAAATAAGAAATTTGTAATAAGAAGAGATGTCATATTTCTTGAATCTTCCAAGAGTGACAAGGTTGTTGAGCGGCAACTTGATCGCCTGGATAGATTCACACATGCAAAGTCTTTCCAAGAATTTGATAATGTGATTCCACACCTTGAAGGGGGGATTACGATATTGAATCAAACTGTGGAATCATTTCCTGAACCACACTCTCCCCCACATGAAGAAACCACCACGGATGACACATTGGATGATGTGATTGACAGAATTGGGAGATTGAATCTTGAATCAATCCTTTGACTCGGTCAAATGACCGACACAGGCCATCTCGAGAGAGGTCCTCCCAAATGGGCCGACAAAGACAACTGGAAAATGTTCATCCTCTGATGAGGGTTGAGCAGAACAAGAAGTTCCACTCAACAAATCGAAGGTGATGTAGATAATTCTAATTCTCCTGTTGATATGGATATTGCTTATAACTGTGAATTGAGTTTGTCTACAGATAATGAGCCAACTTCCTTCAAATAAGCCTTTTCTCATGATGAATGGAAAGAAGTGATGCAAAAGGAGTATGATGCCCTAATAAATAATGGCACTTGGAAGCTGGTTGATCCGCCTTTGGTAACAAAACCAATTGGTTGTAGGTGGGTCTACAAGAACAAGTATAAAGCAGATGGCTCACTTGAAAAGCAAGGCCAGGCTTGTGGCAAAAGGTTTCGCACAAAAAGAAGGAATCGATTATGAAGAAACTTTTGCTCCCACAGCAAAATGGACCACCATCTGGACTCTCTTTTCCCTAGCAGCTTAGAATGGATGGAAATTCCATCAGATGGATGTAAAAACCGCCTTTTTGAATGGATATCTAAAGGAGAAATTTTATATGTCCCAGCCAGAAGGATTTGTGGTAAAGGGTCAAGAAAACAAAGTTTGCAAGCTTATAAAATCCTTGTATGGCCTCAAACAAGCACCACGAGCCTGGTATGAGAAATTGACTTCAACTTGAAACTTGACTTCAAACATTTTGATCTTGATGATGCAACTTTGTTTGTTAAAAAAGTTGGAAAAATAGTTGTATATCTTGTGGTATATGTAGATGATCTTTTAATAACATGGAACAATGAGAGCTATATTGCATCCATGAAGAAAGAATTGAAGAAAGGTTTTGAAATGATTGATTTGGGTCATGTTCATTACTATCTGGGTATTGAAGTAATTCAACATCCTAAATATATATTTCTTTCTTAAAAGAAGAACATTAGAGATCTTTTGAACAAGTTTGGCATGGATGAATGCAATCCCCTAACCACTCCAATGGAACAAAACTTGAAGCTCACATCTATTGAAGGGAAGGAATTTTAGGATGCAACTAAGTATAGACAACTTATAGGAAGTCTTATCTACTTGACCACCACCAGACCTGACATTTCATTTTCTGTTGGAATCTTCTCTAGTTTTATGCAAAAACCTTGTGAAGGACATTGGTCTACTGCAAAAAGAGTTCTAAAGTACTTGAAGGGGACTCCAGACTTTGGACTCAAATATACACAGGTAGGCGATTTCAGCTTGATCGGATACTCTGATTCAGACTTTGATGGGGACAAAGAAACTGGGGTGTCTACTTCAGGTTATACCATGAGTCTTGGATCAGGAGTTGTCTCATGGAGATCACGCAAACGATCGGTTCAATGATTCCGCAGCGAATGGCGCGACGAGGCTGATATAAAGTGGCTCTGGAAAATCTTGGAAGATTTGTAGATGAAACAAATGTATTCCACACCACTCATGATCGACAACACTTCTACAATAAATTTGGCCAAGAACCCAAAGTTCCATGATCGAACAAAGCACATCAATAAAAAATACCATCTAATTCGACATCATGTTTAGGCCAAAACCATCCATCTACACCATGGTTCCACAAATGAGCAAACTGCTGATATCTTCACCAAAGCACTTGGTAGAGAAAAGTTTGAAAAGTTCATATCGATGCTTGGACTCACCAACATCTCTTCGGATTAAAAGGGGGAATGTTGACACCTAATCCTATGGGTTGGGTGTGGATATGTAATATTATATAATAAATAATATTAGGAAATAAGGAAGGCCAAGAGTCATTGGGATATGAATCCCAATAGCCTCACCTCCATGTATAAATACATGTACATTCTTCAGCTAATACACATTCTGATTTGCGGAGTTACCTCCTGGTTTGACAGGAACAATGATGAAGAAGTATGGACACTCATTCAAAAGTTGCAGCAAGATCCCAGTACATCTGATACATTTAGTTTGAAAAATTATTCCTAATGGTACAAAGATTTCTTATATCTTTGTAAGAATTCCCAACTAAAACAAAATATTCTTTTGTGATTGCACAACTCTCCCTTAGGAGGACACTAGTGATTTTTAAAAACTTACCACAGTGTCAAGAAATATTTTTTTTGGGATGGCCTTAAATTTGATATTCAAAATTTTGTGGGAAAATTTTTATGGCACTTCATGGATATCATCCACCGTCCATCGCATCATCTTTAACGGAAATTATAAGGTTCAAGTAGTGGAAGATCACATCAAGCATCGACAACAAGTTCTCCAACTCTTAAAGATAACCTAAATTTGGCACAAAATTGAATGAAACAATAGGTAGATAAACATCGCAGCGAGAGAAGTTTTGATGTAGGTGACTGGGTATTTTTATAGCTACAAACATACAAAAAATTTCCCTCAAGCAAGCTAATAAGGATAATAAATTATCGCCAAAGTATTATGGTCCTTACAAGGTGTTGTAAAATATTGGTACTATGGCATACAAATTGGAGCTTCTTGAGTGCACTTAGTTTTCCATGTTTCATGCTTAAAGAAGGTTATAGGTGAAAAAATTCTGGTTCAAACAATATTACTAGAAATTGATGAGGAAGGAAAAATCATATTGGAACCTGAAGTAGTCACAGAAGCAAGAACTCAACAGCTACGAAATCGATCAGCTTCAGAGTATCTCATCAAGTGGAATAACTTACCCACTGAAGATTCTAGATGGGATGATGAGAATTTTATACAGAAGCATCTAGAACTACTCAAGCGTTGAGGAAAACACTTTTTTGAAGGAGAGGAGCATGTTAGGGCCCTATATTACTAGTGTATTCCCTTATTGTTGTTAGTGTAACCCCCTATTGTTATTGGTGTACCCCTGCAATCCCCATATTGTTAATATTGTGCCCTTACATTATTATTGTCAGATCGGCTAGGATTATATTGTGACCTCATAGACTCCTATATATATAAAGGAGGTTTTTTCATTTGTGTCATCCAAGAATTGTTCATTTATGTAATGTAAAGGAGATTTCCCCCTCGAAGAGGTTTATTTCTAAGGAATTGATCTATCTTTATTCTATTTTTTTAGCTGGTTTCATAACAAATAATTTCATCTCCTTGACATTTATATATGTTATAATTTTATTGTTTCATTGTTGAATTATTTTTGTGAGTCATGTTTGAGTCTCAAAACCCTCCCATATAGTAAATTCATGAATCTACTATAACCGTGTAAAATTTCAGTGCATACAAGCACAAAATAAAAAAATTTCAACGTTGATCCCATTCTCAAGTCACATCACGATTAACTCAAGAGACTTTTGTAGCCCTCTAGAAATTGATTCACTGAAACTTGCAAATAATATATAGTGCAAAATAATAAATTATACAATCAAAGGATAACACATTCAGAAGATGATGATGGCGATGAGAATAATGGTGACACCTCCTGGTAGTAGAGAAACAAATATATCAGTAAAAAAAAATCATTATCTCATCAATAAGAACTAAATATTATCATTTGTTAGTACACTACTACATAATAAATCAATTATAAACTATTTTTTAACACCTAAACATTAGTTTTTTCAAATTTCTAAAAATAATTTTGAGGGCCCCTTGTGGGAACTCTATTGTTACTTTCCATGATATATAAAAGAACATGATTTATAGAGGCTCAACATGATGAAAAATATTTTGAGATATTTGATTCCCTAGTTGTTGTACCAAGTTGGGAACCTAGAAGGTCCTCCTTAAACTTAGGATATTATTTGAAGGTTTTGGATCATTACATTCATGAATCATATCATCTTAGAAACTTTTTTTATTGTTACCTTGACCTTAAGAATTCCTACCTCGTGACTTGTACCTCAACCCTAGGTCTTGTGTAGCTTAAACATCAAGGGGTCTTTCATGGAAATATTTGAAGCCTATTCCCAAGGCTTGAGCCTTTAGTGTATCTTTCCACAGAATTAACTATCATTTCCCTACTTTAAACCTTGTCCAAATCTCACATATCACAATTAGGGAATATTTGGGCTCCCCTCGTAAATGAAAACCTGAGAAGAGAATGGGACTCATGTTGTGGTGATAGTGGACCTTAGGGCCCAAATTTTTGTTGTGAATCCAAGACTTAGCCTACTCCCTAGGCCTACTACTTTGTGTAGTAACATGCGCCATTCACATGTCACTCTATGTGAGGTCAAAGCATAATTTCCACTAATAATTAGTAAATGGAAAAACTTGGAAAGTGTTAGACAAACCAAAGTTAAAATTGGAAATTTTGGTATAAGCGTAAATGATCTTCTCTTCAATTCAATAATAATATATTCTCTATTGAACAAGGCCAACCACATGAAGGTGGAAGCTCAGATGGTCCCTACTCTACACAAAACTCTCAATTCCCCAGTACCCAGTCTATCTACTATAATATATTTAAAATAAACATAGTAACATTCAAGCATAAAAAATAGGAAAATAAAAATTTAAGGTGAGCGAATGAGAACAAACCAAATGAAAAAATATAAATACACACCTCATACTTTTCAACGTTTTGATATCATTAATCTTATTCCTCATCCAAATCATCATTTGTATAATCCAGTTTAGAATTCATGTTCAAAGGATTCACCATATCAACATAATCATCATCGTTTATATCATCATTTGGAACATGCTCTGCTACATTGGGTTCAACTTCTTCAATTTCTTTGTCTCACACAACGTCAATATCATCTAGTTCATCCAAATTAACATTGTCTCGATTAATGTATATTCCTTGAACTTATTCGACGTCTTCATCTGAAACTACATGAACCCACTTCTCCTCTACATCATCTTCTTCTTCAATCTCATCTTGTTCTGCTACATTATACTTTACAGTCCTTCCACTAGGATCATATCTAACAACATATGACGAACCTGCTTTACCTATAACGTCTACATAAAATACTTGTTCACATTGTCTTGGAAGAACATATAGCTCTAATCCTAGCTAAACATTCCTTGTATCAACCATATTAAATATGTTATCAAGCTCACTAATAATTATATCAGGGTCATGTTCATGGATTTGTAGCCTGAACCATTTGACATAGAACACAACTAACTTGAAGGATTTAAAGTCACATTCAAGTATGTCATGTAGATACCCATAGTATTAATTTTCAGAGACTTTCGGATGTCTGTCACCTCTAGAGAAAACATTGATAACCTAAAAAACTACAGTTATACCACTATCATAAGTTTTCATCTTTTCATCCAACCTTTTGATGCAAAATTTGCGGCCATTGCACCACATTTTGTTGTGGTGTTTCAACTGCAAGATGTCAAACACATAAAAAAATGAATTTTCAATTGATAAGCATATGTATACTTGGAAATTTTGCAAATTAAGAAAAAAGCATGCCACATGCATCGATATAATTGTAAAAAAAAATTATTATGGGTGAATATGATTTCCTGATAATATTTTAAACCATATGATAAATCAATTTCCCTCTATGTAAGATTGGTATCACCATTATGTCTAGCTTCTTTGACTAATGTAGACACACCATGCCATGATAACCTATCATTACTAACTTGTTTTCATCGTTCAATCATACCTTCATCCAATCAAGATTGTTCACAATGTATAAATGTATTACATCCCACTCTTGACCAGTTGTATGAAAATAAAAGAATTCAGTTATATATATATATATATATATATATATATATATAGTTACCATGTTATACCTTCATAATAATCGATTATGCAGGAAGACTGAAAATTAAATAAGTATGAAATACATAAAAAAAAAGGTCTAATGTACTATAAATCTCCACAATCTACATACTTCTCACTTTCCTCATTCTACCTTTCCCAAATAGGTGCTCCCCTTCAAATTTTTTCATGGATTTGACATCCCAACTGTGATCCAATACATTAATATTTTTCCTGTTGCAGGACTATATTGATGAATATAAACCAGGGTTTGATATACCATATATCCCTCTACCATAGAACCCTTAGGACGTGCTCTTTCCTTGACCAAATCCCTCAGTGATTTCAATTTCTTCTCAAAAATCCACATTGATCTTGTGTGTGTTGGAAATGTTGTCATTGATGGCAATAGAGGCAGAAAAGACAGAGACAGACAAAGGAGGCAGCAGATGCAGAGACAGGCAAAGAACAACAACAAAAGATAGCAGGTAATATTTACAGAGAGCAGTTGAGGCAGAGGTCGAGAAGCAAAGGCAGAGGCAGAAAATACAGAGGAAGAGATGAAACGGTCATGTAGTAGAGGCAGAGGTCGAGCAGCAAAGGTACAGCAAAATCAGAGGCAGAAGCAGCGAAGGAAGAAGTATAAAGGCAAAGGCAGAAGCAGAGGTAGAGCCGTTATTCCGAGAATCACTACCCCAGCTGGTAGATACACTAAACATAAATTCTGGGAACCGTAACCCAGGAGGAAGGATACATAAACACAATTCTGGGAACCACAACCCAGGCGGAAGAATACACAATATTCCAGGAATCCTAACCCGGGCAGCAAAGTATGTATTCCGAGAATCGTTACCCATGCTGGAGGATACACTATAGCTGAAACATAAAGCTTATATATATATGCAGCGCATTACATATATTGAGCCTTATACACAAAGGTCCAAATAATATATATTAATTTATATGTAGCGCTTTATGATTGAAAGAACCAAAGTACCATAAGGTGGGACCCTTAACCAATCGCATCGAAGAAAAACTGTGCAACGGAACATGTAAACAAAGATTTGCGATTGTGATGAAAGTCCGGACCCGATGGATCAATGAACCATAATTGATATGTGTTTGAATTCCAGTAGAATAGTGACTGATCGCATCGGAAAAGGGCGGAGTATCGGAACATGCAACTGGGAGTTGCGATTACGATCAATTGCAATCGAGACGATCAGAGTAATACAGCCAATCCCGCATTGAAAGAAACGTACGTGAGAACATGTAAACAAAGTTGTGATTGGACTCAATGTGATAAATCTACGGTCTAGATTCATCACATCGAGTAAAAACGAAACGAGTGGATCATTGAACCATGTGATTGCGATTAAGAAAGTAAGACAAATAAGGCGGAGAATATATATGAACCAATATATATATATATATATATATATATATATATATATATATATATATATATATATATATATATATATGCAGTGTGGGGCCATTGCATCGGCACGAAGGCTGAGCAGTGGAACATATCAATGAAGTTTGCGATTGTGATCAATCGCATCGGAACAATCGCAAAGGGTGTAATCGCAATCGGAAATCATCGGAGGAGAATCATCGCATCGGAGCACAAAACAAAGTTCGAATGGTGGGCCCCAAAGGGAATTTTATATGTTAAACAGGCTTTTACTACTACGCCGAGAGTTGATTTAAGTTGTATTAAAAAGGCAGTTTGTATGTTAAAACTTATTATAATTATGTCGAGAGCTGAAGTTGTGTTAAATATAAAAGGCGTTGTTACAGATACATAGTAATTACACCACGTCAGTGCACATATCAAAACGACTTATTATTATTGTGCCGAGAATCAATTAGCTTGATATAAAAAGCATGGTTACATATGTATGGCATATGGTCGCTACCCTGTGACAGTGAATAAGGAAACAAACAGAGCCGAAAAGGATAAAGACACAGTCAAAGAAAAGACAAATGCGCAGCGAGCCAAGAGGCTGAATGAGTGAGCTGGAGTTTGCATTGTAATTGAATGTAAATGATTTTAATTTATATTGTTGTGATGCATTGGCAAGTCTTCGGAAGAGAAAAAATATCCCACTGTAATGATAAATTGGTACCTACAGTTATATTTTCTGAATGAGCGGATAAAAGAGATGAGAAGGCAGAAGGAAAAGAGACATGGCTATCCATTTCGAATTCCCAGTAGAATACAAATAACCATGAAGCTAGTTTGTATAAAATAGGATAATATCCAAGGGGATAAAGTTACGAAAAAAGGAGAATGAGAGAAGAAGAGAGTGTGCAGCAAAATTGAAAAGATTTGAAGAAAATAAGAAAGCTGCAAGAGGTGAGAGAGAGAGTAAATATAGAGAATGCAGAGTATAGAAGATTGAGGCAGAGAAGATAAAGAAAAGAAGAGCAGAAAGAGATGCTGCAGAATAGAGTTGATATCTGAGGTAAATCAACAAACATTCCAGTTGATAAATTGAGGAAGTTGGAGCTTCCCTATCAAGTTGAAGCTTGATAGCTATCAATTGTAGCTGACTGAGGTTGGAGCCTTCTGTAGGTTGGTGCTTGCAGAAAATTGAAGGGAGTTGGAGCTTCCTTGCAAGTTGTAGCTTTCATAATTGAGGTAGGAGCCTCCTGTAGGTTGGTGCCTACAGAAAATCAGTGGTGAGAGGTAATTGGAGCTTGCCTTTGCATCACAACAATAATAAAATGTGGTTTTCTCCCTTTATGGGTTTCCACTTATATCTGGTGTCTTTGTGCATGATGTCTATGTGTTGATGTGGTTTATCTAATCTGCTTAATACTTGTTGCTCACATATTAATACTACTGCTACATTAACAAATCTGTTTGATACTTGCTGCTCACTAATAAAGATTGCTCACATATTAAGTTAATCATGAAGTGAAGGTGTAAATAAGTTTTAAGAGAAAAGTTTTAAAAAGTCCATGTATGTGTTAAACTGATTCACTCCCCCCCTCTCAGTTTAACTAATAATTCAAAAATTGGTATCAGAGCAGGTTCCTTTGTACCAGTTTAACAACTGAAAGGAGATTCTAGGTTCTCAGGATGGCTAGTAAAGAAGGATGCTCAACCAATAAAGCCCCTTTCTTTACAGGTGCAAATTATGCCTTCTAGAACATCAAGATGAGGATATACATAATGTCTCTAGGAATAGAAGTTTGGGGTGCTATGGAATTAGGATATGCCCCAAAGGCAACTGACTCAGAGAAAGAATCGAAACAAGATTTTGTAGCTAACGCAAAAGCCATGAATGCCATCTTGAATGGATTATGTGAAGCAAAGTTTATCAAATTAATGCACAAATACACTGCCAAAGAGATGTGGGATACTTTGGAGAACATCCATGAGGGAGACAAGAAAGTAAAGACTACCAAACTTCAAGTCTATAGAGCCCAGTTTGAGAACTTAAAAATGAATTATGATGAAGACATTGACAGTTTCTTCCTAAAAGTTGCAGAAATTGTTAACAATATGAAAGCTCTTGGAGAAACCATGCCAGAAAGTATAATTGTGCAAAAAATTCTAAGATCTCTTCCATCCAGGTTTAATCCCAAGGTGTCTGCAATAGAAGAAACAACTGATTGGGAGACCTTGGCCATGAACCAGCTACTTGGAAATTTAACAGCATATGAGATGAGGCTCCCACAAAATAAGCCAAGTATGTTGTGTAACCAGCTCCAAAAATAGAAGAAAAGAGATACCAACGCCTTAGAAATAAGCCACTTCGAGGGGGAAACCTCCAATACATTACATAAATGAAAAATTCTTGGATGATACAATTTACAAAACCTCCTTTCTATATATAGGAGTCCATGGGGCCATAATGTAATCCTAGTGGGCCACAATGTAATCCTAGCCGACCTAACAATAATAATTTAAGGGCACAATAACAAAATGGGGGTTACAAGGGTACAATAATAACAATAAGGGGGTTACACTAACAACAATAAGGGACTATACTAGTAATATAGGGACCTAACATGCCCCTCTCCTTAAAAAAAAGTGTTGTTCTCAACGCTTGAGTAGCTCTGGGTGCTTTTGTATAAAATTCTCATCCTCCCATGTAGAATCTTCAGTGGGTAAGTTCTTCCACTTGATGAGATACTCTGAAATTGATCGATTCCGTAGTTGTCGAGTTCTTGTTTCCGTGACTGCTTCCGGTTCCAATATGATTTTCCTTCCTCATCAAGTTCTGGAAATATTGTTTGAACTGGAATATTTTCACCTATAACCTTCTTTAAGCATGAAACATGGAAAAGTGGATGCACTCGTGAAGAAGCAGGAAGCTCCAATTTGTATGCCATAGTACCAATCTTTTGCAACACCTTGTAAGGACCATAGTACTTTGGCGATAATTTATTATCCTTCTTAGCTTGCTTGAGGAACATTTTTTTATATGGTTGTAGCCGTAAAAATACCCAATCTCCTACATCAAAACTTCTCTCGCTGCGATGTTGATCTGCCTGTTGTTTCATTCGATTTTGTGCCAAATTCGGGTTATCCTTTAAGAGTTGGAGAACTTCTTGTTGATGCTCGATGTGATCTTCCACTGCTTGAACCTTTGAATTTTCTCTTAAAGATGATGTGATGGATGGTGGATGATATCCATAAAGTGCCATAAATGGGGTCATTTTTGCTGCGGTATGGAAGGAAGTGTTATACCACCATTCAGCAAGAGGTAACCACTTGACCTATTGTGTTTGTTTATCGGATACAAAACAACGAAGATATCCTTCCAAACATTTATTTACTATCTCAGTTTGACCATCAGATTGAGGATGATAAGATGAGCTATGAGCTAATTGAGTACCCAAACAAGAAAATAACTCCGTCCAAAAATTTCCAGTAAAAATGGGATCTCTGTCACTCACAATAACCCTTGGTCTTCCATGTAGCTTTTGAATTCTGTCCATAAATGTAGTAGCAACTGTACTTGCTTTAAATGGATGAGATAATGCACAAAAGTGTGCATACATGGTAATTCTATCAACTACCACCATGATGACACTCTTTCCTTCGGACTTAGGTAAACCTGTGATAAAATCCATTGAAATCTCCTCCCAACGTTGACTTGGAATGGATAAAGGTTGTAGAAGTCCTGGGGTCTTAATTGTTTCCACTTTATTCTGCTGGCAGACCAAACATTCCGCCACAAACTTTCGAATATCAGATTTAAGGCCATCCCAAAAAAATTCTTTCTTCACCCTGTGGTAAGTTTTTAAAAATCTGAGTGTCCTCCTAAAGGAGAAGTGTGCAATTCCAGAAGAATCTTTTGTTTTAGTTGGGAATTCTTACAAAGATATAAGCGATCTTTGTACCATAAGGAATCATTTTTCCAACTAAATGTATCAGATGTACTAGGATCTTGCTGCAAATTTTGAATGAGTGTCCATACATCTTTTCCTTCTTCCATTCATCTCTTGCTTCGGTTATCCAATCTGGTTGGATAATAGAAATGGCACAAAGCAATGCTTCCACCTCTTCATTATTTCTTGAGAGTGCATCTGCAACAACATTAAGCTTTCCTTTTTGTAGATTATTTCAAAGTCATAACCCAACATCTTTGTGACCCATTTTTGCTGCTCTTCTGAAGATATTCTTTGTTCCAAAAAGTGTTTAAGACTATCATGATCAGTTTTTACCTTGAAGTGTCTTCCCATTAGGTAAGTTCACCATTTCTTTAGTGCATGCAGTATTGCTAAGATTTCCTTCTCATAAATAGGTTTCTGCCAATACTTTCCTTTGATTGGATGACTTTCAAAAGAAAAGGGTCTTCCTTCCTGCATTAAAACAACACCAATTCCATTTTCTGAGGCATCACATTCCACAATAAATGTTTTTGTGAAGTCTGGCATAGTTAAGACTGGTGCTAGACTCATTGCCTCTTTAAGATGTTCAAAGGCCTTGGTTGCTTTAGGAGTCCATAAAAATGCATCTTTCTTTAATAATGTTGTTACTGGTGCTGCTATTCTCCCATAATTCTTAACAAACTTGCGATAATACCCTGTTAACTTGAGAAATCCTCGCAACTGCTTTATGGTTGTGGGGACTTTCCATTCCTTAATGGCTTTAATTTTGTTAGGGTCTACTTTAACACCCTCGTGAGATACATTATGACCCAAATATTCCACCTCTTGTACTCCAAAGAAACATTTGGATGTTTTTGCATATAATTGTTTCTCCTGCAATAGTTTGAGCACCTTGTCAACATGTTCAACGTGATCCTTCCAAGACCTGTTGTATATTAGTATATCATCAAAAAATACTAGCACAAATTTTAGAAGGAAGGGTTTGAAAATGGAATTCATCAACCCTTGAAATGTATAAGGTGCATTGGTAAGGCCAAAAGGCATGACCAAAAATTCATAATGACCCTCATGAGTTCGAAATGTTGTTTTTGGAATATCTTCAGTCTTCATTCTAATTGTATGATATCCTAAACGAAGATCCAACTTGGTAAAATAAATTGCTCCATGTAATTCATCCAATAATTCATCAATCACAGGAATGGGAAATTTATCTTTAATGGTGAGCTTATTTAGCTCCCTACAATCCATACACAGTCACCATGATCCATCCTTATTGTGTACCAATACTATAGGAGCAAAGAAAGAACTTTGACTAGGTTGAATTATACCCGCCTCTAACATTTCTGCAATCATATGTTCAATTTCGATCTTTTGGACGTAAGGATATCTATAAGGCCTGATGTTTGGAGGAACACTTCCTGGAATCAAATGAATAACATGATCATGATCACGAATAGGTGGGAGTCCTTTTGGAGTTTCAAACACCTTGGAATGATTGTCCAATACTTGTTGGAGATCTGCAAGAATAGATGATTTTGATGTTGGAACTTCTAGTGAGCATAATTGTGCAATTACGCCTCATTGTTATTTATTTATAAGCTTTGTCATGACATTAGAGCTTATTATCCTTCCTGGCTTCCCTTCTATACCTCATAATTCAACTTCCTTTCCTTCTGAAAAAAATTTCAAGAAAATTTCTTGAAAATTAAAAGCTACCGTCCCCAAAGATTGTAACCATTGTACTCCTAGTACAACATCAGCACCTCCCATAGGAATGGAAAGAATTGGACTAGTCAACACATATTCCCCCATGGTTAGCTTGATATTATGGCATTTTCCAGAGCAATTTATACTTCCTCCATTTGCAACCATCACTTGACATTCTGGTGCTGGGTATAGGAAACAATTTAATTCCTTGGCTACCTTACAATGAATAAAATTATGGGTGCTACCTGAATCAATCAACACTATTACCTTTTTCTTCTTGATCCGTCCTTCTATCTTGAGAGTTTGAGGAGTGGTAATTCCTGCCAGTGCATTACATGATATGGTCGGATTCATTTCTTCCTCTTCTAGGGCCGGTTCTTGGTGTATATCCTCTTCTTGTTCATTTTCTTCTTCTTCTTCACAATCTATGTAAAATAATTTCTTTTTAGCACACTTATGACCTTTAGTGTATTTGCTATCACAACTATAGCAAAGCCCTTTTGCTCTTTTTTCTTCCAATTGTTGTGGTGTCAACCTTGTAGGTTGTGGAAATCTAGGCGTAGCAACACTTCCTTCTTTATAGAATTGAGTGGTAGGCTTCCTTGTCGCCATAATTTTACATTCAACTTTTCTTGCCAACCCGAATGCCTTCTCCAATGAATCAGGTTCCAAAACGCGAACTTCATGTTGGATGTTATCCTTTAAAGTGCCTATGAAGAGATCAATCCTGTGTTCCTCTGGAATATCAGTTACTCTTATATTCAATTTTTGGAAGTCCTCAATGTGCTGCCCCACTAAACCCTTTTGTTTGAGATTTATCAATTGGCTAAAGAAGGTGTTCTCTTTGTACCCTCATAATGTGCTATCATTTCCTCCGTAAAAATTGACCAAGTGACAATTTTTTTACGGGAGCAAAGCCATCGATACCATACAAATGTATTTTGTTCTAGATGTAAAGTTGCAATGCGTACCTTTTGTGTGTTTTGCACATTATGGAGATCAAAATATTGCTCCATCTGTAGTATCCATGTTACAGGATCCTTTCCATCAAACTTCCTCATATCCATCTTTGGAATATGGTGGTTCTTCCGCCAACATTAAAGTTTATGAAATCACGATTAACATTTATTTTTTTCTCATCATGAGGTTCTTCTACTATCTTTTCACCATTAGGAAACATTTCTTGTATCAACTTTGTCAAACCTTCCATGTCTTCTTTTAGAACATTCTTCATGTTTTCCATTTTCTCATCGATCTTAGCTTCCATGTCATCCATCTTAGATTCCATGCCAGCCTCCATGCCATCTATCTTAGATTCCATGCCTTTCTTCAAACCATCCATATTAGTTTCCATGCCTTTCTTCAAAACTTCCATGTCATTTTTTTTTTCTCTTTGCGAGAGCAAAATTTGTTGCACCTGCTCTTGTAATTTTGATATGTCATGTTGCCATTCTTCGTCTTCATGAGTCATAGTAGAGGTTTCCAAAGGCTTAATGGGTGTTGAATTCTTTTTAGGGGCCATTTTATAATCCAATACTCATATCTATTCTACAATATGCCCTTGCAATCAATTCAACTTGATTCTTCAAACAAGACTTATGCAATTCGGAAAAAAAATTACACACCTTTTACTTGCTTTTGAGGAGCTCGATATTGAAATTGGATTATCTCTATGATTGTGGCTCTTCAATATCTAAAATTCAACACTGAAGTCACCCTCTAAATTCTCTTTTGAATGCCACGAGTCTGACTTGATTTGGATTCTCCAAGACAAAGTTATGTCCAATCTCCCACAATGACCTAATTATGGACTGGTTTAGTATAGCGAACTTGTACGGCTTGCCACGTGTCACTGGTTCGTCCTTTGTCTCTAAAATTGATAGACACGAAACTAGAGTCCATGTACTTGTGAACACTTTTTACGACACTCCAATCCAATCCGATGCCCAGAGAGAGAGTTATTGAACTTTTCCCACGATCTCCTCTTTGAGATGAAATTCAGGAGCCTGAAAAAGCACTACCTTCCACAGATCATATCTCCAAAAATATTGCGAACCAAGCTCTGAAATTTATTGAAGAATTTCCTCCGGATTTTAGCTTCACACCATACAAATATCAGATTCTGAACCTTCGTAGAAAACAATTTATAGCGCAAATGCCATGATGACCTGTTTAGGAGCTTGAAAAAAGATATAACTTCTACAGATCATTTCTCCGAAAATATTGTGAACCAAGCTCTAAAATTTTTAGACAATCTTCCTCAAGATTTCGGCTTCGCACCGTAAAAATTTCAGCTTCTGAAACTTCGTTGAAAAAAATGTATAGCGAAAATGCCACGATGACATGTTTGGAGCAGCAAAACCCTAGAATCCAAAGCTCTGATACCAAATGTTGTGTAACCAGCTCCAAAAATAGAAGAAAAGAGATATCAACACCTTAGAAATAAGCCACTTCGAGGGGGAAACCTCCAATACATTACATAAATGAACAATTCTTGGATGATACAATTTACAAACCTCCTTTCTATATATAGGAGTCCATGGGGCCATAATGTAATCCTAGTGGGCCACAATGTAATCCTAGCCGACCTAACAATAATAATTTAAGGGCACAATAATAACAAAATGGGGGTTACAAGGGTACAATAATGACAATAAGGGGTTTACACTAAGAATAATAAGGGACTATACTAGTGATATAGGGACCTAACAAAGTACGAGGGAGGCAGCCTTTAAAACAGAAAAGAAGAAAGAAGAAGAGGAAGACATATGCTCTTGCTCGGATGAAGAAGAGGCAAAATTTGTCAAGAAATTGGATAAAGGCTCAGGTAAATACAAAGGTAAACTACCTTTCAAATGCTTTAACTGTGGAAGATTTGGACACTATGCTGCTAAGTGTCCTCACAAGAAAGTAAGGAATCAGGCTCAAGAGTCAGAGAAAAATACATCAAAGAACTGGCAGAAAGGAAAGAAGTTCAGCAGAAAATCCTTCTATGCTCAACAAGACAGTAGTACATCTGAAGATCCAGATGAACTCTCAAGTGAAGATGGAACCTCCAAATTTTTATTGATGGCTATAGAAGAACTTGAAGGTCTCCTGCTAGAAGATGAATAAGAAGAAGGTGAAGTCGACCTTGAGGGGGAGCTAAGAAGTGCTCTGGAAGAGATTGATAGACTCAAGCTGAAATGCAAAAAACAAAAGGACATTCTCCTCAAGTATGTATGAGAAGAACAGAATTCAGAAGTCCTGATGTAGCTAAAGATAGAGCTTGAAGAAGCCAAGAAGATAGAGGACATGTTACTTAAGAAAATCAAATAAAAAACTCAGGAACAAGAAAATTTGGAAGAAGAAGTAGTATGTCTCAGGAAGAGATTAGAAAATTCTCAAAGGAAAGTGGTTATAAACTCTTCTCAAACAAAAAGCTCTAGTAAGTTGAACGAAATTCTTGGTGCTCAAAGATCTCCTATGATAAAAATTGGAATAGGCTATGAAGGAGAATCAAGTAAAAGAAAAGAAAAGGAAAACAGAGGGATTATTTTTGTAAAATCAAAGAAGAATGATGAAGTAGCTCAAACAATTCCTACAAAAGAAGAAACCTGTAATAAGGAAGACAAAGATCAGAAGAAACCACTAGTAGCAAAGAATGTAAAAAATACTAAGACCCCTGAGTATGTCAAATTTGGAAACCATCAAAGGAGATTCTTTCCTCCTATGAATAATACCACCTGTTATGTCTGCCACAAGCTGGGACACATTGATGTATATTTTCATACAAGGAGGAGTAATTCAAGCCAACAAAAGATGAAAACAGTGAAGAGACTGTCTCAAGAAAACAAATGGAGAAAACAACCTTACATCAGGTATGCAAATAATTTCTATGGTTATTGTTTTTGTTGTAAGGAATTTGGCCATAAAATTATTGAATGTAGAAAGTATGGACAAAGATTGACGTTCAACACCTCAAGGAGGTTTATGAATCAAAGAAGTTTTGTTCATACTCACAATTCTGCAAAAACTATGATCAAATGTTGTATATGCAATCAAGTTGGACATATGCCTTCCAAATGTCCTCTGAAAGGATGTGATTCATCATCTCACAAAAGAAACCAAGCAAAAGGATGCCTCCAGTGGAAAAAGAAGGAGAATAAGTGTGACCTGGCTCTAACTGCTCAAGATCTAAAAAGCCAATGGTATTTGGACAGTGGCTGCTCTAAACACATGACTGGAGACAGAAGCAAGTTTATAACGCTTGATGAAAAGAAATCTGGCAATGTTACCTTTGGCAATGATAAATCAGGAAAAATAAAAAGAAAAGGCTCAGTCAGCCTAGACAATGGCAGAGGAAAGGCCCTAGAGGTACTACTTGTGGATGGGTTGAAAGAAAATTTGTTGAGTGTCAGTCAAATGTGTGACAAAGGTTGTGAAGTTCTTTTTAGAGCACAAGATTGTGAAGTCAGATCAAGCACCACAGGTAAGACTCTGCTCAAAGGAGTTTGAATAGAGAGTAATGTTTACATTGTGAAAGAGGAATATGAATCATGTTATCTTAGCAAACTTGAGGAGTAATGGTTATGGCATAAAAGATTGGGACATCTCAGCTTCAATCACATCATCAGACTAAGCAAGAAGAAAGTTTTCAGAGACATGCTAGAATAAAGAGGCCTTCTAATACCATATGAAAATCATGTCAATTAGGCAAACAGACCCATACATAATTTAAGGCCAAAGATGAGTTATCAACAAGTAGACCACTCCAGCTTGTGCACATGGATCTGTGTGGACCTGCAAGAACTAAAACACCAAGTGGAGAATCCTACTTCATGCTAATTGTTGAGCCTCAAAATTGTGCTTTCCTTCACTTCATTTTACCTCATTTTCCCTTGTCCATTGCTATCTTAGACCCAATTGATCAATAAATATAGTTAAAATTACTTCTAGAATGATTTACATGATTGACTTGTTAAATTTTGTGATTTTTTCCATTATAAAGCATTTTGACCGGAACTAGCTGCAGAATGCAGACATTCCGTAGCTAACCGGCGATTCTGCAGCTGCCTTCATGTTTGAGTATGTTCCAGGTGGCCTCTTGAGAAAAACCGCATATGAGCATGATCCACGTCATGTCTACATGGTTCGTTGCTCATCATGGAGGAAGAAATGAATTCTAGGTATGGTTTTGAACGTGGGGAACACATTTAGGAAGGAAGACTTCTATTAGGACTGTCTCAGTCCAGATGTCTTTTCTTCTTCACGTAGCCACTTCAAAGAATCCTAACGTGATTTGGATTAGGAAAGACAGTGTTCCTGAATTATTGTAATTATTGTTACGTGCATTTGCTTTATAAACTCTTGGGAGACCGAGAGCTAGGTTAGAGATTTTATGTTAGATTTGCTGCTAGATTTTGTTTAAACTCTGTGTTACATTCCTGAAAACGCAGAGTGTTATGTTCAAAATATTGCATCGTTAATGGAGCAGACAAAGTTATTTTGAAGGCGTGATTTAATTTGGAGTTGAATGCCGTCAAGTGGTAGAGAGCCCCTGCCTCTTGCACGGATTTCTTTTGCGTAAATTAGATAAGTTTTACTAGCTGCCTTTACGTTTTGCATTTGAATTGGTAGTTGTTTTGTTTTAGCTACTGTAGTCGTATTCATTCTAGCTCTTCCACAAGAAGACACTCTTCCAACAGATTAAAATGATGAATGTTGAATGACTATGGTATTGTAGGATTAGGAGTTGAATTTGTAGTTGTTTTAACTAGCTACTGTAGTTATATTCATTCCAGCTCTTCCACAAGAAGACACTCTTCCAACAGATTATAATGATGAATGATGAATAGCTATAGTACTGTAGGAATTAGTTGTAGTTTTTGCTATTCACTATCACAGTTACACTTTTTCTAATCACTCTTCCACAAGAAGAAACTCTTCCAAGACATCCTTAAGAAGTTCAAGACATGACCGTGATAATGAACGATTTAGTTGTGTGTTTGTACTAAGTATCATCTCTGTTCTTGCTCTTAAACGCTTGCCCAAGACATCATAATGACGAGTAGGGTATGGATGTGATAACTTAGTTTTTCATTTGCTTTCAGTCCATTTTCTTACAATTGCACTCAATTACATAGTCAGAATTGTTCTACCCCTTCCAAAAGAAAGAACTCTTCCAAAATATCACTAATGATGAACAAACAGATTGTGTAACTTCATAGAATAATGCATGTTAGTATAGTTAGAATGCTCCGGAGTTTCATTGCATTTAATTCATGTTCAGTTACTTTGTTTCAAGTTTGATGATGACTTATAGTTCGGCATTGTTCTAGATTAGTGGCATCTTAGGTTCATTCTTAAATTAACTCATTGTACTTGCACTTCATATTCAAATTGTCTTCCATTGCACAATAGATTACTTTAGTTGTTAGGATTAACAAGACAGCCTTCATTATTCACAAACATCTTCTTGTTCTAAAATCTACAAATGATCTATAGCCATAGGAACAGAAGACAACATCACTATAAGGTCTGAAATATCTCTGCAATTTCCTCATCATTTTATAAACAGAGCTCGTCCTCAAAAGAACTACTTTGAAAAAGAAACCAATAACTCTTTGAGTATAGGTTCTGTGACATTCAATTAAATTGCAGAATAGAACTAGGAATTAGTCATAGAATAGAAGAGCTTAGAACAAAATGTTGCATCATGGTAAGATTAGTGTTTAACTGTCTAGTTAGAGAACTTGCATATTTAGTGATCATTTCTCAAGTTTAGTTTGTGTCATCTGCCTAAAAATTCATTATCAAGCTTTTTCTTTTATTTAGTCATAGTTTATATTCTGCTTCAGTGTTTCCAATTGCATTTGCCATTCCATACATTAGGCTTAACTCTGTTTTGACCACCAACCCCTTTCCACTAGTTTTCTAGACATTTCCATTGTGAACATAAAAATCACCAAAAGACCAAAAACATCATAAATCATCACAAAAGACCAAAAACATCACAAAACACTACACACAACGCATTAAGAAACAAGCACCTAGGTACATACGGTACACTTCACTTCAGCAGTTTACCAACCCTGGTTGACAATTAAATGAGCTCAATTTAGGAGACTAGATTGAGACCAAACATTTTGGCGCCGTTGCCGGGGAAGTGAAACTAGGTAACCTTTGTTTCTTAGCATCCAAAAACAATTATATGCGTAGGGAGAGAGATTCAAGGGGAAGATTTATAAGCAGCAGAGGCAGAAGTTTGATTTCTAGAACACCACTTGTTTCATCTAGATCCAGAGCTAGTACACCTTCAACTCATACCCATATTCCATCCTCTCTTGATCCTGGACTTCTAGAAGATCTAAGGTCAACTATTCCATTAGAGAAACCTTCCACTTCATCCACTGAACCTGCCATAGAAGAAGATCTAAAAACTCCTGTTAGGAACACAAACCTTTCCACTTCCACAAGAGAGTCAACCATGGCAGAAGAAGGAGGAGGAGGAGTTTTTAATGGAGAACACACATTATTTGGAGGTAGAGGTAGAGGTAGAGGAGAAGGAGGAAGAGGAGAAGGAGGTAGAGGTGCAGATGGAGGAAGAGGTAGAATAGGAAGCTCTTTTGGGTTCCCTATACTTGATGAAGAAACCAATACAACCATGAAAAACATTTCACCCTTTGTCCTTCCAAACTTCTATGGACTTAAAACTGAAGATCTTGAAACTTTCTTATTCGAATTTGAAGTGTTGTGTAGGACTTATGACTACTTACAAGATGCTCAAAAACTGAAATTATTTCCTTCAACTTTGAAGGGAGCAGCATTGAAGTGGTTTATGAGTCTAATCAGTAGTTCTATTAGAACATGGGAAGACATGAAACAAGAATTTCTAGAGAGATACTTGGATTATTATATGCCGGTTAATCATAAGGAAGAAGTGTTCAAGATGTTACAAAAAGAAGATGAAAACTTAGAAGATTTGTTGGAAAGATTTAAATACAACATAAAAAGGGCACAAATGGAAAACCTAGATCAAGACACTTTAAAAGCTATTTTGTTGAAAACAATTAGGGATGAATGGTTGGATATCCTTAACATGATGGGAAAAGGGGATATATCACAACTCAAATTACTTGAAATATCTGAGTTATGTATCAACCTTTCCAGAGGGAAATCTAAAACTGCCAAAGGTCCAAGAGATCCTGCTCTTGCAAGGGTAAGTAAATCTGCTTCTGGGACAATAAGTAGATCAGAAATAGGACATATGCTTGATGGTTTTAAATCTGACATCTTAGGGAGTCTTAGTGAACAAATAGACACCCTCAAGATACAAAACAAGCAAAAGGCTGAATCTGATGCCTTGGCAATCTTTTGTCCCAAATGTAGGAAGAAACATGCCTTGAGAGAGTGTCCTCTAGATGTCAAAGTTGTAGAAACCTGTGTTATTTGTTCTGAGAAACATGAGACCAAGAATTGTCCTTCTCTTCCTTGTCTCAAGGCTGTTTTTCAAGAAGAAACTCCTACAGACTCCACAGAATCTCTTAACTTTGTATCTAGAAAACCTTGGCAGGGACCCCAGACACAAGGATTCCATGATCAAATGTATAATCAACCTCCACCTTGGAATTCTTGGCAGCAGCCTTGGCCCCAATTTCAAAATCAATCTCAAGCTTGGGCACAAGGATCACAAGGTCCCTATGGAAGATACTCTCCATATTATCAGTATCCACCATCCTATCCACCATATCCACATTTTTATCCTCAAAATCCTCAACAAAATTTTCCTCAAAATCTTCAACAAAATTTTCAACAAAATCCTCAACAACATCATACGAACCAACCTCATCAAAATCAACCACTTCCATTACCATTCCCTCAAAAATCCAATCAATTTCCAGCTCAGCCTATACCAAACCCCAATAATAAGAACCCTCAGAATACATACATGATAGAAGGACAACAATTTCCAACTTATTTAATTACTCCTCTAGACCTTAGTGATGTTCAACTTAGGTCTGGAAGGATACTTGAGAAGAGAAAACCTTCTGTGATCATACAAGAACAAGATAATTCTGAGGAAGACTCCCTACGGGTTAATAAAAGTCTTGAGGAAGATACATCCTTTCAAGACCAAAACATTGAAAAACTGAAACAAAAAGATCCAATAAATCCAACTCCGGTATTAGAGCAACCATCCACATCTACTTCTATACCTCCCTTTCCAGAAAGACTACAAATTGATAAAGGTGTAGAAAAACAAATAATGGTGCCTAATTATGATTTCTTAGATGAATTGAGAAATGTTTGCATTAAAATTCCATTATTGCGGGCCATCAAGGAAATCCCAATTTTAGCCAAAACAATAAAGGAGTTGAGTATGAAGACAACAAGAAAAAGAATAAGAGAAACCAAGAAAATTCAACTGGTAGGACAAATAGCAAACATTATGATGGGTAAGATTACTATTCCAAAGTACCTTGACCCAGGAAATCCAGTTGTCAAAATTCACATCAATGGAATTGAAATTCAAAACACACTCATTGACTTAGGAGCAGCAATAAATATCATGAGTAGACAAATCATGGACAAACTGAAACTTCCTAATCTTCTCCTTACACCCACACTATTACAATTAGCAGATAGATCTGTGATCAGACCAGATGGGGTAATAGAAGACATTCCAGTGTCCCTAGACTCTTGGGAGTACCCTATGGATTTTATGATCCTAACACCCAAGAATAATCTAGGAGGCCATCCTGTTATACTAGGAAGACCTTGGTTGGCTACAGCTGATGCTTTTATTAGTTGTAGGTCCGGTGATATGTATATTTCTGATGGTAGTTCAACAAAGAAATTCACTTTATATCCTCCAGCTAGGACAATTACGGATCTAGATGACACTCAATGGATAGAGGATGAAGAATATTTACAACCACTCTTCACAATTTCAGAAATTAGTGAAGATAATCAAATTCTGAATACTCTAGAAAAATTTGAATCTTCTCCAGAACACAAACAAGAATCATTTCAAGAGAGATCCAATATTGAATTCTTGTCATCTAGGCAGATGTCTCTTCATTCTATGGACAAATTTGGCGGCTCTACAAGTGAAATTTTTCCAGGCAAAACCTTGAACATAAACAAAAACCTAGAAAAATCTCAACAAGAAGAGTTAGTCAAAGTATTACAGAGACATTCTTCTGCATATGCATGGGAATACACTGACATGAAAAGGATAAGTCCCAAGACTTGTACTCATCACATCTATATAGAGGCAAATTGCAAACCAATCAGACAGCCTCAAAGACGGATGAATCCAAATCTTAGGGAAATTGTCAAGGAAGAATTGCAAAAATTATTAAATGTTAATTTCATCTATCCTATTTCAGATAGTCAGTGGGTTTCTCCTTTGGTGATTGTGCCTAAGAAAAATGGAAAATGGAGGGTGTGTGTTGACTACCGAGAACTGAATAAAGCTACTCTTAAAGACCATTTTCCCTTACCTTTCATAGATCAAGTATTAGATACATTAGCAGGTAAAAAGTACTTTTCATTTCTAGATGGGTTTAGTGGTTACAATCAAATCCAAGTAGCACTTGAAGACCAAGATAAAACCACATTTACTTGTCCTTGGGGTACCTATGCCTACCGAGTATTTCCATTTGGGTTATGCAATGCACCTGCAACATTCCAAAGGGCAGTATTAGGAATTTTTTCTGATCTGATACATGACTGTGTAGAGGTGTATATGGATGATTTCACAGTTTATGGGGACACATTTGAAGAAGCTTTAGAAAACTTGGAAAAAGTCTTAAAAAGATGTCAAGAAGCAAACCTTTCACTTAGTCATGAAAAATGTTTTATGATGTTTACTGAAGGTATTGTTTTAGGGCACCACATTTCAGGGGATGGGATTAGAGTTGATGAGGCAAAATTTGAAGTAATTTCTAACCTATCCATTCCAAGTTGTCAAAGAGATGTTAGAAGTTTTCTAGGATTTACGGGGTATTATCGGAGATTTATAGAAAACTTCACCAAAATAGCATCTCCACTCTTCAAATTACTCACCAAAGATTGTGAATTTAAGTGGACTTCTGATTGCCAGTTAGCTTTTGAAACCCTGAAAACCAAAATTTCTGAAGCACCTATATTAAGGGGACCTAACTGGAAGTTACCTTTTCATATCTCGACAGATGCTTCTGATACAGCTCTAGGGGCAGTATTGGGGCAGAAAGATTTGATTCCCTATGCCATCTATTATACCAGTAAAAATTTGACTCCTGCAGAGTTAAACTATACTGTAACTGAAAAAGAGTTTTTAGCTGTTGTTCATGCCATAAACAAGTTTAGACACTATATAACGGGCTATGAAACTTTTGTTCACACTGATCATTCTGCCATTAGATACTTAATGAACAAATCAATCACTAATGGCAGAGTTATAAGATGGTTGTTATTATTGCAAGAATTCAACATTACTATTCTAGATAGGCCTGGAAAACAAAACAATGTGGCTGATTTCCTGTCTAGAATTCAAAATATCAAAGATGACACTCCGGTTGAAGATCAATTTCCTGATGAATATCTTTTTGCAATCTCTACTCAAACTCCATGGTTTGCTGATATTGCCAATTATTTAGTTTTAGGAAAATTTCCTTCAATTATGAATGCAAGGGATAAAAGAAAAATCATTAATGATAGTGCAAGATATTCATGGGTCGCTAATGAGTTGTACAAGACAGGTCGAGATTTGATTATTAGAAGGTGTGTTCGTGAAGATGAGATGCCTGAAATTCTCAAGGCATGTCATGATGAACCTTGTGGCGGACACTTTGCAGATAAGAGGACAACCTATAAGATCCTTAATTTAGGATATTATTGGCCATCTTTGTTTAAAGATGCAAAGGAGTATGTCAAAAGGTGTGACAGTTGCCAAAGGGTAGGGAAACCTTCTCCTTCAGGTGAGATGCCATTACAACCTCGGGTACACATTGAACCTTTTGAAAAATGGGCTTTGGATTTTGTAGGACCTATTAGTCCTCCATCAAGACAAAAGAAATACATATTAGTTTGCACTGATTATGTTACTAAATGGGTAGAAGCTAAACCATTACTTGTTTCTAATGAATCATCTGTAGTTAATTTTCTTTTTGAGGATATTTTTACTCGTTTTGGTGTCCCAAGGGAAATTGTTACAGATCAAGGAGCTCAATTTACATCAAGGCTAGTGGAGCAAATGATGGAGAAGTACAAAATTAGACATAGAACATCTACTCCTTATCATCCACAAGCAAATGGTCAAGTGGAATCCACTTATAAAGTCATTGAAGGAATCCTAACAAACACTGTTCATCTACATAGAAGAGATTGGGTAGATAGGCTTCCTGAAGCCTTGTGGGCCTATAGAACTACATGGAGAAACACAACAGGCCATACTCCTTATGAGCTTGTTTATGGAAAGCAAGTTTGTTTCACGGTTCCAAATTCAAACATTCAAGATGGCAGTTCGTTGAGACTGATCTAACCCAGGCACAAAAGCATAGACTGGAGCAAATTAATGAATTGGATGAGGTCAGACAAGATGCAGTTCAGAAAACAAGTCTAGTCCAACAGCAAAGGGCTAGATGGCATGATAAGTACATCAAGGAGAAGAAATTCAAAGAGGGTGACTGGGCTCTCTTGTTTGATTCAAAATTCAAGGATTTTCAGGGGAAATTTCAGACACATTGGCTTGGGCCATATGAAATTGTTGAAATTTTTGATAATGGGGCAGTCAAAATCAGAACTATAGACGAAGAAAAGGTCACTTTTCTTGTGAATGGTCATAGACTGAAGCTATACTACAAGCCACTCTCAAGAGAAGATTTTGTCAAGAAGTTCCAAGAAGACAATGATGTGAAGTTAATGAAGAAGAGTCTCTCTTCTTCATCAACTTGATTAAATTTTCTGAAGCATTTCTCTTCTAAAAAAAAAATAAAAAAATAAAAAAATAAAAAAAAAATAAAAAAATAAAAAAATAAAAAATAAAAAATAAAAAATAAAGGTATAAACATGAAAACCAATCATTGATTGGAATTTTTATACAGAAAAGATAGGGTGAAAATCAGAGTTTCTCTGACACTCTAACTTTTCCCATTTTGTTCTTATAAGCAGCTGTTATAAAAATCATAAGTTTAGTTCCATAGTGCTTATGATTCATTTCATCTCACTCCATTCACTTATCCATCCATACTCCATTTCATTCCATCACCCATATTTCACTCCATTCCACATTTCATTCATCTCATTCCATCTTTCATCCATCTCATTTTTCATATCAAAATACAAAATTTGATATCTTGCTGTAAGTGAATAAAACATGTCATGAATTGCAGTACAGTCCTTATGTTCTTTCACTCCATTTCATGAACTGAATCCATTCCATTTCATCATCCACTTCATACACATCATAATCCATCATACATTTTCATTCATACCATTTAACATTTCACCCATACTCCAAAAACATTCCATTTTTTTATGATTAAAGTGCTCTACAGGAACATTCTGCAGCTCAGTGGACATTCTGCAGCTGATCAGCCTTTCTGCAGCCCGACAGTCTTTCCGCAACTATAAACCCTGAAGGCATCAACCAGCAGACATCAGAATTACAACAAAGTGACTCAGTGTATTCATGAATCAAAAGCATCAAGAAAATTATGAAGACTCCTCCAAAGGTGAACAAGAAGACAAAGGCTACAAAAAATCAAATAAAGGGCAGAGGTAACAAGTTTAAATTACAATAGCATTTCATAAAATTTTAGCATAGTTTAGTTATGGATTGTTTGAAAAGGTTGTTTTAATTGTTTTTATTGATCAACACCAACAAACCCTCTACAGACTTTGGATTAAAATCTTCCATTTCAAATTTCATATCCGATAGCATTTAAGCGGTTAAATGGCCGAGGTGTTTGAATTCTCCACGTCTCTTAACCAAATCATTCAATGATGATTCCCTCTGCCGTCGTAAAATCCTCCGTCGTCTCTTCAATCATTAATACAATCCCTCCACCTCACTCCACTACTCCATTCCGTGACCACTACCATAACTTCATTCCGTAGCCGGCATTCCATTCCGAAGACAGAGATATTATTATCACCGGGAGCGGAGCTAAAGGATATCAGTTTGAATAGCATTGAGCATTGTAAATGCAGAGCAGAGCAGAAGGGTAAATTTGGAAGTATAACAGTGTGAGGACTTGAAGCCACTTGATCCCATGGGCAGATAAAATATCACTGTGGACGGAGTTTGAAGCATTTTCACTATAAACACAGAATTGTAGCAGTGTGGAGTTTGAAGTCTTTTGTTACCAAAAGACAGAGGTGTTAAAATTGAAACCATTTGCTACCAGAGACAGAGGTGTTGCAGTGTTGAGTTTGAAGTCTTTTGTTACCAGAGACAGAGGTGTTGCAGTGTTGAGTTTGAAGTCTTTTGCTACTAAGAGCCAGAGGTATTGCACAAAAAGAAATTTGAAGCCATCTGCCACTGTCTATCAGAGACATATCAGCTCGAAATTTGAAACTGCTTTCATTATCAAACAGAGGCATATCACTCCAAAGTTCAATTGTCAACAGAAGCATATCAGTCCTAGGTTTTGAAGGCATTTGTCATTATCAATCAGAGGTATGTCATTCCAAAATTGAAGCCATTTTCATTTAGAGCTTGAAGCCATTTCAATCCGAAAGTGAAAGTCATTGTTTTGTGGGTAGAAGAGTGTTAATTTGATATTGAAAAAATCATGGGTTTTATCGTAAGGACTGAACCAGTGGGTTCAAAATATTTAGAAGGCTACCCACAATGCAAAGAAATGTTACAACAAATAGGATGGCTTCAATTTTTGGAAAAATTTAATGGCTTCCATGAGGAAGTCACTAAAACATTTGCAAGATCATTTCAAGAAACCGAATTTGTAGTAGGGGATGTCAAGTTTACTGTCACTGAAGTTTTTATTGCAGAGGCTACAGGATTGCTCAGAACTGGAGAGAGATGGTTTAAAAATAGAGAATTCCACAATGACTCCTGGAAACAAATTTTAAAATCACCAAATATGGATGTTATTGTATTCAAGAAAGGAAATCCCAGTTCTGCATTGAAAAACAAATGGAGAAACATACTACTTCTTTTACAAAAAATTGTTACATGTGAGGGTAGATATGGGACATTTTATGTCTACCACATTAGACTAATGATGCATTTTCTGGGAGAAGACTTAAACCTACCATATTTCTTGCTTCAAATTCTGAAGAAGATGGCTTCCTGTGTTCAGAGAAGAGTTCAATTTTTAGAGACAACCCTGTATCATCATGGTTTGGTCAAAATTTTGATTGAGCATCATCTAGCTAAAACAAATGATACCTGGAATGATTTCTTAATAAGAAATCATTTTGAAGAAGCAAAAGAACCATCACCTGAACCACAGCCTACAAAGAGAAGTAGGAAATGGAGGGCTTCAAAAGTTGAAATTGACAAACCAGTCCAAGAGAGCAGTGAGGAAATCATTTTAGAGAAGTTGACTCAAATCAAGAGGCAACTTAAGGAAGAGAAGATAATCAAGGAATCTGCCACAGAGAAAGGAGAGGGATCCTCTCAGCCTAGGAGAAGCCACAGATTAAAGGGAAAACTGAAGAAAACACTAATCAAACAAATAGGGGTAATCAATATAGAAGATGAAGAAACACCCATTGAAGAAGATGATGAAGAGGATTTTTATGAAGGAACCCCTGAAATTGATCCTGCTCAACAGGAAATTTATGACTATGTGGAAACTTTAGAGAGGACAACTTCAGAAAGCAGAGAGAGAACCCCCAGTCCTCCACTGTCTGAAATAGATATATTAAGAAGGGATAGGTATGAGTTGGAATTACTGAATAGACACATCAAAAATGAGCATGAAATTCTCAAAGATCAAATCAAGCTCAAAACTGATATGAACTCAACCTTATCCCTGCATATAGACAAAGTGGAGAGGACCAATGAGAAGTTGAAGACAAGGAATAAAAAGCTAATCAGGGCACTCACCAACCTCAGGTTCAAACTTGTTATTAGGAAACCCAGAAGACCTCTAGCTTCCAGACAAAGGAGAAGAAGGGGATTAGATGTCCTTGCAGAAGCCTCTGAATTCATAGGATAATTTGCATGAGGACATGCAAAGAGACAACAGTGGGGGTATGTTGAGCCTCAAAATGGTGCTTTCCTTCACTTCATTTTACCTCATTTTCCCTTGTCCATTGCTATCTTAGACCCAATTGATCAATAAATATAGTTAAAATTACTTCTAGAATGATTTACATGACTGACTTGTTAAATTTTGTGATTTTTTCCATTGTTAAGCATTTTGACTGGAACTAGCTGCAGAACGCAGACATTCCGTAGCTAACCGGCGATTCTGCAGCTGCCTTCATGTTTGAGTATGTTCCAGGTGGCCTCTTGAGAAAAACCGCATATGAGCATGATCCACGTAATGTCTACATGGTTCGTTGCTCATCATGGAGGAAGAAATGAATTCTGGGTATGGTTTTGAACGTGGGGAACACATTTAGGAAGGAAGACTTCTATTAGGACTGTCTCAGTCCAGATGTCTTTTCTTCTTCATGCAGCCACTTCAAAGAATCCTAACGTGATTCGGATAAGGAAAGACAGTGTTCCTGAATTATTGTAATTATTGTTACGTGCATTTTCTTTATAAACTCTGGGGAGACCGAGAGCTATGTTGAAGATTTTATGTTAGATTTGCTGCTAGATTTTGTTTAAACTCTGTGTTACGTTCCTGAAGACGCAGAGTGTTATGTTCAAACTATTTCATCTTTAATGGAGCAGACAAAGTTATTTTGAAGGCGTGATTTAATTTGGAGTTGAATGCTGTCAAGTGGTAGAGGGCCCCTGCCTCTTGCACGGATTTATTTTGCGTAAATTAGATAAGTTTCCTAGCTGCCTTTACGTTTTGCATTTGAATTGGTAGTTGTTTTTTTAGCTACTGTAGTCGTATTCATTCTAACTCTTCCACAAGAAGACACTCTTCCAACAGATTATAATGATGAATGTTGAATGACTATAGTATTGTAGGATTAGGAGTTGAATTTATAGTTGTTTTAACTAGCTACTGTAGTTATATTCATTCTAGCTCTTCCACAAGAAGACACTCTTCCAACATATTATAATGATGAATGATGAATAGCTATAGTACTGTAGGATTTAGTTGTAATTTTTGCTATTCACTATCACAGTTACACTTGTTCTAATCACTCTTCCACAAGAAGAAACTCTTCCAAGAAATTCTTAAGAAGTTCAAGACATGACTGTGATAATGAATGAATTAGTTGTGTGTTTGTACTAAGTATCATCTCTGTTCTTGCTCTTAAACGCTTTCCCAAGACATCATAATGACGAGTAGGGTATGGATGTGATAACTTAGTTTTTCATTTGCTTTCAGTCCATTTGCTTACAATTGCACTCAATTACACAGTCAGAATTGTTCTACCCCTTCCAAAAGAAGGAACTCTTCCAAAATATCACTAATGATGAACAAACATATTGTGTAACTTCATAGAATAATGCATGTTAGTATAGTTAGAATGCTCCGGAGTTTCATTGCATTTAATTCATGTTCAGTTACTTTGTTTCAAGTTTGATGATGACTTATAGTTCAGCATTGTTCTAGATTAGTGGCATCTTAGGTTCATTCTTAGATTAACTCATTGCACTTTCACTTCATATTCAAATTGTCTTCCATTGCACAATAAATTACTTCAGTTGTTAGGATTAAAAAGACAGCCTTCATTATTCACAAACTTCTTCTTGTTCTGAAATCCATAATTGATCTATAACCATATGAACAGAAGATAACATCATTATAAGGCCTGAAGTATCTCTGCAATTTCCTCATCATTTTATAAACAGAGCTCTTCCTCAAAAGACTACTTTAGAAAGAAATCAATAACTCTTGAGTAAAGGTTTTGTGACATTCAATTAAATTGCAGAATAGAACTAGGAATTAGTCATAGAATAGAAGAGCTTAGAAAAAAATGTTGCATCATGGTAAGATTAGTGTTTAACTGTCTAGTTAGAGAACTTGCATATTTAGTGATCATTTCTCAAGTTTAGTTTGTGTCATCTGCCTAAAAAGTCATTATCAAGCTTTTGCTTTTATTTAGTCATAGTTCAGATTCTGCTTCAGTGTTTCCAATTGCATTCGCCATTCCATACATTAGGCTTAACTCTGTTTTGACCACCAACCCCTTTCCATTAGTTTTCTAGACATTTCCATTGTGAACATAAAAATCACCAAAAGACCAAAACAATCATAAATCATCACAAAAGACCAAAAACATCACAAAACACTACACACAACGCATTAGGAAACAAGCACCTAGGTACATATGGTACACTTCACTTCAGCAGTTTACAAATCCTGGTTGACAATTAAATGAGCTCAGTTTAGGAGACTAGATTGAGACCCAACACTAATAATAGATGATTTCTCTAGAATGACATGGGTTGCATTTCTCAAGAATAAATCAGAAGCTCTGGACAAATTCAAAATATTCAAAGCATTAGCAGAAAATCAGACAGGATGCAAGCTAAAATGCATCAGATCGGACAGAGGAGGTGAATTCATAGATTATGACTTTGCAAATCTATGCAATGAAAATGGCATAAAACAACAATTTACTATTGCAGGGACACCTCAGTAGAATGGAGTAGCAGAGAGACAAAACAGATCTATTCAACAAATTGCCAGAGCCATGATGCAATAGAATAATATTCCTCAAACCTTCTGGGCAGAAGCGGTACACACAGTAGTGCATATCCTTAATGAAGCTCACTTAAGGCCAAGCAATGACAAGACTCCCTATGAACTATGGCATGGAAATCCAGCTTCAATCAAACATTTCAGAATCTTTGGAAGCAAGTGTTACATAAAGAATAATGATGAAATTCTTGGGAAATTTGATGCAAGAGAAGATGAAGGGATTTTTCTAGGATATGCTTCCAAAAGTAAAGGGTACAGGTGCTATAACAAGACTCTTCGAAAAATAGTAGAAAGTATTGACGTGAGGTTTGATGAAGAACTTCCAAACAATACAAGAGATACATACTATTGCAGTCCATCAGACAACCATGAAGAAGAAAACCAAAATGATAATGAAACAAGAAACACAATAGAAGATGCAGAGTTGAGCTCGAAAGCCCCCTCAAGATACACTCAGAAGAATCATCCTGAAGATCAGATCATAGGAGACAAGAAAGTAGGGGTCCAGACAAGAAGGCAGCTAACTGAACAAACAGAAGAGGTATACATAGCCATGTTATCACAGATAGAGCCAAAGAGATTTGAAGAAGCCAGCAAGGAAAAGTATTGGGTGAATGCAATGAATGAAGAATTGGACCAAATTTAGAAAAACAATACATGGGAGCTAGTTCCTAGACCCACTAAGAAAAATTTCATAGGCTCAAAATGGGTATTCAAGAATAAAATGAATGAGCAAGGACAGGTAATCAGGAATAAAGCCAGACTAGTTTGCAAAGGATATTCACAAATTGAAGGACTTGATTATGATGAAACATTTGCTCCTGTAGCCAGAATGGAAGCCATCAGAATGTTTCTGGCCTTTGCATGCTACCAAGACTTCAAGGTATATCAAATGGATGTGAAATCTGTATTTTCTGAATGGAGATCTAGAAGAAAAAGTCTACATGGAACAACCAGAAGGTTTCTCTTTAACAGACAAAGAATACTATGTGTGCAAAATGAAGAAGGCTCTATATGGGCTAAAACAGGCTCCTCGTGCTTGGTACTCAAGACTAGATAAGTATTTGCAAAAACAAGGCTTTAAGAGAGGTGGAGTGGACATCAATCTATACATAAAAGCCCATGAAAATGAACTCCTGATTGTTGTAATATATGTTGATGACATTATGTTTGGAAGCAACAGAGAAGAACTAGCAAAAGGGTTTGCTGATGAGATGAAAACAGAGTTTGAGATGTCTATGATTGGAGAGCTCAGTTTCTACTTAGGACTTCAAATTCAGCAAAATAACACAGGTATATCCATCTCACAGGAAAAATACTTAAAATAAATGTTGAAAAAATTCAAAATGGAGGACTGCAAACCTGTGTCAACTCCCATGATCATGGGATGCAAGCTGTGTGCTGATGATGGATATGATGATACAGATCAAAAACTCTACAAATCCATGATAGGAAGTTTGTTGTATCTAATAGCATCAAGACCAGAAATCATGCTAGCAGTAGGACTAGTGGCTAGATATCAAGCAACACCTAAACAAAACCATCTTCTGGCAGTCAAAAGAATATTTAGATATCTTCAAGGAACAACACAGTATGGACTTTGGTATCCTAAAGGCAAAAGCTTCACTTTGACAGCATACACAGATGTAGATTGGGCCAGTTGTGTGGATGACAGGAAAAGCACAAGTGGAGGTGCATTCTATTTAGGAGAAAGTATGGTGGCATGGTTAAGCAAGAAACAAACATCTATCTCTCTATCTACAGCAGAAGCAGAATATATAGCAGCAACAACATGTTGTACACAAGTCATGTGGATGAAGCAAACCCTCCAAGACATGAAGGTAAGCATTGATGAACCTATCTAAATCAAATGTGATAATAAAAGTGCTATAATTATATCTAAAAATCCTGTGCTTCACTCAAAAACTAAACATATCCCAATCAAGTATCATTTTCTCCGAGAACAAGTGGCTCAGAAGATAGTAAAACTGGAGTATGTACCAAAAAAAGAACAGACAACAGATATATTTACCAAACCGCTTGCTAGAGAACCATTTGAATATTTGAGAGATAGACTAGGGGTAGTATCTATAGATGCTACTCTCTGATATGAAGAAAAAGCACAGTTTCAGGGGGAGAACAGAAATGAAAATATCATTCCAAGGGGAGATCAGCCAGCAAGGGAAGCATGAAACAGGTCCTCAGGATCAAAAGGATTATGGCAAGAATACATCCAGCATAAAAGAATCAATAAAAATACTAAAGGGTCAGTGGTGAACCCAACGTGAATCTAATCCAAAGGTTTGAGCAGCAGCGTACAAAGTCAGAAGATCTCAGAGAGAGGAAATGCACGAAATGTTGAAAAATAAAAATAAAAATTCAAACCCCTTGACATTGATGTCAAAGGGGGAGGAAGAGCAAGCAACAGGAGAAAGGACCCTAACAGGAAAACAAAGGAAGTGTATTGCCATCAATGCCAAAGGGGGAGATTGTTGGAAATGTTGTCATTGATGGCAATAGAGGCAGAAAAGACAGAGACAGACAAAGGAGGCAGCAGATGCAGAGACAGGCAAAGAACAACAGCAAAAGAAAACAGGTAATATTTACAGAGAGCAGTTGAGGCAGAGGTCGAGCAACAGAGGCAGAGGCAGCAAATACAGAGGAAGAGATGAAACGGTCATGCAGTAGAGGCAGAGGTCGAGCAATAGAGGTACAACGAAAGCAAAGTCAGAAGCAGCGAAGGCAGAAGCAGAGGCAGAGCCGTTATTCCGAGAATCACTACCCCAGCTAGTAGGTACACTAAACATAAATTTCGGGAACTGTAACCCAGGCGGAAGGATACATAAACACAATTCTGGGAACCGAAACCCAGGCGGAAGAATACACAATATTCCGGGAATCCTAACCCGAGCAACAAAGTATATATTTCGAGAATCGTTACCCACGCTGGAGGATACACTATAGCTGAAACATAAAGCTTATATATATATATATATATATATATATATGCAGCGCATTACATATATTGCGCCTTATACACAAAGGTCCAAAGCATATATATTAATCTATATGGAGCGCTTTATGATCGAAAGAACCAAAGTACCATAAGGTGGGAGCCTTTCCCAATCGCATCGGAGAAAAACTATGTAGTGGAACTTGTAAACAAAGAGTTGTGATTGTGATGAAAGTCCGGACCTGATGGATCAATGAACCATAATTGATATGTGTTTGAATTCTGGTAGAACAGTGACTGATTGCATCAGAAAAGGGCGGAGTATCGGAACATGCAACTGGGAGTTGCGATTGTGATCAATCGCAATCGAAAGCAGTCGAGGGATAATACATCAATCACATCGGAGAAAAAATGTGCAGCGGAACATGTAAAAAAAAGTTGTGATTGCGATGAAAGTCTGGACCTGATGGATCAATGAACCATAATTGATATGTGTTTGAATTCCGGTAGAACAGTGATTAATCGCATCAGAGAAAAACTGTGCAGCGGAACATGTAAACAAAGAGTTGCGATTGTGATCAATCGCAATCGGAAAGCTCTGGAGGAGATTCATCACATCAGAGTAAAACAAAATAGCAGATCATTGAACCATGCGATTGCGATGATGCGATCTAATCGCAATTGTTGGATCCTGGATGAAAGTAACCGTTGGATCTTAAAGGAAGTTAGAGTGGGGCCTACTGGAATTCAAACTTGAAAATAAGGATTTCCTTTGTTAAAGAGCATTGACAGATAAAAGAGAAATATAACATAAAACATTGAAATTCCGAAGTATGGTCTGGGGGGACCCTCGCTCATCGCATCGGTGGAAATCAGATGACCAAAGGCACAAGAGGATCTCTGAAGTTTGCGATTGCGATTGGAAAGTAAAATAAGGCGGAGAATATATATGAACCAATATATATATATATATATATATATATATATATATATATATGCAGTGTGGAGCCATCATATCGGCATGAAGGCTGAGCAGTGAAACACATCAATGAAGTTTTCGATTGCGATCAATCGCATCGGAACAATCGCAAAGGGTGTAATCGCAATCAGAAATCATCGGAGGAGACTCATCGCATTGGAGCACAAAACAAAGTTCGGATGGTGGGCCCGAAAGGGCATTTTATATGTTAAACATGATTTTACTACTACGCCGAGAGTTGATTTAAGTTGTATTAAAAAGGCAGTTTGTATGTTAAAACTTATTATAATTATGCCAAGAGCTAAAGTTGTGTTAAATATAAAAGGCGCTCTTATAGATACATAGTAATTGAACCACGACAGTGGACATATTAAAATGACTTATTATTATTGTGTCGAGAATCAATTAGCTTGGTATAAAAAGCACAGTTACATATGTATGGCATATGGCCGCTACCCTGTGATAGTGAATAAGGAAACAAATAGAGCCGAAAAGGAAAAAGACACAGTCAAAGAAAATACAAATGCACAGTGAGCCAAGAGGCTGAATGAGTGAGCTGGAGTTTGCATTGTAATTGAATGTAAATGATTTTAATTTATATTGTTGTGATTCATTGGAAATTCTCCGGAAGAGAACAAATATCCCACTATAATGATAAATTGGTACCTACAGTTATATTTTCTGAATGAGCAGATAAAAGAGATGAGAAGGTAGAAGGCAAAGAGACATGGCTGTCCATTTCGAATTCCTAGTAGAATACAAACAACCATGAAGCTAGTTGTATAATATAGGATAATATCCAAGGGGATAAAGTTACGAAAAAAGGAGAATGAGAGAAGAATAGAGTGTGTAGCAGAATTGAAAAGAGTTGAAGAAAATAAGAAAGCTGCAAGAGGTGAGAGAGAGATTAAATATAGAGAATGCAGAGTATAGAAGATTGAGGCAGAGAAGATAAAGAAAAGAAGAGCAGAAAGAGATGCTGCAGAACAGAGCTGATATCTGAGGTATATCAGCAAACATTCTGGTTGATAAATTGAGGAAGTTTGAGCTTCCCTATCAAGTTGAAGCTTGATAGCTGTCAGTTGTAGCTGACTGAGGTTGGAGCCTTTTGTAGGTTGGTGCCTGTAGAAAATTGAAGGGAGTTGGAGCTTCCTTGCAAGTTGTAGCTTGCAGAATTGAGGTAGGAGCCTCCTGTAGGTTGGTGCCTAGAGAAAATTAGTGGTTACAGGGAGTTGGAGCTTGCCTTTGCATCACAACAATAATAAAATGTGGTTTTCTCCCTTTATGGGTTTCCACTTATATCTGGTGTCTCTGTGCATGATGTCTATGTGTTGATGTGGTTTATCTAATCTGCTTAATACTTATTGCTCACATATTAAGACTGTTGTTACATTAACAAATCTATTTGATACTTGCTGCTCACTAATAAATATTGCTCACATATTAAGTTGATCATGAAGTGACGGTGTAAATAAGTTTTAAGAGAAAAGTTTTAAAAAGTCCATGTATGTGTTAAACTGATTCACCACCCCCCCCCCTCTCAATTTAACTAAGAGTTCAACAGTGTGTACAAGTCCACACTTTTCAATCTCCTTGTCTTAGTGTATGAGGTAGTGTTCTTCTGAATTGAAAAATGTTGAAGGTAGATACTTTTTCATTTCACACATTAGACAAGGAATTTGTTTCCTCCAATACTTTATATATTATATAGTGATTTCTTTAGATGAAAACCATCTACAAATTATGCAAGAAAATCACAGGTTCCAACAAAAAAGTATATAGCACATGATGATAAATAAAACACATGTAGTCAAATATAAGTTGTACAAAAACTTATTGAACAAATTACAGTTTTCACATAAATCTCCACTTACCTCATGTATTTTCCAATATCATAAATAACGGTTAGAAACAATGTTAATACTTGGGGGGGGGGGGGGGGGGATCATTATTAAGGCTAATTTAAACTTTTATGCCAATTATATTTTCATTCAAACTTGGAAATCATTCATGTGAGTAATAAACAACCATTTACAAAAATAACACATGAATGCGTCACCATATCAACACACACCATGAGTAGCAAACATATTGGACAACAAGGTTTAATGTGGAAACCCTTCCGGGAGAAAAGCCACCAAATTTTGCTGGTTATTATGATGTAAATAAGAGCATCTACTCGATTATATTATTTTTTTTTGTGAGCCACCACTTAGGAAGAAGCGCTAACTCCATTTTATTGTTTGTTAGCACCCACTATAAGGAAGCACCAACTCCCTTTTATTGTTTATTAACACCCACTAGCAGGAAGTAACAAATCCCTCCTTTTGTAGACACCTGATCATCTTACCGAAATCACCATCTGAAGCACCAACTTAATGGATTTTTTGCAAGCACCAACTTGCAGCTCCTTGGATTTTTTCAAGCACCAACTTGCATGAGGCACCAACCCCCAAGCCTTCCTTAGACACCCAATATATATGGAAGCAAAAACTTCATGTATGAAAGCTCCAACCCACACTTGAAAGGCACTAATTTTCATTGTACTTGGTATCTACTTTTCCTCATATCATATATTTTCTCTTCTGCAACCTTTCCTCTACTCAGCCCATGCAACACTTTTTCCTATGATCACTTTGCAACATATACTCTGCTCCCCACCCTTTCTATTCCACAATCTCTCTTGGCCTCTCATAGCAGCACAGGCACACTCTTGGCCTCTTCTCTGTAGCACATGCACATTTTGCCTCTTCTCAATAGCACTCACCCACCTAAAGATATCCAATTATCTCTCACTCAACACTGCTTATTTTCCCCCACATTGCACAACTATAGTCCTGGGTTTTGTTTCACTGAAACAAATTGATCGATGTATTACCTTTCAACCATTAAACTTACATTCACATTGAACGAGTGTACTCCTACACATGGCACTCCTTCCTGCTATTGCATTTGATACATAAGAATTGCAACTTCATTAAACACTAATTTTTTACATTAAAAGACTATAATTTCGTTATAATTAATGCATATAATGGCCACCTGAGTGTCTCCCATACTAAGAATAAATTCCCATTCAACCTACAAACTTCATCAAGGCTCCCCATGCTTATTAATTTGATCTTAGTTCTCATAATGTACTCTAGCATGCCTCTGTTCTTTCTATGACCAAATATCTTGTCCCTAAGGCTTTGTTCGTCATTTAATTCAATGAAGCGTGCAAGAAATATCATATATGCCTTGCTTCTTCTCGAGACAGACTCCATTATTTCATCATGTGGAACCATGGTCCTATCTGTTCTTTGAGCCAAGAGTTTTTGTAGTTTGCATTATTCCAGTGACCAACTCTTCTATGTGCATTTACTTGGATAACCTAGGCTTCTTCTTATCCAGCTATGGCTATGGCAAATTATGGCATACCGACAAAATATGGAGAACTTCTCTCCAAATTTGTCGACTCATCCATACCTTTAAACATATGTTGTTATATGAGTCGAATCCTAGAAGCCATGGTACATGTAACTTTTGTCAAATGTATCATATATATTATAGGCTTTCAGGCATTCTACCTAGCCCACTTGTACCTTAACACTTTTCCCCTCACTCTTCTACTTTTTCTCCTTCATAGGAATGAGTGGCATGACCTATGGCTAGACCTCCCTGTTTCCTTACGGGGGATAAATTCCCTTTGTTAATATTCCACGCCCTTAATCACCAAAATAATGCAAAATCATCACAAAAACACATTCACAGGGCCCCACTTCATATGCATATGTCACCTAAGTTGGAGACCACCTGTGTGCATCATTGGAAATTGTCACCTCTTCCTTTGCACTTTGTTATTAGAGAATATAGGCCTATCCTACACTCCACTTGGAGACCTTTGGATCTTTGAAGACCTCTCGGTTGGCCCCACTACAATGCTTATACAATTGAGTTGAATTCCCTGCTCCCTAAAACCCCGATGATTCGTTTTTAATTAAAAAATAATTATGCAGTTTCCAATATCTGGGGTATGCCCATTGTCAAGGTGACTTCATGTTGATTTCATCCATGCCATGTGTCGACATGTGAGAGTTCCATGTGTCACCCACATATGGGCCTTTTAGGTACCCGAAAACACCAAAACTTCTTTCCACGTGTCTAGCATTATTTCATGTCGACACCATCTCCAACCAATAATATGCAACCACCTATCCTGTCAAAGGAGAGAAAAAGGGTCCCTTGATCCTGATATTTGCAAGAAATTCCCTTTGTAAATGTTTCTATGGCTAAATTGACCTCATATCCAACTAATTCCTAAAGCCCTCAATCCCAAATCTTTTAAGAAAATTATTTAATAAAAAGTTACGGGGTTTCGACCTTCTAGAAATTTTTCCTTCCGGGCTTTTGACCCTCTGGGTTTCTGACCTTCCAATATTTGTTCCCGTAACACCTTTTAAATAAATATTTTGGTTCCAACCTTCCGATTTTTTGAGGAATAGTCCTAAGGACTTCATGTCCTAACTTTGTCTCACCATAAATTTCAACCCAGAGGGCCATTTGCAGAATAACACATACCCTTAGAAATATTTTTCCAATCCCTTTCCATTTATGCCATTTATAGGAGCATATGAGAAAATATCTTGATGTAGAAATGCCTCCAAAACCTAAGTCTCCCAACCATCATAGTGATCATACTATGGATTCTCATATAATTATGCTACTGTGATGATTCTCTATAGGTGACATTAGCAACCATGGGGACTCCCCTTGAGCTTGACACATCAATCACATCAATGCTAGCCCGGTTACCATCACATCTAGGCCAGTGGAAATCAAATCCAACATTTGCTACCACAAACATCCATTCCCGTCTAGTTGACATTAATGCTGGCACTCTTTCCAACTGTTAGACAATGTCAACTTCCCAACATGTCTCCCAACATGACTGTTGACATCAATTCCAACACACTTGCTACCATTATCCATCCAGTAAATGGAAATTATCCAACAACTAGAATCTTATTTGAGAATTTTTGATGGCCCATGCAGAGGAGATAAATATATTGGTGGCTCATAAAAGGGGAAGCATGGAAGCAGCATGGGGATTGGCCATAAATCTAGGGAAGTGATGAGGTGTTGCCATCAATTCCAAAGGGGGAGATTGATGCATAGTTTTCATTTCCTAGATGTCTAGTGGTAGCAAGTGTGTTGGCATTGATGTCAAAATTCATGTTGGGAGATGTGTTTGGTAGTTGAAATTGTTTTATGGTTGGAGAGGGTGTTGGAATTGATGTCAACCACAAGAGCATGGATCTTTGTGGCAACATATGTTGGCTTTGATGTCCACTAGCCTAAGTTTGATGGTAACTAGGCTAGCATTTTTGTGTTTGATGTATCAAGCTCAGGGGGAGTCCCCGTGGTTTTTTAGGTATCTTGTAGAGAATCATCACAGTAGCATTCTTATTTGTTTTAATGGAAATTGATTATCATTGCACCAAAACCTAAAGGTGATGGTGAATGGGAACATCACCATATTTCAGGATCTTTGGGAGGTGGTTAAGCCATGTCACAACACACAGGGAGAAATGAATTTATTCATGCAATAATGTCTCGCAAAAATTTACCTGAGTGTTTATTGAACCCTCGACCTTATCACTAATACTGCATTTTAATGGAAAGAAAATTCCATTGCACCAAAACCCGCAGGTGATGGTAAACGTACGCATCGCCAGATTTTAGGATTTCCAGGAGGTATTTAAGCCACATCACAACATACATGGCGAGCGATGAATTTATTCATGCAACAATAACTTGTTTGGCATTGTTTTCAAAATTTTCTAGGATAAATAGAGGTAGAACATATTGCAACAAAAATAATGATCGATCATTATTCATTTCCAAATTAGTAGAAAGAAAACACCAATGAACAAGATGTTTCACCAATGTATAAATATATACACCAAAATAATTACCTTAATGAATGTATGTCAATCATGATTTTTTACCCCACCTAATTCACCTTTATTTAATAGGATATTATTTATGTTTTAATAAAATATAGTTGAAAATTTAATTTTTTCAATAACCTCGTTAAAATCATTTCTTGGCTTCTTTGTCAATAACCATGGAAGGTAACTTATATTTTTTTCATCTCCAATTCTATTTGAATGAGCCGTACTTTGAAATGCATGATTGGCCTCTTAATTTCATTACAAATATTGAAAAAAAATTCTTTATCTCTCCTTCCAGCTAAGATTCTACATAAGGTCTCTGTTACATTCTTTCTGATGTGCATTGTATCAAACAAATGAAAAATTTATAGGTGCTCTTAGTAGGGGATTTTATTGAATTTCTCGAGATAAATTTTCATCCCTCAAGGAAGTGCCTTGTCATTAATGCATTGATGACCTACAACATGAATCATAGTTAAATATATTATAACAACAATATAGCTTGTCAATTAGTACAGTGAAGAAAATGCCATAAAAATATAAAATAATTCAAACATATCATGTATATTGGTACATAGAAAATTCTATACATACCTTGAGAGAATATATTATATTGCAACATCCATGCATGAGGTCTCATTATCCATGGTATTAATCTAGACTCTTCTTTCCCATTGAAAAAATGTTTTCAGTACTTCAGTACTTATGGTTCTTAAAAAGGAAATGCATGCACTTATCAAACACCTCCTTTCCTAAGCTTCTTGAATGACAAGATTTCATCTTAGGACCACAAAATGGACAAGAAAATTTACCCTTTGTTTGAATACTTTCCAGAGATGGAATTATTTTTATATCAAATATTTTAAGTATGTACAATGAAGGAACTATTTAAAAAACAAACATGAAATTAACTTCATAAAATTAAACACTATTAAAGTGAAGGGTAACATTATAACATACCACATAAATGTGTTATCCCTGGGGCATAATTAATTTTCCATAAAAGCATTGCATGGAATTAAATTCCCTTTGTGCATCTATTGGTTTAGATATATCATACATAGTGACATTGTTCCATAACTCCACTAACTCATTGATAAGATGCTCAATACATACATTCATATCTTTGACCTGATACTTACCTAATTGATTGAACATACTGAACATAAATACTACATATATGAGTAAATAAAAAACAATATAAGACATAATTGAACATATATTAGAAAAAAAAAATATAAGTCATAATTATGAAACAAACAAATCAAATGTTATTGTGTTAAAAAAAAAAATATTCTAAACAAATAAATACTTGGATCAATCATTTCCAACATTATGTGCTCCCTCTTTATTGAAATCCATGAAGTAATGTTATAGTTGTCAACAAAAATGGGACACACCGAGTAAGTAGTTGGGGGCACTCCAAATGGATTTACACCATTAGCTGCTAATGAAAGCCTAAGATTACGGGGTTCTTATTTAAACATTGGCCACCTTTCCTCTATATTCTTAAATGTAGATCCATCTGCATGCATTATAATAACACCATCTCAACTTCTATTTTTTGCATGGTAATACATAAGTTGTGTTATACTTTTGCACCTGAACAATTGCCGCAAACGTGGAATAATGAGAATATAATGAAGAACCTTGTGATGTACCTTTTTTTTTTACTTATCGATTTGATATCTACTCTCATCACATTTTTGGCATTTGTCTTTTGACGCATGTTGTTTATAATATAAAATATGATCATTAATACATGCATGAATATCTTGGTACTCCATTACAATATCTTTCATAATGAAATGTAAATCTAGGTACTTATGAGGTAAAACATTTGACAGTGGTAAAAGAAATTCACCTAATAATATATAACATAAAAAAAAGTAGTACTAGTTAATGTACTAAACAATATTAATCATACATATTGCATCCAAATGTTACAGATTTATTAAACGATGATCAACGTACTAACATTAACAAAAATGAAGAAATAATTTCTTTAACCTGTATATAGTACTAAATGTCACAAAATATATTACATACCTTAGGATTTGTATCACACATGTGTTTGAGAAACCATTCACCACCTTTAAGTTGAACATCAGCAATACAACAGAGAGAAGAGATGTTTCTGAGCCTTCATATATAGTTTTAATTTCCCTCTCAAGTACATGTTTATCAAAAGCACGACCATCATACTGGTTGCCATCATCATGCATTCCAACATTATTGAATGTCTCCTGGACCAATCTATTTGTCCCATCTTCTTCAACTATGTTATCAGTTTCATTATCTTCTACCATAGGATCATTATCTTTATCTTAAATATTCACTCCATGTTCTTGAAAAGGTGCTTTTTCTACAACCACCTCTTCCTCGTTGAGCAATGCCCTATGGGGGCCATACTATACAATTACAATCAATAAATTAATATTATTATATATAGAAAATATTTAAACGTCGATAAAAATGTTTACAAATATAATATTTAATGTAAAAAAAGACAACAAAGACAACTTGGTGATACTAAGAAACAAAGTAAGAAAATCAATGATGATGTTTGTGCAATTTATCAAGATATTTAATAATATGTTGAAAAAATATAAGAAACGTGTTAATTTTCTTGACATGTAGGAAGTGAGACACTTTTTGAGATATATAGTCACAACCATAATAGAAAAATTATTGATATTATTTTTCATTCATCATTATAATGTCATATTATTCTTGATTTCAATTAGAGACCAGAAGTCTTAAGAGGATGGGTGAGAAAAAGAAACAAATAAAACAAATCAATTTGATCATGAAGCTTGTGAAATTTAGAAAGATGTTTAAGATTATGTTGAAAAAATTTAGGAACATTCATCTGACAATCATCAAACCCTTTTCATTCCATCAAATTTACAAATGTACTCAAAGTTGACATCTTATGTTTTCACTTATAAACTTTGAAATAAATAACCTATGTAAGAAAATTAGATAGGATCCCATTTTTTCTTTAGGCAAGTGGTATGGAACCCCCTAAAGAAATTTTATAGGAAACCATTTTTTACTAAGGCATAACGACAAATATCTCTCCTACGCAAAATGGGGTATTCTTTCTTTTTGACTACTTTAATTTGATTTGACCAAAATGTCAAAAACTAACTCCTTTGTACTTAGTGGTAAGTGAATGTTATAGAATAAAAACATTGTGCTTACTTCAAAGGACATTCAAAATGGAATGTTCTACCTTGCATGAGTGATAATAAGTAAGATAAATTTGGAAAAAATAACCATTGATGATTTATCAAACATTTCATTAATTTACCCTTTTCCTAGAACTATTATAGCTTTGATACTACTTCAATATTTCTCAGAATTTACAAAAAATGAGACCATTTAATTATCATGGAAAGAGACTTTATATATAGAATTATTCACTCTATATCACTTGGGCTTAAAAATTTCATTGTCACCTAAAACATTATGAAATACCAAGTGCAAGCCTTGTTTCCCATACAGTAGAAATTATACAAACATATGTATATCAATGGATTCAATCTGATCTAAAAATGTACTAAAGCTAGATACTGAATCACTTCTACAAATCAATTGTGGAAATTAAACACAATCTCCAATCACATGAAGCAAATAAAGAATCAAATAAAACCACAACACAGATAATTTCCTGGATGAGATTGTTGATAAAAACCCCTCTATATTATATTATATATTAACCATGTAATCATGAAAAAATTACGATGCACTCTTCTCACAAGAGTCTCTTGCACTATGCTAACTGTCTCACATAGTCCTGGAAAAAACTAGCCAACACTATCCAATTCTCAGCCTCTAAAAAGCTTTCCTTGCTTGCGAAATTGTGGATGAATGCAACCCCTATTATTTAGGAATTTTCACCTTCCTAAACTAAGAAAGGATCATGGGCACTCCAATGGATGTCTGGTTTCATGCAAGCAACCTACTAATCACACAACTAATAGTTAACCTCCCGTTCACATTTTTCTGAACTGGGTCTCTAATGGAACTGAGATGCATTTAGTTATCAATAGTAAATCATCATTTTCATGGCAGATCACTGATTTTGAATTAAATAATATTTAATTCACTTGATCTCTCACTAGTGCAACAAACAGTTACAACTAGTTCAATTGACTCTAACTCACCTAACCGAGTTAATTGATTACACATGCATTAAACTAATGCACCAACTGCAATTAGAACTCCATAACTAATATAATTACTATGCATGCCTCACCAACCACCCTCAACTCGCAATACATGAGCTAACTGAGTTTATCACACTCAGTTAATTGTTACAAGTGATCATGAGATAATATTACATTTTATTGTCCAATTTAATTAAGGGAAAATTAAACTAGACATTGCACCAAATTTAGCCCACACTAGTGTAGGTGCTGCTAGGACCTATTGGTCCCACACTAGTGTAGGTGCTGAAATTTCTTTTTTGACTTCAACACTCCCTCTCAACAAGAAATGGATTATCTGCCACCCCAATCATGCCTCTATGGTATTCGAATTTGCTCCTAGTAAGTGCCTTCATCACAATATTTGCATCTTGATCTTTTGTGCGGATGTACTGAAGTAACATTATGCGCCTCTAAACACAATCTCTAATATGGTGGTACCAGATGTCTATGTGCTTGGACCTATCATGAAACACCGTATTAACCAAGAGTTTAATGCAATTCTGGTTATCAAAATGTATCACTATCAGATCCATCTGAGAACCAAACAAACCAACCAAGATATTTCTCATCTAGGTGGCTTCACATGCAGCTTGAATTGCTGCCATGTACTCTGTCTCCGATAAACTGAGTGCCACAGATCACTACTTCCTGCTGTACCAAGAAACTATTGTCGATCCTATGCTAAATATCCCTCCTGATGTGATCTTTCTGTCTGATGGACTGGTTGCCCAATCTGCATCCGTGAAGCCTTGAAGCTTCAATCCCTTTGTCTGTATGTACCATAATCGATACTTTTTAGTGCCCCTGAGATATCTCAAGACATGCTTCCCCGCCTTCCAAAAGAGCTTGGTCAGCTTAACCATAGCTTGACTCAGCTAGTTAATGTGTAGAAAATGTCTGGTCTGGTGTTCACCAAGTACATCAGTGAACCTACTAGCTGCTTGTAGATAGTAGCATCCACTACTTCTCTAAAAGTAGCATCCTCTTTCCTCCAATTTCCTGGAAGAGAAGTATCCATGGGTTTACAACTCTCCATGTGAAACTTACCTAGTATCTCTCTAGCATACTTGCCTTGAGAAACAAAACGTTCACCATCTTGCTACCATATTTCCAAACCAAGGAAATAGAAAATGAGTCCCATATCCTTCATTTCGAACTCCCTTGCAAGATCCTCCTTGCATGAATTTATCAACTGCTTATCACCTGTCAAAATTAGATCATCAACATAAATTATAGTAATCAAGAGCTTACCATCAACCACAATCTGGTACAGGTTTGCATCCGCTTCACCTTTGGTGAATCCCAACCCAGTGAAATAGCTGTCAATATGAGTGTACCACGCACGAGGTGCTTGCTTCATACCATACAGTTCTTTCTTGATTTGACACACATATGACTCACTATCAAAGATCTTGAAACCTTTTGGATGCTCTATGTACACTTCCTCCTCAATAAATCCATTGAGAAACACAATTTTCACATCCATCTAATGAATGAACCACCCCATCTACGTTAAGAGTGCAAGGATATATCTAATGGAATATTATCTCGCAACTAGTGCGAAAGTATCCTCATAGTTGATCCCTTCAAATTGTGAGAATCCGCGGGCCACAAATCTGGCCTTGTACTTCTCCACACTCCCATCATCATATTTCTTCACCTTATAGATCCATCTAGATCCAACCATTGATTTTTCGATCGGTCTTGGGACAATCTCCCATGCATTGTTCTTGACAATGGAGTCATACTCCTCTACCATAGCATCAAACCAAATTGGTTGTTGCACTGCTTCCTGAAAGGAAGATGGTTCTGTCACAATACACTTGATCATAAGAGCCATGTATCCAGTAAACCTATCTACAGATTGTCTCTGTCTGCATAGTGAATTAGGGGCTCCTACATTCTGATGGAGGAGCATCCAACTGAAAGGCTACAACTGGAGTTGATTTCTTTTGTTGGAAAGAAGAAGACGTTTTGAATTTAATTTTACTTTGTTTAGTTAATTTGGGCTAACTCAGCCATTGTAATTTGTAGAATAAAAGAATGGTTAAATTAGGATTTTTTAAGTTTTTTAGTTGAATAAATTGTTTTGAAACTGATTGATAGTTTCTCAACCATATGGGGATTTTGGGGGAAGGCATAAAAACGAACCAAATCCACCATTGTGAGGTTTTTCCATCTATAGAGAAAAAGGGAAAAAGAGAGGGAAATAGGTGTGAGAAAGGGTTGAACAAAGAGTAGAAATAAATGTAAAAACCAGCCATCCCAGGGTTTGGTTCTGTGTACTTTCATTCCTAAATTAATTCCAAGTGTTTTGGATTTTGATCGAGCTCTCTGAAAAACCCGTTACTTTTATTTCCCTGTCGAATTCAAGTATGGTACTTTGTTTGTATCCATGTCATTATATATGCATATTGTTTTTTGTTAATGAATAGACATATTTTAGTGAGAGGATGAAGTTCCTTTGAACTTCGCGTAAGACAAAGGAGGGATCAAGGGATGAGAGACAAAGAAGAATCTCATGAGAGATCCACGCGTTTATAGGCTAAATAAAGCTTAGGAGAGATAGTGTTGAATAATTTCAAACAAAATTGGAAGGATAGCAGAGGAGTGGCATGGAGGAAACAATATTGCAAAGTGGTGAAAACTGAAGAGGAAATATCGAATAAATAACAGAATAATTAGAATAATTCCTAAGGAGGAATCGAGGGCGAGGATTGAGTCACAGAGTCAATTTTTTAAGGATTGACGATGGATATTAGAGCTGGAAAAAGAGGTGAACAAGAGATGAGAAGGTTGAGTGGACGGCTGCGATGAAATCACAAACTCGAAGATGAAAGATGGACGGTCGCAATGACTTCACGGACCGAACAGTATAAGATGCAATGAGTTGGCAGAGATCAGACTTGCAGGCTTAACAAGGACCATCGATATGAAAACAACCAACGGTGATAGAAGCACGTCGCAACTGTAAGTTTTCGGACCTCCAAGAGAATATAAGACAAGGTTAATATTTCACAAGTTAAACATTTTAACTTGTGATTCGAAGTGGCACAGAGAAGAGGTTGCGCAGACCGTCAGATCCTGTAGAAGCCAACAATGGAGATTGAAAGTGGTGACTACAAATCAAAAATATTAGGGGTTAGTAGTAAAGTTTGTCGCGAGGTAAGTTAAGGGTTTTGTGATGCGAAGCAGAAGGCACATGGAAACATGGTGCAACATCGCAAGTCACAGGAAATAAAACTTAACGTATTAAGTTATAGGTTATGTTTCATGAGATGCGATCACCGTTGATTAGTGGTGGGACCCTCCAATAAGAAACCCGTGAATTTTCTTGGGTTTGGGTCTATTGTGGGGTTTGTATATGTTACGAAATCTTGTTGTTGAATCACACGTGTATGTATGTTGTTAAAATCCCAGGTTGAACTCTGTTGTGAATTTAAATGGATTTGTATTAAGTCTTAAAAACTCCATTCCGTAGCGTAATTCTAATATTTTGCAACTAGTCTGCATCACATTCTCTATTGCATCAGTTCTCAATCTATCAGCTTCTTTGGTGTGCCTTCTACCATTTATGGTAGATGGATCTACATGAGTGTTTTCTGCCACTCCATGATCCTCCACATCTGGCTTCTCCACATCTTGAGGTTCATTCTTTGGAACCAAGAGTTCCTCCTCTGCATGCAAATCTAGCTCCCTCTCAAGGGACAATCGCATGGCTTTCTTCTCATCAAATTTTATATCCTATCACACAACAGTCATTCTGTTGTTTGGAAAATACACCCGATAGTTGTGGGGAGTTTCAGTGTACCCCAAAAATATACTAATCTTAGTTGTTGGTTACATCTTCTTCCTAGCATCTGTGTTCATATGCACATAAAAATATGAGCCAAAAATCTTAAAATGTGAAACATTAGGTTTCTTACTAGTAAAAGCCTCTTCTGGTGTACTCATGCCAATTATCCAATGAGGACAACGGTTTTGCACAAATACCGCTGTGTTGCATGCCTCCACCCACAGATGCAATGGTAGGCCCTGATCATGCAACATCACTCATGTTGCACCCAAAATTATTCGGTTCTTTCTTTCTATGACCCCATTCTGTTGTGGGTTATGAGGCACAATTAGTTCTTTCCGAATTCCTTCTTTGCTGCAAAAGTTCTTGAATTCATTGGAGATGTACTCACCACCATTGTCGCTCCTAACAGCCTTGACATGCTTCCCCATGTCTTTATCAACCAGTGCTTTGAACTCAAGAAAATTCGAGAATTTCTGATCTTTCTTCTGTATGAAGAAGATCCAGCACATTCAATAAAAGTCATCAACAAATATCATATAGTACTTATGCTTTGTTGTCGAAGAAATAGAGAATGGTCCACACACGTCTGAGTGAACTCTCTCAAAGATTTCTGAAGCTCAATTCTCCTTCTCATGAAAAATGGCCTTTGCATACTTCCCCATAGTACATCCCTTTCATGTGTCTGACTGTGCAATTGTACCCTTGGGAAGACCCGTAGAAATCTGCTGCATGACCTTCAGGGCTCCGTGGTGAAGATGGCCTAACCTTATGTGCCATAACTCACCCTCATCCCAACTCACCAATTTGTCTTCCTTACCCATCAATGCTACGTATCCATCTACATCAAGTTTATAGAGATTCTTAACTTGAATCCCAATATTCTTGGCTTGTCCTGTTGTTTTTTGTCACAGGAAATATTTTCCCTCACTAAAAACAACATCATAGCCTCTATCCTCCAACATTGCAAATGAGACTAAATTTTTCTTCAAGCCTGGTACATGCATTACATATTTTAATTGAAAGGGTTTAGCTAAATTTCTCTGGAAGGTAATGGTACTAATCCTGATAGCACTGTACCACCCATCATCACCCATTTCGATATGCATCTGGAGGTCCTTCTCCTCCAAGCTACTGAAAAATTCTTTATCTCCCGTCATGTGAAAGGAAGAACCACTATACAAGTACCACACCAATCCCATTGCACTTGAAACCATGCATGCAATGAGTGAGAATTCAAGCTCAAATTGTGATGCCAAAGCCTCACCAGCTACAAATCCTGAAGCCTTCTTGTTCTTATTATTTTGTGGACAATTAGTGGCATAATGTCCATGCTCGTGACAGTGAAAACACTTCACTCTAGACATGTCGCGCTTCTTGCCATATTTACCGGACTCGGATTTGGAATGGAATTTATTTTCTTTCCCCTTCTTTGCCTTGGCAACCAAAGAACAATCTTCTTCATCTTCATTCTTATATGAAGATCCATCTCTGGTATTCCGCCTGAATTCTTCTTGCACCAAATCCGACCAAATTCGTTCCCAATCTAGTAGCTTTTCCCTTCCATTGATAGAGTCTTGATAACCATGCCAACTCTTGGGAAGTTCTAGAAGAGCTAAGCTCACCAAATAATCATCAGCGACAATAATGCCGATGCTCCCAAGCTCATCTCGACATTGGACAAACTTTGTTAAATATTTTGGCATGGAGTCGCCTTTCTCCATTTTGATCTTCCTGAGTTTATCCTTCAGTTCCAATTTTCTATGATCATTGCTAATCTGAAATAGATCTATCAAAGCTTTACTCATTGCATACGTTGTCTCTTTGCCATGGAGACTTGAGACAATCTGGTCTCGTACTCCCTCCAATAAGATCCTCCTCGCCTTTGCAACCTTTTTTTTTCCCGGGCATCAATATTTGTAGCAACTACTACAGCAGGTTTGTGAACATCATTGTCAATGAATTATTTCAACCCATTGTCCTCTAGTACTGCCTCCATCCTATCTTTTCAAGAAATATAGTTAGAGCTTCCCTCAAGTGCATACTCCAATCTCAAGCCATTGAAAGCCATTTCGAACCTGAATCGCTTGTCGCACCAAGAATGTCTTCTGAAAATTCGAATTATATTCAGCCACAGACTCATATTTTCCTCCACTATAGTGATTTCTTGTGCTCTGATAACATGTAGAAATTATACAAACATATGTATATCAATGGATTCAATCCGATCTAATAATGTACTAAAGCTAGACACTGAATCTCTTCTACAAATCAATTGTGGAAATTAAACACAATCGCCAATCACATGAGGCAAAGAAAGAATCAAATCAAACCACAACACAGATAATTTCTTGGGAAAAGCTTGCTACTCAAAACCCCTCTATCTTCTATTTTATATTAACCATGGAATCATGAAACAATTACAATGCACTCTTCTAACAAGAGTCTCCTGCACTCTGCTAATTGTCTCACACTATCCTGGACAAAACTGGCCAACACTTAGCCAATTCTCAACCTCTAAACAACATGCCTTGCTTGCACAATTCCTAATGAATGTAATCCTTACTCTTTAGGAATTTTGGCCTTCCTAAACTGCTCAAGTTTCATGGGACTCCAATGGATGTCTGGTTGCATGCAAGAAACCTACTAATCACACAATTGATGGTTAACCTCCCTTTCACCTTTGTCTTAATTGGGTCTCCACTAGAACTGACATGCATGCAGCTATTAATAGTAAATCATCAATTGCATGGCATATCAATTATTTTGAATTAAATAATATTTAATTCACTTGATCTCTAACTAGTGCAACAAACAGATACAACTATTTCAACTGACTCTAACTCACCTAACTGAGTTAACTGATTACACATGCATTTAACTAATGCACCAACTGCAATTCAAACTCCATAACTAATAGAATTAATCTGCATGCCTCACCAACCACCCTCAACTCAAAATAGAAGAGCTAACTAAGTTTATCACACTCAGTTAACTGTTACAAGTGATCATGAGATAAGAATACATTTTATTGTCCAATTTAATTAAGGGAAAAATAAATTAGACATTGGACCAAATTTAACCCACACTAGTGTAGGTGCTGCTAGGACCTATTGGTCCCACACTAGTGTAGGTGCTGCAATTTCTTGTTGGACTTCAACATACTTTTTTCCGTAAATAATGAGAAAGAGTCTCTTTTTGAGAGAAATAGATTGTGGTTAGGATCATAATATTTTAATAAATTGTGGTTTACAAATTTAAACTTTTTAATAAATAAAGTAATTTCTTATTTTTTTATATAATCTTTTTCATTAAAAAATAGTTTTTTATTAATTATCATCTTGCCTAAGTTACTAAAATGGACTCCTTTTATCTTTATCCAGTCATCTTTTTTTGTAATAATTTTATTTTTAATCAAATTTGTAATTAATTAATTTTTAAATGATATTTATATTTTATTATTTTGTCTTATAAAATTTTATTACAATATATTATATAACGATTTTCTTATTTCCTATAAAAATTTATTCATGATGTCCATCTTTTAAATTATGTGCATATTAATATACTTTAAAAAATTATTAATAACACTCCATAAAAACTCATTACCTCTAAATCCTCTAGGTCCTAATTAACCCCCTAAACATAAATTAACCCCTTAACACCTTAACCCCATTCCCTTAAGATATTAGACCCCTAACCCATAAGCCCTTAACCCCTTACATCTAAACCCTTAAACAATAACCCCTTATCCCTAAGCCCATAAACTAATTAACCCCTAACTCAACCTAACCCCTTAATCGACCCTAACAAAACTAATCAAATAGTAATTTTCTACATCAAGATGACAACATAGGTCAAATACCTCCCAAAAGAATATAAAATATATTTAATATAGAAATACAATACAATTTACAATACAAAGACATACAATCTGATATACAATATACATATAAACATTTACAAAATCAATCTAAAATACAAATACATAATGAATAACTTACTAATGGTTGATATTCATGCCCACATTCAACATGTCCATGTTCTTTACAATGCCTTTTAAATGTTGTTATTATAAGTCTCCTTACATTAAATCCCTTGCATTTTTTACAAGTTCAATAACATTTTCAATCCTCCGAGGTCCCCAATTTCGATCCCACATATCCTTGGCCTCCTTGAGGAATGTTATGTGGCATTTTTTGTCACAAAATTTTCAGTGATGATTTTGTTCAAAAATTAACCTCAAAATAATCCCACAACCTTTCAAAACAATTGCAAGTAATATATCAACTATGTCAAAGTTATATGATGTGCGAGCATATATATATATGAGAGGGAGAGAAAGTATTATAATTATATTATATTATATTATATTATATTACTAAATATATTATTGATTTTAATATCAATATATATTAATAATAGTATATATAATTATAATATTTCTCTTATATTTATTATAATTAGTGAAACTCAACGTAAAGTGGTCCCATATTAGACGTTGTCAATGTAGAATTTATACAAAAAATATGCATACCAATGGATTCAATCCGATCATGCAATATTCTAGAGAAAGATATTGAATCCTTCTACAATTAATTTGCAGAAATTAAACACGATCACACAATCACACCAAGTAAGAGAAATAAACAAATCAATCGCACAACACATATATTTTTCCTGGGGAATGCTTGCAGCTCAAAACCCCTCTATATTTATTGTATAATCAACCAAGGAATCATGAAACAATATAATGCACTCTTCTCACAAGAGTTTGTTGCACTCTACCAACTGACTCACACTGATCCGGAAAAATCGACCAACACTTAGCCAATTTCCTGCCTCTGCTCAGTCTGCCTTTCTTGCGCAATTCTAAGAACAATTGATCCCTATTAATTATGAAATTCAACCTTCCAAAACTGCACAATACATCATGGGAAATCCTATGTTTGTCTAATTGTGCGCCGGTAATTTACTAATAATACAACTGATAGATACCATCCCTTTAACCTCTATCAAAACTGGGTCTTCATCAGAACTGACATGCATGTAGCTATTAATAGTAAATCATCAGACACTTAACAGATCACTCCATGTGAATTAAGTTTGATTTAATTCACTTGACCTATCACTAGTGCAACAATCAGTAACAACTAGTTCGACTGACTTTAACTCACTTAATCGAGTTAACTGATTTCTTATGCATTAAACTAATAAACTAACTGCAAATTGGAATCTAAAACAAATAGAATCACTCTACATTCTTCACCAACTACTCTCAACTCGAATTTCATGAGCTAACCGAGTCTATCACACTCAGTTAACTATTACAAGTGATTATGAGATAAGATTACAATTTATTGTCCTAATTAAGGGAAAATTAAATTAGACACATTTCTTGTTGACTTCTAAACACTCCCTCTCAACAAGAAAAGGATTATCAGCTACCTCGATCCTGCCTCAATGGTATTCTAATTTTCTCTTGGCAAGCGCCTTCGTCATAATATCTGCATCTTGATCCTGTGTGGGAATGTACTAAAGTAACATAATGCATCTCTGAACAAAATATCTGATATGGTGGTACCATATGTCAATATGCTTGGACCTATCATGGAATACTATATTAGCCGAGAGTTTTATGCATTTCTGTTTGTCACAATGTATCACCATCGGATCCATCTGATGACCAAACAAACCAACAAGTATCTTCCTCATCCAGATGGCCTCACATGCCACCTAACTGGATTCTATGTACTTTGCCTTGGCTGAACTAACTGCAACTCGTCTCTTCTTCCTGTTGTACCAAGAAATTTTTTTCGATCCTATGCTGAAGATCCCTCCTCATGTGCTCTTCCTGTCTGATGGACTGCCTGCCCAATATGCATTGGTGAAGCCTTGAAGCTTCACTCCCTCTATCCGTTTTTACCATAATCCATACTCTGTAGTGCCCCTGAGATATCTCAATACATGCTTCCTTGCCTTCCAGAAGAGCTTGGTCAGATTAACCATTGCTTGACTAAGTTGGTTAACTGCGTAGCATATGTCTGGTCGTGTGTTCACCAAGTACATGAGTGAACCCACAAGCTTCCTGTAAAAAGTATTGTCCACTAGCTCACCTGAATTAGCATCCTCCTTCCTCCATTTTTCAGCAAGAGGAGTCTCCATGGGTTTACATCTCTCCATGTGGAACTTCCTCATAATATCTTTGGCATACTTGCCTTGAGAAACAAATAGCTCCCCATCCCACTAACATATCTACAAACCAAGGAAATAATGAAGGATTCCCATGTCCTTCATCTCAAACTCTCTTGCAAGATCTTCTTTGCAAGAATTTTTTATTTTCTCTTCACCAGTCAGAATAAGATCATCAACATAAAGTACGATAATCAAAAGCTTACCATCAACCACAATCTGTTATAGGTTCGCATCCACTTCACTCTTCATGAAGCCCAACCCAGTGAAATAGCTGTCAATCCTGGTGTACCAAGCACAAGGTGCTTGTTTCAGCTCATACAGTGCTCTCTTGAGTCTGCACACATGCGACTCCCTGTCAAAGGTCTCAAAACCTTCTGGCTACTCAATGTACACTTATTCCTCAATAAATCCATTGAGAAATACAGTCTTCACATCCATATGATGTATCTGCCAACCCATTTGTGCTGAGATTGGAAGGATAAATCTAATCGATGAGTACCATGAAAATGGTGCAAAATTCTCCTCATAGTCAATCCCCTCAACCTGTGATAACCCTCGGGCTAAAAATCTAGTTTTGTACTTCTCCACACTCCAATCTGCTACCTGCTTCACCTTATAGATCCATCTAGATCCAACCACTGACTCCCCAACTAGCCTTGGGACAACTTCCAATGCATTGTTCCTGACGATGGAGTCATACTCCTCAACCATGGCATCAACCCAAGTTTGTTGCTCCACCGCTTCCTCAAAAGAGGATGGTTCTGTCACAATACACTTGCTCATAAGTGACATGTATCCAGTACACTTGTCTAGTGATTTTCTCTATTTGCGTTATGATGTAGGTGCTCCTACATGTTCTGTTGCATCAAGTCTCAATATGTTAGCCTCTGTGGTGCGCCTCATACCATATATGGTGGATGACTCTACATGAGTGGTTTCTGCCACTCCATGATCCTCCTCGTGTGGTTGCTCCACATCTTGAGGTTCATCCTTTGGAACCAAGATTTCCTCATCTGCATGCAAATCAAGCTCGCTCTCAAGGGACAATCGCATGGCTTTCTCCTCATCAAATTTTACATCTCGTCTGACAATTGTCATCCTGTTGTTCAAAAAATACACCTGATAGTTGTGGGGAGTATCATTGTACCCCACAAATATCCCAATCTATTTTGTTGGTTCTAGCTTCTTTCTGGAATCTTTGGTCACATGGCAATAGACAGATGAGCCAAAAATTTTAAAATATGAGACATCAAGTTTCTTACCGTAAAATGCCTCCTCTGGTGTACTCATTCCAAGTATCTGATGAGGACTATGGTTTTGAAAAAATACCGTTGTGTTGCATGCCTATGCCCATAGATGCAACGGTATGCCCTGGTCATGTAGAATATCTCGTGTCGCACCCACAATTGTTTTGTTCTTTCTTTCTACAACCCCATTCAGTTGTGGGCTATGAGGCACAATCAACTCTCTCTGAATTCCTTCTTTGGAAAAAAAGTTATTGAATTCATTGGAGATGTACTCACCACCATTGTCGCTCCTTAGAGCCTTCACCTGCTTTCATGTATCTTTCTAAATAGTGCTTTAAACTCACAAAATTTTGAGAATGTCTGATCTTTCTTCTGCATGAAGTAGATCCAACACTTTCCAAGAAAATCATCAACAAAAATCGCATAATACCTGTGCTTTGTTGTAGAAGCTGTAGAGAATGGTCCACACACATCTAAGTGAAATCTCTCAAGGATTTCTACTACTTGTTTCTCCTTCTCATGAAAAGTGGCCTTTGTCTACTTCCACATGGTACATCCCTTGCATGTGTCTATTTGTGCAAGAGTACCCTTTGGAAGCCCCGTAGAAATCTGATGCATGACCTTCAAAGCACTATGGTGTATTTGGCCCAATCTCTTGTGCCATAACCCACCCTCATCCTGGCTCACCACTCCATATGTTTTACTCGTCAATTTTGTGCAGCCATCTACATCAAGTTTTTAGAGGTTCTTCACATGACCCCAATCTTCTTTACCTATCCTATGGCTTTGTGTCGAAGGAATTCTTTCCCTTCACTAAAAACCACATTATATCCTCTATCCTTCAACATAGAAATTGATACTGTTAGTCATCAGTATTTTTCACCTGTTGATGATGACTAGTTGTTAAAGCTAAGTTTTCTAGCATCTGATCTCCAATTTGTCAAATTTTCCAGCTAGAAAACACCCATAAACATTTTTGCCCTCCTACCTTTTAAAATCAGCCCATGATGAGATAAAACCTAATTGTCAAGCCCTATCTAGTCTCATTCATACAAACTTTTCCATCAGCTCCAAAGAGAATACTCCAAATCTATCAAAAAAGTCTCCCCTAAGTTAGGTAGTGGCGCTTTAGGCATTCCTCCCTTGGAAAACTATACTAAAGCCAAAAGAACCTCTGTCTAATATCAACCAGTCATAGATAACCTTCCTATTCTGAAAATAAAGCTTGATACACCCTTAAGTCGCGCCACTAAAAAACCTTGATGTCTCAGCAGTGTATATGCCACAAGTCAAACTGATATTAGGTGGATTTACAGTGTTTCAATGTATTTTTTAAAAGCAGAAGTGTACCAGTGTTCCAAAAGACATTATTAAACTTAACATGAGAAGACAACTACTTCTCATGTGCTTTTGAGCGTGGGATGCAAGTACGGGACAGAGAGGTATTTCAATGAGCTCCTGCAAACACAGTAAAAAGGTTAGTGACTTATGACTAACAAGTAATACTCTGCAGATATTGGTCAAGTTGTTTATGATTTCTAAAGATGCATAAAGGTATTTTAACAACAGGATTACATATCTCAGAGAATTTCCCCTCATGGCATATTGTCAATTTGTCACTTTTATTTACTTAACTGTGAATAGGCACTACAAGGAAAGATAACATAGTTTGACAAGGGGATGAAATAGCATCATTGTGTAAAACCTCCTCCAAACATGAGCAGAGGGTTGGATGATTGTGTAAAACCTCCTCCAAATATGAGAAGAGGTTTAATTCATTTGTTAAGGCCTCCTTCATTTAATAAGCAGAGGGTAAGGAACAGAGGTGTAGCCTCATCCAAAAAGCACAGGGTTAACAATGCTACAAATGGCCTAAAAATATTGTTTACACCTTATCTTCCATAGAGGAAACCCCTGATACAGCAGTGGTATTTTCAAGAGGTGCTTACATGGTTTCACTATTTGAAAGACAGAGTTGAAATCAGTAGAAAGCAACTGAAGGCTTATGAATAGAAAAATGGTGTTAAAAATAGAGGGAAAGTAGTGGTACTATGATAATCAAAGAGGTTTAGTTTTTCTTCTATCAGAGATCTCCTTCAAAGGAAACCTGCAGCTAAAGTGAACAAAATTTGGACAAGCTCATCAATGTGAGAAAATGGTATGGCATGTGTTTTAAATTCAGAGACAACATTCAAAGAATCAAGCCATATCACTATCACAGTCAACGGCCTTTTATGAAACATGTGAAAAGGCCTTGTTGTTCCATATGACTGCATTGAGGGTCTCTAAAGGAATTTTTCCTTGATGAATGGATATAGGAAAGCCATGGGTGAATGCAAATAAGGTTTGTCATCCACAGTCAAAGGAAAATATCCAAGGGCGCCTGATTGTTTTGATCAAACTGCACAATAGCCATAATTATCATCAAAACACTAGGAGAGAAGAAATTGTCAAAGTAAGTCTTGGAGTTGTGAATTATCTCTTTCCAAGATGTGGCATGAGGGTGCTGAAGGTCTCTTTTTCTTATGTTTACAAAGGGTTTCCTCCAAAAGATACAAAGTCGCATTTTTGGAGAGGGCATTGCTATCTATCCAAGTACTTTTCCAAACACATAGGCAAAGAACACTTTCATGATCAAAACCATGCTTCTTGTATAAAAATTCAAAAGATATACAGTGCTTAGAGAAACAGAGGTCACAAGCAAAGTCACCTAGAGAAAGAACAGTTGATTTTTCAACTTGAAGATGGCCCCCCTCACAAAAGGCAGAGGGTTAGTTTTCTTAAGGTTTTCACCATGCAAATTTTCTCATACAAATGGTTAAAGAGATACTCAAAACAAGTTTCATGTTATATCAAAGGACCCTCATCGGCAGATAAAGGCTCTTTTATAAAGGCTTCAGAGAAATATAGCTCAATAAATGGTGAGACAACAGTTAAAAGACTGCCCGAATTACAACTACACTTATTCAAAAGAATTTTTTGTTTTAAAAGAGCGAAGAGGTCTTCAAAAGCATAAAGACAGTGATTTATGTTGTTTTAAGACAAAAAGGCCTTTGTAGCCTCCAAACCCTCACAAAATCAACCACGATGATGTTGTAGCTTTTTTACTTTTAAAAAGAGGTGGAAGACCATTTAAAAGCTTATTATACATTTTCAAAGCCATGAGACAAGTGTCCATTGGCTGCTCACTGCAAGAAACAACAATTTTCGACATTTTTTCAGAGTTTCCGGCTTAAAGCCTATGCGGCGCGCTTGGAAAAGCGCGCGGCGTGCCTGGGAGAGGAAATACAAAGGGTATACATTGTTGCACGGCACACCTGCAGTGCCCGTTCAAACACTGCACGAGACCAACCCGACTGCCTTTCCATTGCGCGGCGCTCTTCTTTGTGAACGTTTCTCTCACCCAAACACCTCCAAAAAACTCTATGGAGCTGCCCCAATCAATCAAACAAGGTCTTTAAGATTTCCTTCAAGGTATTTTACTTCTCCTCTTGGAAAAATTCAAAGATTGAAAGGGTGTTTGTTGTGTTTTTTCCTTGAGAAGGAAACAGTGCCTTTGAAACCATTTCATCATTTAAAAACATGAGATAGACAGTGGTATATAAGACAGAGTTTTGTAAAAACTGAAAAAAAAACTTTCTTATGTTTGGAGGTCTCGAATTAACTTGGACAATGTCTTAACAATAGCCTTAAGGGTAGTTTGTCAGTTAAAAAGAACCAGAGAGAGACAGTGATTATAGGGTAGGGTTTTTGAGCAAACTCAAAGGTTTTTGTTTCTGTGATTGTCACACACCATTATAGTGATAGGTAGGGTGTGTTTTTATCAGTCTTAAAGGACCCTAACTACCTTTAAGAACAATGATATCCCACAGATAAAATAAGAGCGGACTCTATTTGAAGTTCCAAAGGGAAAATATTGATCGTAATTTGAAAACTTGGTCATATAAAGAGTCCTCTCTGTATGGTGAAACAGTGAAACCTAGTGCAGCCTCCATAGTTCCAAAAAAAAAAAACAGAGTATACTGTGAAGGTCTTTTAAATTAGTTGGAGGGTGTTTTGTTTTACTTTTTGAAGAACAGTGAACAACAAAAGAAAGGATTTTGGAAGAAAAAGTGTTTTTGTCAAAACACAAGATATTCTTTCTTCACCAATAAACCACAAACATATCTTTTCAGATTTATTTGCCCAAGCACAGTAATACGTTGATTTTATTTCATTTGACAAATACTTGTTGATTGGCATCAAAGAGGACAAACAGTGAATTATAAGGAGGACAGAGGTGTTCTTGAGAAGCCATTTCAAGGACCATTTGAGACAACTTGTTTTTGTCAGTTAGCAAAGAATATTCAAAACAAAATGCCTCACAGGCAAGACAGTAGAAGTGGCCTTCACAGGAGGTTTGAGCCTGTTTCAACTGAAGAGGTAAATGCTCATCGATCAGTCTTGTTTAACTTTCATGAGGTTGGATATCTATAGTTTTGTCAAAGGGTGCAGGAGGTGAAAAGCTATTCCCCTTTAACACATCTTTGTGCTTTGAGATTTCAAGGGAAACACTTTCAGCTGGCAGGCTTGGATTTCAAGTTCTCTCCTAGGTCCATTTCCAAGGCCACAAAAATCCCTTATGTCGGAGAGAAGTGGTTTAAATAGAGCCACCTAGAATCAAAACAGTAAAAACCCTTTTTGAAGCCTGAGCATAGAGATACATGTCCATCCATCTTTCCCTTCTCATATTTTTTGACTATTTATGCCCCCCTCATGAAGATAATCATGAAATACTTCACTTGCGAGGGAATATTCTCCTGAGTCTATGCTTACCATGTTCGATTGCTCATGCATTTCACAAGAGCCAAATTGTTAAATATCCCTTTCTTCCTCCATAGAAGTATTGAAAAAATGGCCTCCACTGTTCAGAAAATACCTCCTTCTCAGTAGACAGCCTGCCTCTTCCATCATTCCCTCATCAAGGTTATCATTCTTCATCAGCTTGAGAAGAAGGAAATATATTGGGATACTTTCATTGCACATCCATATTTTGCCACTGTTCCTTCATTCCATACATCTCCTTCACCTTCCACTCACCATCCTTCACCTTCTTCAAGCAAGCCCATTCCCAAGAAGCTCAAATTTACCATTGAACAAGAAGAAGAGCATGATGAGGAAGAAGAGCATGAGATAGGGGAGGAAGAGCAAGATGAACAGCAGCATGATGAAACAGAGCAGCAAGGGGAAGAATAACATGATAAACAACAGCATGATGACGAGGAGAAATAGCAAGGGGAAGAAGGGCATGATGAATAAGAGCATGATGATGAGCAGCAAAATGAAGATGAACATCAGCAGCATGATGATGAAGCAGGGCAGCAAGGGGAAGAAGGGTAGAAAAGTGAAGAGCATCACAGTGATAATATACAGCAAAGTGATGAAGAGCAGCGCCATGAACAAACTCAAAAAAGTGGCAAGAATGATGAGGAAAGTAATAAGAGAAAAGAGCCAATAGAGCATGTGCTGGCTGCCTCTCCTAGGCAAGGGGCCATGCTTTCTTCTCCAAAAGTGGCCAAGACCCAGACATCAAGGAAAAGGGTGCCTAAAACTATAACTCCAAATGTTACTAGGGCCCTCCGAAGCAAGGGGAAATTGCCCAAGCAGCCCATTATCTAATTACCCGAGAGGAGGAAGACTAAGAAGGCCACCCAAAGAAAGGGAAAGGAGAAAGAAGAAAGCAGCCATGAAAAGGAGAGGGACTTCGACATAATTCAAATCCAAAATGATGATAACGACAATGAGGCCCAAATCCTAGAGACTCTCCTGATCAATAGAGAAATCCAAATTGATGCTTTGAGGGCAGATCTAGAGAGGGCTAGAAATTTCAATCACTTTTTGCAAATTCAAAATAAACAGATGAGTGTCCACATGGCGGTATATGAGACACAGGCCATCAAATACAAAAAAGAGGCCTCCAAGGCGCAAGTTAGATTGGAAGAACTCATGGGCAAGTTCAATGATAGCGAAGATGAAGATCATCCCATAAGAAAGAGGCCAAGGACCATGGGACTCAAAAGAGCCCTTGAGAAACAAAAGGAGGAAGAAGCTGCCCTTCTCTAATATATTCCTCTCACTACTTTTTTCACCCAAGAGATAGAGAAAAATTGAGAAGCATGGTTCGAGAGGGTGAATGATCACTTGGAAAAGAAGTTGGAGAAGGCCAATAGAGATTTGGACCTTCAAAGGAGGATGACCGGGCACTATAAGAAGCTCAATCAGTTCGCCCGGCGGAAATTGAAGGCCACACAGGAAAAACTCAAGGAAGCTCAAAGGAGGCGCCCAGCACCAAAATTGAAGAAAGATACCTCAAAACTCCAAACTTTGGTCTTATCTTCACAGCATGTTTCTGAAAACCCTTGAGGGTCATGCTCGCCAAAATTGGGCGAAATTCAACAAGTTTTGGTTTTTTGTCATTTTTGGGTTTTTGGCTAAAACTCATGGGCATCTCCATTTCTGTTTGGGGCATCCTCAAAGGATGAAAATGGTATCATTGGATGCCATAATTTTATGGGAATCTACTCAGCAATTTTCAGATAAATTGAAGATGATTTTCTCCCCCAAAATGGCGAAAAACACTCACTTTTTCCACACTCTGCCCCGTTTATCAGCAAGGTCTATTTTTTGGGTTTTTACACATAGGTCAGATTTTGATAGACTTCTAGTGATCAGTTTTGAGAAAACTAAGCATTTTCAGAAAATAGACATTCATAGCTTTCCAACAAGCCATCACAGGCCTCGTTTCAACATCAAGAAGGCCTCCAAAAGTTGCCGGCAAGACAAAGGACTTTCTGCTGATATATTTCTTAAGTATTTTTATAAAAAATGAACCTTTCTAAAGTGACTTTTCCTCATGTGTGTTTAGCTATTTTTGGGCATGATTAGTTATGAAAAGTCAATATATTTTCCTTTTTTATAATTTTTTGAGATATTTTATTATATATTTTGTGCCCTGGGCTTTGCAAAGCCTCGAGGACAAAATCAGATATTTTGGATAGGGCAATGAGATTGCAAATTGAACTAGAAGGTTTTCCCTCATCTTGGCCTATATGTTACAAAGGCTTTCATTGTAAACAAGGCTGAACTTGATGAATAGAAGAAATATATGGTTATACAAGCTTGGAAGAAACACTTGTCTCATGCATTGGATAGTTTCTTGAATGTTTTTGGATGATGAAGGAGGTCTGTTGTTGGATTCCTTGACTTGGTAAAATGGTATAGTGTCCCTCTCTGTTATGCTTCTTAGTTTTCATTCATAATTCCATGTTCTTGCTTGCTATAGGACAGTAGAGAATAGATTTGAGACATGCCCTTGGAGGCACCTCAAGTTTCTTGTTTCTTTATAGCTTCTATGTTTTCTTCCTTCTTAGTCATATCAAAATCCTTGATTTCTCTTTGATAACTGTAGAAATTGTTTGCTTGTTTCATTTATGGTTTTATGCATGCTAAGTATGATTCACGGTATGCCATGTTTACTCATTTCTAGTCATAACTCCACCTCTGAAACCTTTCTTTGATTGATTAGATTGTCATTTTTTGAACCAAGGAGGTCTTGTACTGATCTTGCCCTTTGCCTAAAACTATGCAATCTTGCTTCAAAGTGCCCAATAGCTTGAAATACTATGCTTAGACATTTCCTCATAGTGATTTGATTTGTTTTTTTGTCTTAAATGTATTTCCCCAAAGTCTGATAGCCATTTCCTAAAGTTAGAGTCATATATCTCTATGCATGGCTTGAATGTTTATTTATATGCATTGATCAGTTTATAGTTACATTTCTCATGATGAATGGTTAGCCCTACCATGTTTATGTCAGATATTGAACTATTTATGTTGGAAATCCTTTGTTCTTCACAAATTTAGTGTCCATCCCATTTTACCCAAAGATCCATTTTACCTTGAATCAAATCGGCCCTTCAACAACCTTGTATCACCATCTGAAAGCTTTCTTGACCTTTTTGACCCCATAGCCCAGTTGATCTGACATCTTTTTACCTATCTTAGTCTTTGATCAGTTCATCCCTCACAACCTAAAAACCAAAACCAAAAACCTACTTCATAACTAGCCTAAAATCAAGAACACAATAAGCAAACACACAGATATCCGTTACACAAATAGAGAGAGCCCTCTCTGAGTCCAGGAAGGCTAGGTCCTTGGGCTCCAAAGACTGGTTTGATGTTACACTGTCATTTGGCTTCCAAATCAGCCAAATCACAGGACCCTAACAGATACTAAATTATTTTTCAAGCCTGGTACATGCATGACATATTTTAATAAGAAAGGTTTACCTGAATGTCTCTGGAAAGTAACTGTACCAATCTTGGTAGCGTTATACCTCCCATCATCACCCATCTCGATGTGCATATGAAAATCCTTCTTCTCCAAGCTACTAAATAGTTCTTTGTCTCCCGTCATGTGGAAATATGCACCACTATCCAAGTACCACACTGATCCCATCACACTAGACACCATGCATGCGATGAGTGAGAAGTCCAACTCAAACTGTGAAGCCAAAGCATCACCCGCTATAGATCCTAAAGCCTTCTTGTTCTTCTTCTTCTTCTATGGACAATTAGTGGCATAATTTCCATGCTTGTGATAGTGAAAACATTTCACTCTAGACATGTCACACTTCTTGCCTTCTTTGTTGGTCTCAGATTTGGAATAGGATTTATTTCCATTCCCCTTCTTTTCCTTACCATCCAAGGCGCAATTTTCCTCATCATTTGTCTTGGATGGAGATCCATCCCTGGTATTCCACCTAAATTCTTCTTGTACCAAATTTGACCAAAGTCGCTCCCAATCTTGTAGCTTCTCCCTCCCATTGACAGAGTCCTTATAACTATGCTAGCTCTTAGGAAGGCCTAGAAGTGCTAGGATCACCAAGTCATCATCCGCTATAATAATCCTGATACTTCCAAGCTCATCTTGACATTTGATGAACTTGGTCAAGTATTTCGGAATAGTGTCGCCTTTCTCCATTTTGATTTTCCCGAGCTTGTCCTTCAGTGCCAATTTTATTTGGTCACTGTTGTTCTAAAACATATCTGTTAAGGCCTTCCACATTGCATATGGATTCACCTTTCCATGGACACTCGATAAAATGTGATCTTGAACCCCCTCTAATAAGATCCTCCTTGCCTTTGCAAACTTATTTTTCCAAGCATCAAGAAGAGCGACATCTGCTGCTGCGGGCCTTGGAATATCAGTGTCGATAAATTATTTCAACTCGTTGTCCTCCAGAACTGCCTCCATCATATCTTTCCATGGAATATAATTAGAACTACACTAGAGTGGATATTCCAATATTAATCCATTGAAATCTATCTTGATCTGCCTGTTGCACCAAAGAAAATTTTTACAAATTCGAATGTTGTTTAGCAAAAACTCAATTTCTTATCCACTGTAGTGATTTTTGGCGCTTTGATACCATGTAGAAATTATACAAACAATATGTATACCAATGGAATCAATCCAATCATGCAATATTCTAGAGAAAGATAATGAATCATTCTACAATTAATTTGTGTAAATTAAACACGATCGCACAATCACACCAAGTAAGAGAAAGAAGCAAATCAATCGCACAACACATATATTTTTCCTAGTCAAAGCTTGCTTCTCAAAACTGCTCTATCTTTATCGTATAATCAACCAAGGAATCATGAAACAATACAATGCACTCTTCTCACAAGAATCTGTTGCACTCTACCAATTGTCTCACATTGATCAGGACAAAATCGACCAACACTTAGCCAATTTCCTGTCTCTCCTCAGCCTGCCTTGCTTGTGAAATTCTAAGATTAATTGATCCCTATTAATTAGGAAATTCAACCTTCCAAAACTGCGCAATACATCATGGGCAATCCTATGGTTGTCTAATTGTGCGCTGAAAATTTACTAATAATACAACTGATAGATAACATCCCCTTAACCTTTGTCTCAACTAGGTCTTCATTAGAACTGACATGCATGCAATTATTAATAGTATATCATCAGTCACTTGAAAAATCACTCCATGTGAATTAAATCTGATTTAATTCACTTGACCTCTCACTAGTGCAATAATCAGTTACTACTAATTAGACTGACTATAACTCACTTAATTGAGTTAACTGATTTCTCATGCATTAAACTAGTACACTAACTGCAACTTCGACTCTAAAACAAATAGAATCACTCTAAATGCCTCACCAACCACCCTCAACTCGAATTTCATGAGCTAACTTAGTCTATCACACTCAGTTAACTATTACAAGTGATTATGAGATAAGATTACAATTTATTATCCAATTTAATTAAGGGAATATTAAATTAGACACACATTTCTTGTTGAATTTTCAACAGTCAATGGAAAAAAATCGTTAATGGTGGAATTGGACGTTATACAATGGTTCATTTCCATTTTTCAGATATTGGATAACACATCGGACTTTTGATATTGGACAAATTGTCAAACATTCGACAATAAAAAACCTCCATCGAATATTCGACGGTCAAAGAACTCTCGTCAAATATTCGATGATCACCAGGATTTTAAAATAAAAAATAAAAAATAGATTTAACTTCCTACAATTTTCCCGATTTTATCCGTTCCATCAAATTTCGTCGTCAAAATTTCTTCCCTATGTATTAGTGTAGGTCATGGTGAAATAATATCTAGAAATTAACATAAAGAATAATTTAACAATCTTATGCCCTTTTGAAAGATAGTGATGTATTATAAAAATATTTGTATAGATACATTAGAGATTGTGACATATTTGATATATTAGCATTTGAATCCTTTCCTTGCATATGAAGATTAGTTTTTTGTGATCAAGGAACAAAACATATTTAGAAGGCTTCTCAATAAAATTTCTAGGGTTTGAAACTAAGACATTAGTGTACTTGTATATATTGCAATTTTTAAAGAATGACAAGTCATGAAGACTTTGGACATTGAATCATTTGGGGTTTGTATACACTAACAATGGTTTGATTAGAAAACTCTGGGAAAAAAAACATAGAACTAATCATTTATGTTGTAAGAACAATCCCTTGTTCTTGAGAATGATAGAAATGACATCATCATGATGTGAGCACAAGGCTGGTGAAAAGGTTCAAGATTAAGAGGAAGTCGACTTTCCACAAAATAATAAGTACTCTACATCTCCTTTATTTTTTTACTACTATTACTATTGATAATATTTTGGCTATGCAATTTTGATACTTGTCCCTTCATAGCCTCCTAATAGAGTCTTCGGGTAAATTATAATAACTTCCTACCCTTTGAAAATAGATTATATAATTGGAAGAACGTAGAAAAACATTAATACTTTCCTGAATCATAGAAGACATAAATGTAGAAGGAGAAAGCAGCTTGAAGTTTGCATCAAAGAAGTTAACACTTAACATTGAATGTCATTATGAAAGCAAGGCTTAAGAAGGTCCTCCCAAAAAAAGGAATAAGTTCACTTTCCTCAGCTGGAAAGAGGAAGCTAAAAGCATAATATGGCATATCATGAGTGGATACAATGCTACTTGAAGTTTTGCAAGAGAAACTTGTGGTCAAGAATTATTCAAAAGGAGAGATGACAGATTTATGGCAACACACTTTAGCAAGAAGTTGAAGGGTTTTGATATTGTTGATACATAATTTGTACCTACAATTGATTGGTTCCCTAATGTATTTGATTAAAGGACACATAGATTTGGTGGGGAATACTGATGACAAATATAGATACTACCAATGGTTGGTTTTGTTTAGGATTTGTTATAACTTCTTGGAAGAGCATGAAGAAGGGTTATGTTGCAATGTGAAGGAGTAGGATATTGAAGTTTGTACAATTAGTTTTGAAGCAGTTTGGCTCCATAAAATGTTTGATCAACTATTTGATGACATGCTGGATTCGATTGATTAAATCTATATGAAGATTGACAGAGAAATAGGAAGGTTGAATCACATTATGATTTGTGACATGATGCATAATGGAGCCATGAAGCTACAAGAATATCTCCACTATTGAACATGTATTTGATGCATTGATGAAGTCCCTTCCTAAGGGAAAGGATGAGTATTTTTTACAAGCTTGGGCTTGTAAGTTGTGGATATCTCCTCCATTTTTGAGAGGGAGTGAGGATGGACATTGTGATCCCCATGTGTCATGTACTATGGCCAGGACTAATCATTGTAATTCTAGTACATGAACACAGATAGGGAGAATGGCGGATTGGATAAGCGTCTTGGAAAAAAATCTTCAATTCATGTATTTAAACCATGACTAACAGCCATAATTCAAGTACATGGACTTGGTTAAAGAATGGTCCAGTGGATGAACATTTTGGATTAGGAGAAAATGGTCCTATGAGGACATACCTTGGTGAACCTAGGTGGGGTGTGTTCCTTGAGAGGTGGTGATGTCGTGTTAAATGCCTCCCAACATTGTGCTTTGATCTAGTGGACAGATAAAGCTTACTTTTCAAGGCATTGGTACTATGAAAATGTTGTTTATGATGATGATATCATCATTGATGCTTATCAATCTAAATCCTTTCTAACATGAATATTTCAACTTGAGACTATCATGTTGAGTCATTATGAATTCTTCCCTAGTTAAGAGGGAGTGTTGAAGTTGTAACTAGAGTCAGTCTTCATAATGTAAATTTATCATTGATGTATTATATTTTTATTTATTATATTTTTTCAAATCATGTTATTCATGCTTAAAGAGTCTAATAGAGTGAAAAATAATTTATTATGAGTGAAAATAAAATGTATTTGAGTCATGTCTCATTTTGACATTTGAAAAGAAAATAATTTGAATTTTTATGTTGAGTCAAAAATTCCACAAGATGACCAACTTGGCCTAGACCTCCAATAGAAACCTATTCCACTCTCGTGGATAGTTATATACATGATATAGTTTGACCTAATTTGGAGTACATTAAAGTGTTGGGTCATGAAGGTGACTGTTTTAAAGGTAGCCTTAATGCTTTTAATTAATTATCAACCCAGGGCAAGTCTCGTTATTTCAAGAGTGTAAGAAAAATATATGCAAGTGACATCAGAGGTTAACTACTCTAAATCACTATAAGGAAGATTTTTTAATTCTCAAAGTTCAATCAAACCAACTTGAAATTGAATTATGAAATACTTCAGACTATTCAAAGGAGCTAATTAGGTTCTAAGCTTATACAGAAATAACTACTCAAGGCTGAAAAGAATAGATTGCAATTAAACAACACGCTTTGATGAATTGAACAACTACCTTAATGAATTGAACAACAATCCTAATAAATTGAACATCAATCAATTGTTCTATATTTTGTAATGGAATTCTCTTTTAATAAACTAATATTATTCTTCAGAATTAATTATCAACCAAGCGCTCATAATTATGATGAAAATATCCAAACATTAACTTCACACAAAATTGAACAACAATCGTGCTGAAACCAGTTTAACAATTTGTAAAAGCATTGATTCCAGATAAGAGGACATGAATGATAAATCTAGTCTAGTGAAAAGGAAACTATGAAATATCACACTTTCAATTAACCAATTAAATTATAATGTTATGGAACGCAATGAATAACTGGAAATGCAAATTCTGTAAATAAATGTATAACACAGAAGTAGCAGGAGAACCCTCAGGGTTGGGCCCAAAGCCACTGGAATCCTACTGCTAAGGAATACTCTGAGGTTGTTTATTCCAAAAATTCCAAATTATTCATTAATCCACATAGCAATACATTAGTACAAAATTGACGATTATGTCGAAATATGTTTATTATAGGAAGGTTATATTACAGTAATTGTCTTTTGTCTTGTTCATATTCGGCCTTTTATAGCTTAAAGGTAAATTCAAAAGTAGTAACGGATCCTTCTCATTATGAGACCCTGCTACTTCGTGGCTATTGACTGAGCACTCCAAGAGTGGTTGTGCCTCTACATCTTCCGTTGATTCATAGGAGCCAATATTATTCTATTTGCCTTCATTTTATGCTCTCTTTTGGTCATCCGGTCAGCAGTTTGGCTGCTTTTCTTCCCTATCAATAAAGACAGTGAAAAATCAGTTTTTACATTATTAAACACTCATTTATCATTATTCCACTCTGATAAGATGAAGGTAAAATATACAAAATTACATGAAAAATTGTGGTAATATGGGGGTGAAACGTACCTTCTTCTTGGCCCAACATACTAACCTACTTACCTTTTTGCAAGTCCTCATGCAAAAAAATGGTTGAGGTGTAGATGGGTTAAAGAATATGTAGGGTATACCTCTTATTTGTAAAGTCTAAAGCCATGTCTCTGTTTAATCTTTTCAAATGTTGAGTTTGTGTGCCCCTCTCGTAACTCATAATCATGATGATAGTATTCAGGGGGAACCAAATGATGGGGCATTTGTATCTGCACCCTATCCATGTAGGACCCATGTTCAAAATTAGGTTGTTGTACAGAAGGAACCTGGAAGTAGCAGCTTTGAAGTTCCTATACCAAAATGGATCTCTTTTCTTCAAATTATTTATATAGGCTAGCTATCTCTGTTTGGTTGTTGCTAATGCTTCTTCCTAAATGTCCTAGATTATGCCTACCCATTCTGCACAATATCCCTATGAATAGGTCCCAATTTGGATATCACCCCTTTTTGCTGCATGAATTTCTTATGTTGGGTAAACAAGTACAGAGGTTTAGTAGGTTCCCCTCTGACCCATAGATCTAGGCCATGCTCTCTTTTCTGAAAGGTGTTGTAGGCCTTAGCCCATCTAGTTTGGTTTTTGGAAAAGGAAAGAAAGGCCTGGAACTAAACGTCCCCTATGAAGGGGCTTGGGTTACTGTCCCTATCCTCCTCTAGAAATAAATCGTGTAAATATAATTCACACAAAATATGTTGGACCTTCACATCCTTCTCATTGCAACACAGGACAAATTCCCCAATGGTTTTAAAAGTAGTGGGCTTCCCTGCCCTGACAACCTTGATTTTCAACAATAAATATTGTTCCACTAAGAATAAAGCATAGTTAGTGGCTAGTGCTCTACAATTCAATACATCTGAGTAAAGAGAGCAAACCATACTAGTGTTCTCTTTAGCTTGTTCCACTTTCTCCTGTGCTTTCTTCACTTTTTTCCTTTCTTCCCTGAAAGGTCTTTGTTTTGTCCTCAGTTGCAGAAAGGTCTTTGAATCGGTTTAGTAGTGCCTAATGTTCCTGTAAGGGTACTACTTCCTTTTTACACTGGGCCAATTCATGATGGACTTGAATTAGTTCATTGTGAAGCTTCTGATTGGAAAATTTTTCTACTAGGGGAGTGTATGCAGGTGTTACCTCTGTTTGGGTCCCCTTATCTTCTGTAAGTTTTAGATTAGCCTGCACGGAGACATCAGCAGTGTGTATCAATTCCATTTGTACAGAGGCTTCAACTTTATCCATTAACTCAATCTGTACGGAAACTTACGCGGTATCTATTAAATCGGTCTGTATAGAGCCTTCAATATTTTCCATTAGATCCGTATGTACAGGAACTTTAGCAGTATCTATTAAATCAATCTGTACAAAGGCTTCAGCATTATATATAAATCACCCTGTACAGAAATTTCAGCAATATCTATCATTTGGGTAACAAAATCTATTTGGGTACCCATGGTAGCCAATTCCTTCTCAGGCTTCCAAGCCTTGTTTTCTTCTTCCAACTATTTCCTTAGTTGTTTTATCATTTTTCTCAATTTCTTGCACTTCCTGCTCATTTTCCTTAACTTAATCTCAACTGATTTTTCTTTTAGCAAAGTTTTGGCAGGAGAAGGAGGAGTAGTGGCTTTGGTTTCCGAAATAGTTGTGCCAGTTCTAATGTTATTAGAAATGGTATTTTCTTCAAGCGTCCAAGAGGTTATTTCAAAATTAACTTCATGACTAGGTGAAATAATATTTCCTTCATGATTTAGGGGAATTGTCTTAATGCTTGTGTTTTTTTCTAATAGAACAGTGTCCCCTGACTGGTTTCCAACTTCAGATAACTGATCTTCCCTACTCACCCATTCATTTTTAGAGGGATATAAAACCCTCAAAGCCTGGAATTTATCATGGTGAGGTAGGATTTCAGTATGGCCAGAGCTGCTAGCAGTGGAAAACTGGTTCAACAGGTCTCTTTGTTCCTCATATTGTTCATATGGGCTCCCAATTTCACAAAATGTTCTCATTTTCTCAAGTACTTGAGCCATTTCTTCTTCATAGTCTTTTAAGGACATGTTTTGAGGGTTTGAAGGTGGTGTATGTTATGGTCCTGCCTCATCTAGCAATTCGAAGGTGTTTTTCCATGTTGCAACCTTTCAGACCGTCTTCGTTTTCCTAGTTTTGTGGTCGCAACATGGGTTCTCTTCCTTCTTGCTCTCCTAGGTATGGTTATTCTAGGGATTTAAATCTCTGCTATGTCAGGGTTTTCTTTAGGGGAAAGTACGGAAGGATTAACAAAGCTATCCCAAGTTATCTGATGCTTGCTTAACTCATGAATGATGATAAATTTAATCAAGCCATGGTGACTGACAACTGCTTGGGCGTTTTTGGATTTTCTAATTCAAACAACAGTATTGTGCAATACATAATTTATGAAAAAGGGAAATTTAACTGAAATTTTTCACTTGAGAAAAACTAATAGTTTAAGTTGGTGGGACTTTACCACATCCTGGCATCCTTCGCATGTGATATATCTTTGAATGAAGACTGCCAATTCTTGCCAAGGTTGTTGCAAGGATGCATGATTAATACCTTTCCCTTTTCGTTGCAATGGTTCGCCTGGGTCCTGGTACACTCAGATTGCTTATTGTAGAAGGAAATGTTTTTCAGTCCATCTTTCTCCTTCTATTGGTAGTCCGGAGACCTCAGCGATGGTTTCCTCGATGAACGGTATGATTCTTCCTCTGACTTTGGTATTCACTTCCTCCAGGTTTTACAAGAATTTGATTGTTGTCTCTATATTAAACCCTTGTAGTCTATGTAGATATGAAAGCTAGCCATATTTCTAGAGAACGGTGCGAGCTAATTCTGAGACTTGGAAAGTTGTGGGTTCATTCCGGAGAGAATTTCCACCAATGGCTACAGTTTTATCCAAACTGTTTTCTTCTTTTGTATGTGTTTCTTTCGGCCCTGTTGGTTAAAACGTTATAAACACTGCATGTGCTTATTTTAAAATCTATATGCAACTTCATGTCATAAATACAATGATATTTTAGTCCCATCAACATATCCAAAGGAATTCGTGTGGGTAATTCACATGCTTATTCATTATGGATATTTGTACCCCCTCCATCAGGGAAAGGGCATCCACAGCCTTAAGCTCAAGAGAAGCAGAAAGATTGTAACAATCATGAATGCACACAAAGCAAAGGTCAGAATTTGATAAACATCACAACTGTACATCAGGTGGAAATGACCGAAGAAGGGGAGAAAAGCGGAGTAGCAATTATTATGAAAGGATGTCTTATTTTGACGGTGTAACATGATGGAAGCATGACAGGTGATAGATTATGATTGGTGATGTCATCCCTCAATTCAACATGAAAAGATAATTCACTCATAGTTAATTATGTGGGTAGGTAGTGATAACACGTATTCAAGTAGTGCATTTATTTTAGGAATGGATCAATAGGAAATAGGGAATATAAAAGTAATTAGATATTGTTAGAAAAATACTTCAATACCACAAGTAGAGCCATTGCTACCAGAAGGTGTTCATAGCCTCGAGAGGGTTGCTATTTTAACTCAGAAATGAGCCAGAATCCTTTATTTAAAGGCAAAAAATTTTCTTATGTTATGGAGAGACCACTGTGCTGGTGTCGTGGCTAGATAGTCATAGTGCCATACACGGAGATTCTAACAGAGTGATCAGGTCGCTTTATGATGAGACCTCCTATTCTTCAAGCAGTTTTGGTTGTCGAGAAGGTCACTACCTTGGTGTTTTTGCCATTGTAGGAATGTCACCTGTTAAATCCTTATGATCACAATAGGTTGCCTCATGATGAGACCCCCTATTCTCTCTTAAAAATTTTCACATAGACATAATATTTTTCTTTTTGAAAAGTAGGCATTTTGCTTGTTTTATGGAGACACCACTGTGCTAGTGTGGTGACCAGATAGTCATAGTGTCATTCATGGGGATTGTAACAGAGTGATCAGGCCAGCTCATGATGAGACCTCTTATCCCTCAAGCAGTTTTAGCTATCGAGAAGTTCACTACCTTGGTGTGTTGGCCATTGTGGGAATGTCACATGTTAAACCCTTATGATCATGGTAGGTTGGCTTGTGATGAGACCCCCATTCTCTCTTAAAAAATTTCTCATAGACATAATATTTTATTTTTATCTATACACGAAGGGAGGCTCATTAACTCCTTAAGAGTTAGGGATGGTGTGAGAAGTAAAAAGAATGCCAATACAATTAATAATCTTTATTCATATATCCTCATGTCAAGACGAATTACTAGTTGAGAGTGTAAAAATATATACCATCATAAGACTATGGAAATTAATTGTGTAATAATATGTCTAAATAGGAGATATCTAATCCTTCATTACGTAGATAAACCATGTCAACTTTCGGAGTAGAGATTTCCATCAAAATTTCAAAGGATCGCAATATTAGTAATATCACTGCTTTTCTCCTATTCAGGTGCCAATTCCTTTCCAAAAATGGCTTTTATGGTGAGGATGCATAAAGGGGGAGTGGATATTTGAAAATAAATCATCAAAAGACAAAAAAACATGCTTAGAAAATAAATCAGTTGTTCAATTCGACTGAACAACAATTGTTCAATTGGGTTGAACAGGAGTTGTTCAAAGGTTTGAACAGTAGAAATAAAAAAATTGAAAAAGTACATCCATTCAATTGAATTGAACATCAGTTGTTCAATTCAATTGAACAACAACTATTCAATTGGATTGAACAGCAATTGTTCAAAGTTTTGAACAACAACAAAAAAAAATCACGCAAAAACACAGTCGTTCAATTTAATTGAAGAGAAGCTGCTCAATTTGATTGAAAAACGACTGTTCAATTGGATTGAACAACAGTTGTTCAAATTTTTGAACAGAAAAGATAAACACACTAAAAAACACAGTCATTCAATTGAATTGAACAACAGCTCTTCAATTCGATTGAACAACAACTGTTCAATTGGATTGAACAACAGTTGTTAAAAGGTTTGAACAACAAAAAATAAAATCATGCAAAAACATAGTCGTTCAATTGAATTGAGTAGCATTTGTTCAATTCGATTGAAAAATAGTTGTTAAATTGGATTGAATAGTGGTTGTTCAAGTTCTGAACATCAAAACATACAAAAGAAAGGAAAAAAGAAAAAGAAAAAAAAATTGCAGTTGTGAGCATGAAAAAGAGATGGAATGTAAAACAATGAGAAAAACTATAAATTTTTGGAAACATATATACAATATTTACAAGAGGAAATAACAATTTTTTATGAACTTAAAGCTGCAGGGCCATCACTCGCTACGGCTAAAATTTGGATGGTGGGATCGTCACGCACCTGATGGCAAAAAGACTCTTTTGTAAGTGGTTTATGATAGAGGCACACCCGGTGTCCATTGACTTGAAAGGTGGAACAAGATCCATATATGGTGGTCAAGGTAATGGTACCATTGCTGTGTACTTCCTGAATTTCGTATGGAACGAGCCACCTTGTTTGTAACTTACCTGAGAAGTCTTGGAATCTAGATTCGTAGAGGAGTTAAAAATATCCTTTCTGGAATGTCTTGTTTTTTATGAGGTTGTCATGCCACTTAGCTTGTTGTTGTTGAATAATTGCAGTACACTGTAGAGAAAGTAGTCGTGCTTCATCTAATTCATTTATTTGTTGGAGTCTTCTAATTTTGTCCTCCGTCAAATCCAACCCCACTTCCTGGGTTGTTCTTAGAGTCTTTATTTAAAATTCAATAGGAAAAATTGGTTCCCTTCCAAATACCAGATGGTATGGAGAATATCCAATGGTGTTTCGCTATGTTGTGCGGTAAGCCCACAAGGCCTCTGGTAGTCTAGTAGCCCTATCCTGACGATGTGTTGAGACTGTTTTAGTGAAAATTGCCTCAAGGAATTTGTTGGTGCTTTAAACCTGCCTATTCACATGCGGGTGGTAGGGAGAGGTGACCCTATGGGTGACAGGGTGGTTTTTCAAAGTGGCCGTGATTTTATTTCCCACAAAATCTGCCCCTCCATCAGTTATTACTTCTCGAGGTAAGCCATACCGCAAAAATCTCTCAAAAATAAAATTGATCATGGATTCTTCTATAGCTCTTGATAAAGCCACTATTTCTATCCACTTCATCAAATAATCTGTGGCAACTAGTATGTAGGTCTTCTGATTTGATGGCGGGTTGAATGGTCCAACAAAGTCCAATGCCCACCATTTGAAAGGTTCCACTACTAACTGTGGCTGTAATGGAATTTCGTTAGATTGGCCAGGGCAACCCATTCTTTGGAAACTATCACAGGCTTGGATATATTTCTTGGCATATTTAAAAATTGTGGGCCAATAATAACCCATTTTCAATACTTTGTGCCCCATCCTACGATCTGCAAAATGGCCACCATATGGTTCATCATGGTAGGCCCTTAGGATGTCATAAATCTTGTCTTCTTGGATGCATCTGCGTATATGCATATCAACTCCTGCATGAAAAATATATCCACCGATCCAGGAGAATCTAGCACTGTGTTGAACAATCATCTTCGTTTCCTTTGATGTCAAGTGTCTTGGCAGCTTTCCTACTTCTAGATAATTCACTGCATCTGCATACAATGGAATTTTTACTGTTATCACAAACTAATTATCATCATGGAATTGATCATCCACCACTAATGGGTCATCTAACTTTGGAACTCTAGACAAGAAATCTACAACTACGTTCTCTTTCCCTGGGCGGTCTTTGATAGTTATGTCAAACTCCTATAAAAGCAACAACCAATGAGTCACTCTTCCATTTATAATAGGTTTATTGGCTAAGTATCTAATGGCGGAGTGATCGGTATATAGGAATACTTGATATCCAGTTATATAATGTCTAAATTTATTAATAGCATCAATGACAACGAAGAACTCCTTTTCGATCACTGTATAGTTTAATTCGGTAGGAGTGAGATTCTTGCTGATATAGTAAATAGCATAGGGCTTTTTGTCTTCTTCTTGACCAATAACTTCCCCTATCTTTGTGTCAGATGCATCTGAGAAAGTGTGAAAGGGAAGCTCCCAATTGGGGCCGCGTAAGACTAGTGCAGTCGAGACCAGTTTCTTCAAATATGAAAAAGCAATGTCACATTTATCAAACCAATGGAATTCAACATTTCTAATTAATGCATACAAGGGTGCAGCAATTTGTGAGAAATTCTATATAAACCTATAGTAGTACCCTGCATACCCAAGGAAGCTACGTACCTTTTTCTGAGTGCAAGGTGTGGCTAATAAAATAATTACGTCTATTTTTGTCGGATCTACCTATATTCCAGCTGCAGAGATGTAGTGCCCTACGATTACTCCTTCGGTCATCATCATGTGACATTTCTCGTTGCTCAAACACAATCTAGTAGCAATACATCGTTCCAATAGTTTTTCTAGTGTTTGCAGTGCTTGATAAAAATCAACTCCATATGGAGTAAAGTCATCCATGTAAATCTCAAGTCCTTCATTTATTAAATAAAAAAAAATGCTGAGCATGGCTCTTTGAAACGTTGATGGGGCATTGCATAACCCGAACGGAAATACCCTATAGGCAAATGTACCCCAGGGGCAAGTAAAGGTTGTTTTATCCTGGTCTTCAGGGGCTATCTGGATTTTATTGTAACCACTGAAACCATCAAGGAAAGAGAAGAACCACTTTCCTACTAATGTATCAAGGACCTGATCAATAAAAGGGAGGGGAAAGTGGTCTTTCTAAGTTTCTAAATTTAGCTCTCTGTAATCCACACAGATTTTCCACTTACCATTCTTCTTAGGAACGACTATTGGAGTAGAGACCCATTTTTTGTCTGAAATAGGATAAATGAAGTTTACCTCTACCAAATTTTGCAATTCATCTTTTACAATGTCTTTCAGATGCAGGTTTAACCTCCGCTGAGGCTACTGAATAGGCCGAGCATCCTTGTCAGTATAAATGTGATGTTTTCATAGTTGAGTATCTATACCCTTCATGTCTGGGTAGTCCCAAGAAAATGCTCCCTTATATTTCTATAAAACCTTAATGAGCTTTTGTTGTTGGTTATTATTCAGACTACCATTGATATTTAAAACCTTTCCTGGCTCAATCTCAATCGGTATGTTGTTGCGAACAGCAATCATGGGTGTGTGTTGATTATCAATGCCTGCTAAGGGGTCTTCCCATGCTTCATTATCAAGAACTGCTTTTAATATTTGGCATTTTAAATTTTCAGAAGTAGATGGAAAATTCATGAAGTTATTGATTACATATTCTTCAGTTTGATCTTTGAATTCGAGTGCTTCAACTATTTTCAGTGGTGAATAGATGTTTTGTTCCCAGTATGTATGTGGTTGTTTATGAATATTTATAGTGGGAAGACTTGGTTTGGCAGGTGGGTGTATCACAATATTTTTTATGGCATCACCTCTAGCTATGGTCATGTTGCATGTTTGACAACCTATGTAAGCATCGGCTATTGCTAACCAAGGTCATCCCAGTATTAGGGGGTTTCCATCTAACCTATTTTTTCGGTTAATAACTAAAAAGTATGTCGAATACTCCCATGAGTCCATAGAAACCAGGATGTCCTGTAATATACCTTCTGGTTTGATAACAGATCTGTCAGCAAGTTCCAATAAGCTAGATATGGGTTCCAACATTGTTATACCTTAACTTCTTGCAGGTTTATGTAGTTAAGATGTTGATGGCCGCCCCCAAATCAACTAATGTGTTCGAAAAGGAGTGGCCAGAGATTTGTACAGTAACTATGGGGTTCCCTGGATCCTCGTATTTTATAGGTGTTTCTTTACCCAAGAGTAAGTCTGACAATGCTCCCACTACATGAACAGTTGGTACAGTTTTCTCTTTCCTCACCTGTTTTTTTCCGCACAGCTCTTTAATTGTCTTGGCATAGATAGGAATGTCTTGTATAGCCTATAGAAGAGGAATTTTAATGCAAAGGTTTTTTAATTCCCCTAGGAGATCAAAATTTGAAGATACTATTGGTTTAGGCAATGTTAATCTCTCAGGGAATGGAGGGTTGGAAATAATAAGGTTTTCGGGGTATTTTTGGTCAACTATGTCCCTCCCCAACTCTATCTTTGTTTCTGTCATAGTTGATTTTTTAGGTGTTGTCGAAATTTCAGACTCAAGTTGTGGCAGGGTCATATCTTCTTTATGTGAATTAACACGTCCTGATCTTAGCCTAAGTTCATTGCATTGCTTCTGTTTAGTTTCGGGGTTTGGGTTTTCGACAAACTGGATTAACTGAACCGGTCTGTTATTGGGATTAGGATTGGGTTGAGCTAGAATGTGAGGATTCATAACAGGCTCAGGATTGTGTTGGACCAGGTATGGAGCTGGTAATATAGGTTGGTTCTGAGCCCCTGTCCCCATCGGTAAATTGTTCATTCCCAAGGGTTGCTGCTATTTTTTAGACCAATTTGTATTCTATGAAGTGGAGGCATGCCACTGGGACTGATATGGAATGTTTTTATAGTAAGGGGGAGAACAAGGAAAACTTTTCCAATTATTACCCGAAGAGGGTTGTGTTGGCCAAGGAAGCATAGAAAATTATTGGGATGGCCAGGAAAGAAAAGGTGATTGGCTCTACCATGCTGTTGCAGGGTTCTGTTGATTAGATTGTGGAGGAGAAAATAACTGAGGCATGTCTTGTGGCATACCTGCTCATGCTTTCCACTGCTGACATTGATTTATTAGATAGATTGGTTCTGTCTCTTATTTCACCTCTTTAAAAACCTCTTTTAGCCCTGGAAGTGAAGGGAAAGGGTCAGTGGCGTGGTCCTTGGTACAAATAGCACATGTCTGGACCATGCCTAATGGACATTCCCACTGGCTGTGCTTCTTCTGACACCATGGAAAAAATACACCCAAGTTCTGTTCTGCTATAGCGTGCTTCTGCTTGGCTTGTAGGACATCTAGCTGTGTTGTAAGGGTGCCCAAGATATCAGTTTTAAAATCTTCCAAAATATTACCAAATTCTGCTCTGGTCACGTTGCCACCATACTGTTTATAATTCCTTGTACCTGAATCCTGCCCGGTTGGCCTAATTCACATACTACCTCGAGAACACCTGATTCACAATGTAATAATGTCATCATATTCTTCTTGATATATGTCCCCTTTTCCCATTATATTAAGTGTTTTGACCCATTCTTCTTTCATTCCTTTAATCAGCGTTGCTTTTAAGATATCTTTAGACAGTGTAGTATATGGAGATATTTGCAAATTATATTGAAGTATTTCAACGTATTCTTCAAATGTCTCATTTTCTCTTGCAGGCATATTGAAGATTTCATCTTTTAGTTCTCATGTCCGGTAGTAGTCTTGATATTTGTTAAGAAAATAGTTTTTCATCCAATCCCAACTATTAATGGTGTTGGGAAAAATACTGAGAGGGGGGGGTTAATCAGTATTTAGTGCAGACTGAAATTTTTTTAACTTTTTCTTTCTCTAAACCCCATACGCTACTTTACTGAACCAAAGTCGCGTATACACACGGATATACTCAATGAAACTCGCGTATTACTAGAGATCTCATTATGCAGATAATTCTTTACTCATATTATTGCATCATTCATTCATTAGATGTTTAGTAAGCAGTAAACATGTGTAGTAAGAACAGAATAAATCATCACACATAAGAAACACAAATGAACACCAGGATTTAAGGTGGAAACCCAATTCGGGAGAAAACCACCGCTGTCGTCATCTCAGTCTTCAATATTTATTATAAAGAAAACATCTTACAACATTGTGCTAGCATAGACTCATACCAGAACGCATGCACCCACCTGTAGAAGGCTACAACCTTCTCTCGTTTACCAGCCTCTCCTGGAAGGGAGCTACAACCCCCTTCTCTCGTTTACTAGCCTCCCCTGGAAGGGAGCTACTACCCCCTGCTCTCGTTTACCAGCCTCTCCTGGAAGGGAGCTACTACCCCCTGCTCTCGTTTACCAACCACCACTGGAAGGGAGCTACAACCCCCTCACTGAAGGCTTCGACCCTCAGCACCATTGCGGACCACGTTTCATCAATTTTCGTATTGGATCCAACAGCTTCCATAAAACATACCTTGTAGGCCACTTTTCATCAGATTTTCAGACTGGACCCACTTCATACATTTAAGCTCAACATTCATCAAACTAAAACTTATAATCCCATCAATTCATTCATTGAATCATCAACCAATCAACCAAAAACTTGATCTTCAATCAACTTAATCAACAGCATAATCAACATTCAAACAACCCAGATCTGTATGAATACATCATTGACAGATAGTAGTAAAACAGTAGAACAGATCAGACATTTCATTCCACATACTTCAGCAAAACCCTAGTTCCATACGCGCTTTTACTTCACTGAACCTATGTATGCACGCGCTTTAATAGAAACAAACCTACGTATACATCTGCACATATTTCCAGACTGATTTCACATACCATACGCACTTTTGCTGAAGCCAACCCGCATATATACGCGCTTTCTCTTCCACGAACCTGCGTATAGATCTTCAAACTTTGTAGGGCTAAGCAACTCTTCAGATCATATAAACAACTCAGATTTCATCCTTTACTTCAACAAATATTCGCCAGATCACAGATCTAAACATTCCATAAACAGATTTAGAAAATACATATACATTTCAGATCTGGAGATCCCTCTTCATAATTTTCTTCATAGGTGCATTATTAATTTAGATCAATCAACAAATTGTTACCCATTCCATGCAGATATACTTCAGGGTGAAGTATTCATTAAAACCCAGACTCATGCTTACTTTGGACTATGATCTTCTTTTCCTTAAATAGATTTAGCCTTTGTCAATACCATGAGTCAAAACCACACAACTACTAATGGTATTCCTGGACGGGATCAAATAGATATTCCAGCGCTCAATACAATGGGCCAATACCATGGTAGTGCCCCCTGGTTTTATATAATTAGAGGGAAAATATGCATATGCGACTTGGTACGTACTTTTCCGCGTACATATGCTACTTCTCCTTTACAAACCCGCGAATGCTTTGTGACATATCATGTTTATCATTTCTCTGGCACTTATTGGAATTCCTTTCTTCTATTACTTCTGAGCTGATCTTTAGGTACATCATCCTTCCTTATTTAACACAAGATACATCATCCTTACATATTTAACACATAGGTTGCTTATCATAGGCAACTCATCAAGCAAGTTTCCATCAAGAAAAAATTCATCAAGTAGGTTGCCATCCAAAGACAACTCATCAAGTCAATTTCCATTAAGGACAACTTCATCTAGTAGGTTGCCATCAAAGACAACACATTGCATCATATTGCCAACAATCTTATTTCATCAAGTAGGTTGCCATCAAGAATAACTCATCAAATTAGTTTCCATCAAGGACAACTTCATCAAGTAGGTTGCCATCAAGGACAACACATGCCAAAAAATGGTTCCTCCACCGAGCCCCATAAATCAACGTAATGTTTTCCCCTTCAAAGTGGAGGGAAATAATTTCAGTTTTTGAGCATCAGTGGTGTAGTCATATCCCCTACATAAGACATCAAATTCAAATAAGAATGCATATGGATATTCCGAGGTCATCCCATGGAAGGTGGGGATGTTTTGTAGTGGAATGGCTTTCATAGGGGCATTTGCGGTCGGATCAACAATGGGATACTACAGTGTTGATGTTTGCCTCTGGTTTTGGTTGTTTTCCATTTGATCAAATATATTTCAATAATCTTTAGGGATTTCTTGTTTTGGGGGAATAATTTGAGTGGAATTAGGGAGTGGATTTGGAGGAGGCCTTACAACACTTCCCTGATCTGGGATATTGGGCGTCTCTGTCTCAGCCACTCTCTTAGGGGATCCAAGCTCTAGAGTTTTTACTTGTACTGCACTACTGGTTTCTCCCTCTCCTTCCTGAAAATTACAAGAATTTCCCTCTCTCAAAGGGTCAGGACTTACATGCTCAACAGTCTGAAGGCTTTATTCAGACCCTTCTATTTCACTGTGAATCTCGACGTGGGCTGCAGATGGTGAGGTTGCTACCTGAGGGACTGTAGTAGGAATATGAGTAGGAATAGTTATGGGTCCTATGGATGCTTGGGATTCAACCTTCTTGATGATTTCGTCTATATATGTTGTTCTGCCAAGGACCACCGATCCTTTTGGTTTTGTGGATTTAAGTGGGGGATTTTGATTTAATTCTATCTTTTTCTTCCTAGTCATAAAAAAAGAACACTTATCCTACTAACAATTGTTGAGAAGCAGTCTGGAGAGAAAGTGTTTTTCTTGATGGCATGCAGGTTCTTACCTCTCATTTTCAGTACCCAATTCTTTCACAACAAAAGGAAAAATAAATAAAGGACATCACTCTTAAACACTCTCCCCGACAACTGCACCAAAATGTTGGGCCATGAAGGTGACTGTTTTAAAGGTAACCTTAATTCTTTTCATTAATTATCAACCCAGGGCAGGTCTTGTTATTTCAAGAGTGTAACCAAAATATATGCAAGTGACATCGGAGGTTAACTACTCTAAATCACTATACGGAAGATTGTTTAATTCTCGAAGTTCAATCAAACCAACTTGAAATTGAATTATGAAATACTTCAGACTATTCAAAGGAGTTAATTTTGTTCTAAGCTTATGCATAAATAACTACTCAAGACTGAAAATAATAGATTGCAATTGAACATCACTCTTTGATGAATTGAACATCTACCTTAATGAATTGAACAACAATCCTAATAAATTGAACAACAATCAATTGTTCTATATTTTTCAATGGAATTCTCTTTTAATCAAATAATATTATTCTTCAAAATTAATTATCAACCAAGCACTCATAATTATGATGAAAATATCCAAACATTAACTACATGCAGAATTAAACAACAATTGTGTTGAAACTAGTCTAACGATTTGTAAAAGCATTGATTCCAGATAAGAGGAGATGAATGATAAATCCAGTCTAGCAAAAAGAAAACTATGAAATATCATGCTTGCAATTAACCAATTAAATTATAATTTTATGGAACTCAATGAATAACTAGAAATGAAAATTTTGTAAATAAACGTATAGCATAGAAGTAGTAGGAGAACCCCCAGGGCTAGGCCCAAAGCCACTAGAAGCCTACTACTAAGGAATACTCAGAGGTTTTTTATTCCAAAAACGCCAAATTATTCATTAATCCACATAGCAATACATTAGTAAAAACTTGATGATTCTGTCTGAATACGTTTATTACAGGAAGATTATATTACAGTAACTGTCTTTCGTCTTGTTCATCTTCATCCTTTTATAGCTTAAAGGAAAATTCAAAAGTAGTAACAGATCCTTCTCATTATGAGACCCTGCTACTTCATGGCTATCGATTGAGAACTCCAAGAGTGGGCGTGCCTCTACATCTTCTGTTGTTTCATAGGAGTCGATATGATTATGTTCGCCTTCCTTGTATACTGTCTTTTGGTCATCCGGTCAGCAGTTTGGCTGTTTTGCTTCCCTATCAATAAAGACAATGACAAATCATTTTTTAAGTTATTAAACACTCATTTTATCATTAGTCCACTCTACCTTATTTTTGCATTATTTTCCTTTACTTTATTTCTAAGAAGAAGGGAAAATATATAAAAGTACATGAAAAATCGTGGTAAATATGGGGGTGAAACGTACCTTCTTCTTGGCCCAACATCAAGCACACAACAAGAATAATTTTATGAACTAGTGAAGGAGAGAAGAATTTGAATAAAATAATAAAGAAAAGAAAATAAAAATCGAAGAATAATCCCTTTGGTTGACTGAATCTTTTATTGTTGAGCCTCACATGTGTTAGGTATGATTTTTTTTGTGAAGAATCCAAAATATTTTGAAGTATTGTAGGCAAAATTCCATCCCCCTTCTTACAGATCCAAATTTAAGAACTTTGACCAGATTCAGGGTAGCTTGGCTATTGTTGAATTTCACTTTGGATGTGACTTGGCAGATGGTTGGACTTGGTGACATGGTGGCACTTTGGTCTTGGTATTGGATATTTCTCATTTGATATGATTATATAATAGAAGGATTGTTGGGTTTTCCCCTTGTGATTTTTTCACTAGCTAGTAGCCTAAATTTTGGTTTCTCTTATCTCATTGTGATCTCTATATTTTGAATATTTGTATAATTTCTTGATGAATAGTACATAAGAATTAATAAGAAGAAAATTATTATTCACAAGTAATTATCAAGTAGATAAATCAAGTGCTAGATGAGATTACACTTGGTTTCAGAACAAGAACTTTGTATTAAAAAGGTATGATAGGAGAACCAGAGATCCTCATATTTTTCATATGGTAGGTAAACTATCAAAATTCATGTTGAGTAAAATTCCACCCAATAAGCATAATGACCTTAGGAATCCAATGGTGATTGTCTAGAGAGGAAATTCAGCCATCCAAAACATGTTTTTCGACCTCGATGTTGTAATAAACATTATGATCAGAGAAACCCTGGATTTTCTTGTATTTACCAACCTAACATTGACACCCACTGTGGTAGAACTAGTTGATCAATCCAAAACATGACCTGAGGGAATCCTAGAAGATGTCATCATTTACGTACACTCCTAGGAGTATTGAGATAATTTCTTGGTGTTTCGACCTAAAAATTTCTTAGGAGGACACCCCTTAATTCTAGGCAATTCATGGTTAGTCACTACTAACATGTTTATCAGTTACATGTCAAGGTTTATGAAAATATTTTATGGAAACACCACAAAGAACCTTGTCTTGGATCCCCTTTCCAAACCAAGTATGGATTGTGAAAGCTGCTTGTGCATTGAAATTGAATTAGAAGAGGATGGCATGTAACCACTCCTCACTATTGGAAAGGCTCTCTACTTCAAGGATGAGAAAGAGCATGATACATTGGTAGTTTTATCAATGGTCCCAACCAACATTTCACCTCCTGAATTCTATAATGAAATAACCTAATTAGGATAATAGTATTAATAATTTGATGTCTGCCATCCCAAACCATAAGAGTTTCCCAATTGAGATTGACCCCAGAAAAAATATTAATATCAATCCAAATGTATATCCCTCAAAAACAAAACAATTGAGTCAGCTGTTGTAAAAGAAAAAGAGGCTTTTGCGTGGGAATAAATAGATATGAAGGGCATCCCCCATAATTTGTGAAACCACAACATTTATATAAAATATTATTGTTTCCTTGTTCGCAAATCATATCACAAAATTAATTATCCTTGAAGTATGATGTCGAATAATAACTCCAAAAATTGACAAATCTCATTTTCATAAATTCGATCTCAAATAGTTAGTGGGCATCCCCACTAGTCATTGTACCCAAAAAAATGGCAAAAGGAGAGTGTATTTTGATCATGAGAGCTAAATAATCATACATAGAGAGAACACTTCTCGTTACCTTTTATTGATCAAGTCCTTGAAACTTTATTAGGGAAGAAATTATTCTCATTCCTTGAAGGATTTAGTGCATATAACCAAATCCAAATTGCTCCCGAGTACCATGATAAAACTACCATTATTTTCCCCTAGAGTACGTTTGCATATTGAGTTCTTCCTTTTGGACTTTGTAATTCACATGTTACCTTCTAGTGCATTGTATTAGGAATATTTTCAAATTTGGTTAATGATTGTGTTTATATTTATACGGATTATCTTACACCATATAGTGACATATTTGAAATAGCTTTGGCTAATCTCAATAAAGTGTTAAAAAGTTGCAAGCAAGCTTGTCTAGATTTGAGCATGGAGAAATGACATATGATGATGAATGAAGTATTTTTACTTTGTTATTATCTTTTATCTATAAGAATACAAGTTGATCCAGAAAAAATCAAGGTAATCTTAAAAATTTCCCCTCCAAAGACACAAAAAAAGGTACATAATTTTTTAGGACATGCAAGTTATTATTATCATTTTATTGAAAACTTTTCTAAACATGCTTATCATTTATTTATGAAACTCTCAAAAGACAAGAAATTTATATGGACTCACAAAAGCCAAAATACCTTTACATTTTTGGAGAAGTGCATGCCTGAAGCTCCTATTTAACAAGGACCTGATTGGACCTTTCCATTCAATATTTCTACAGACTCCTCCAACACTACTATTGGGGTCATATTAGGAAAATGGGAGAAATGAATGCCATATGCCATCTATTACATCAACAATAACTTGACTCCCTTACAGTCAAATTATATGGTAATTTAAAATAGTTCCTTGCTATTGTGCAATATGCTATCAATAAATTATGGTATTATATTATAGGCTATTATATTTTTGTACATACTAAAGACTCTCCCATCAAAATTTTAATGAATAAGTATAATATCATTGGTATAGTTATTAAGCAGTTTCTTTTGTTAAAAGAGTTTGACATTGCTATTGTGGATAAACATGGGAATGATTTCCATTCTAGGCTTACCAACAACAATGATAGTTCACCTATTAAGGATATTTTTCCAATTGAGCATATTTTTTTCATTATCCACTCACTCACTGTGATATGTAGATATCACTAACTATCTTGCTACAAGAAAATTATCACACAACCTTTATCCTAGGCAAAAGTGAAATATTATTTAGCAAAGTGCCTAATATTATTGGGTAGATGGTTATCTATTTTTCACTCAACCATATCATGAAATCCAATGGTGTGTAAAGGAATATAAATTCCATGAAATTTTAAAGGTTTGACATGATGATCCTTGTGATATACACTTTCTTGATAAAAGGATAGGATATAAAGTGATTACATGGGATACTTATATCCTACATTGTTATAGGATGAAAAGAAGTATGTATATGGGTGTGACACTTTCCAACGAATGGGCTAACTCATCCAATTAGATTAAATTTTGTTGCAATCTGAGTTGGTTATCCAACCCTTTGAGAAGTGGGCTCTAGACTTTTTGGGCCCCATCAATCCCCCATCTCGTCAAAATTCATACAATTTAGTTTTTATAGATTATGTTACCAAGTGGGTCAAAGCCATGGAACTCAATAAAGACATTGAAAAATATGTTTTATACTTTTTGTTTGAATACATATTAGTTTATTTTAGATTTCCAAGAGAGATACTTACACATAGAGGGCCACATTTCCCTTCTCAGTTGTTTGAAAATGGAGAGTGCTAATAAAGTTATTGAATCCATCCTTACAAATATTGTGTCTATTCACCATCGACATTCAACTGAGTGACTTCAAGAAGCACATTGGGCTTGTAGAACTACATGGTGAAACACCATAAGTTCCCCCCATACAAGCTTGTGTATGGTAAGGGCCCCATTTTTCCTATTGAGATCATTATCAAGACACTCGTGACTTTGTTGTCTTTCAAATTATTCCAAAAACACAAAATAATCTATAAGGGCATGCAGTGAGGATAAGTTATCCTCCAACTTCAGGTTGAAGGATTGGCCTTCCTTAACCTCAGGGGGTATTCCTTGTATTGCTTATATAAAGTTATTATATAATATCTAATCAACTTTGTCATTTTATGAATAAGTTAGATAGAACAAGAAATGGTTAATATTTATATGCAATGAAACTTATATGAATCATACGGTTAGTGAATTAGATGTAATATTTAGGAATGCAATTGTAAACAATGTTAACAATAGCTAACAAGAAAATTACATGACTATATGAAAAAGGGAAAATAAGAGATAAAGAAAACATATCAGAGAAGAGAGAACTAGTAAAATGCATATTATTTATATATAGTTATATTTCTGACGAAAAGTGCAACAGGCCAATCCAACATCGTGCATTGGTATATTTAGACTACAACAAATCAATCAATTATCTTAATCCAGATACTTTAAATACTGTATATTTAAAACAGAAGGAATCAATTAATACTACAATGTTTTGTCAATTGGTTATGCCAATCGCATAAATCATTGATGTAAACCAGAATATGATGAAATAAAATTAACAAAACATAGACAATACACAAAACTCTATATATCAAATTGCATATCATAAGTCACAAAATCATCACAATCCAATTAACATAGTGTGTGCATTGAAATCATCCAAACATAATCTTCACTTCTCCAAAAATCCGACCCATTCAAAAGGAATTGGAGATCCTTATATACAAGAAAATTCAATAACTATCTGAATAAATGTCTTTTAACCATAAAATTACATTGCAGAATTGAAAAATAAAAACTACTTTTGAAGAAAAAAAATCGAATATTTTGTAATAAATTTAGTTTTTCCATTCAACGTGACATAAACTATAAGGACTTGAGGACTCTGGAAACTTTTCTTATTTGGATTTGGAAAAAATGTGATAGTTTCCCCTTCATCCTCTAATTCTTCAATTTCTTCTATCATTGATTGTAAAGGTGGAATTGTCTCAGTACATTGTGTAGTTGGAGCAGGGATAGTCTGTTGAGTGAGGCTCCTTTTCAATTTCATAAACATATCCCATTCAACTAGAGATACCCATTATATCTTCTTAAATTTCAAATAGGTCACGCTAAGTTTAGATATGATCTTATATGGGGCAGAAGGAAGTTTCTTTATCATCTTGTCCGGCAAATCCAAAACATTAAAGTCTCTGAAGAGATATTTTACCATTAAATGTCCAGAAACAAGTTCATCATCAGTAACAGGAATACATCTATGGTCTTCCTATGCTTTATTTAGACCATACTGAAACTTTTCCTCTGATACCAACCAAGAATAATTCCCCCAGAAAGATGGTATTTCAAACCTTTGGATATAGCCCCACTCTTCTTTAAACTCAACAATGATATTTTAGCTTTGGAAATTATGTTATTCATTTATTTTATATATATATATATATATATATATATATATATATATATATATATATATATATATATATATATATATATATGTATATATATATATAATTCTGTTTGACTGATAAGAATAACAATATACACACATGTTTGTTGGGTAACTAAAGGACCTTAATATTTTCCTCATCTAATGCATTTATACAATTGATTATTTGATCCACCTCCTTTAATATTTCCTCCACTAAAGGATTTATATTGTTTATTTTAATATTGGAATTTTCCATGACCATTGTATCTCAATGGAGGAGATTCCCATGAGGCCTAATATTGAGGATTTTTTCATTTATCATCTCCCATGCATTATTTTTTTCCTCATTAAGAGTGGCCCTTCTGAATGTGATTTTTTCTATATATTGCTACATAAATTGTAATTCTCTATTTTTTTCTTTTAACATTGATTGAACACCCTCAATAATTTCATTTGTGTGCTTCACTAAACTATTCCACTTTTTCTCCAGTTTATTTCTTTCCTATTGTTCATTTTCTAATTTTCCCTCAAGTTCTAAAACTTTTATCTCAAATAACTTTACTTTGTATGGATCGACATTCCCCGCTACATCCTGCTGGAGGGCATTGTCAACAGTGCTTTTATATTCTTCTAGTTGGTTCAAATATTTCTTTTATTTTCTTTTCTTCAAATTTTGTAATATATTTGTCAAAGTGTTATTTTAGTCCTTTAACTAAGCATCCTTCATAATTAATCTTATTTGAAATTCTTGAAGCTTCTTCACTTCTTCTTCCTTGCACTAAAAAGTCTCGATTTAATTCATCACTTCATAATCAAAATTTTTCAAAGCCGACTTTATATCTTTTTTTTTCTTATCTTTGGTCTCCAATTGTTTTTTGGAGATCTTCTATATCCTTAATCTTGTTTGCTTTGGTTTTAATTTCCACTTTGGCATCGATTAGTTATGCTTAACCTTTAGTAAAAATGGTTTGTAACTTCTTATTGATAGAAATTGACTCCAATAATGTTTTTTCCACTACTTCCCATTCATACTTGTGCCACTCAACTATATTTGTTTTAGTGACCTGGTTCACATCAAGGATAATGGAAGTAGATATATAACCTATTAATTTTGTTATAGCATTGGTTTATGGTCATATAATAGTCAAATTGAAATTCCCTTGACTAAAATTAGTTGTAGATAGAAATTTGGGACCTACACTTGAGGCCATTTCTCCACCTACAATTAATTTTGTTACCTCAATCTCTTTAGGAATTGTCATTATCTCTTTACCTTTGGCCTTTGAAATTTTCTCTATACTTACACCAATAGAAATGGTCATTTCTTCATTTCCATATTTCTTAGGTTGCATTTACTTCAACACATTTTGCACCTGCTCAGACAACTCCTCACTAACCTTATGGAAGTCAGCATCTTCGTCATCATCACATTTCACTTTCGTGATGTGCTCTGCTTCATCAGAATTCAATTCACTTGATTTTCTCCTTAATGAACTCAAATGAGGGTTTTTAGCCACAGTATTTGTTGTTTTCCCAATAACTTGACCTTTTTATCTAGTTGCATGAGGTGGATTCTCTTCAACTGAGTTCACATCCATTTGTTTGGCCTCAGTTATAGCTTTCTTGGATACATGTACATTAAATGTATTTTCATTACATTGATGCGAAGAATAAGTATTCCAGTTTTTTCATTTCAGGATTTAACACTTGTGTATAGGTTAACAAACCTACGTGTTTCTTTAAATCATATATTATGTGTAATGAATCATATTTCCAAGGAGAATCCTCTTCTAATCCATATGACATCGAGTCATTTTCAATGATCTCCAACACATAATTATGTCTAATTATCAAGGATAATATTTCAAAAGGCATTATGATCCATGTTTTTTACTTTTTGAGAGAAAGTGAATATCATTTACATCTAACCTTTGTCTTGCAACTTCTATGGCAAAGAACCAGGGTGTGTTAAATTTATGAATATGATAAGGCTCTCCTTCAAAACCATATATCCTAAGAACATAGTAGTATTCAAAAAAATGTAAATCTCCTATGTTGGTCTCTTTATTCAGTTGTAGGATTCTTTTGAAATCTTCTGATATCCTCTCAAGGGTTGTTTTCAATAATTTAACTTTAAGGTAAGATGAAAAACAATATATCTATTTAGCATAACTCTTTGGGGTCTTTCCCAGGTACAATGTTTCAATCCACCTATCAATTTCTTTTCATTCCCCTTGTTATGCTTTACCCCTTCCAATAGTCTTGCATTGGTAAAGTACTCATGATAATTGAACAAGATTAAATGTACCATATATGTACAACGTCTAAAGAAATGAAAAAAAATAAGTTGTATTGAATTATGAATAAAGACTTTGAGCCAAAAAACATGGGAAATTTATCCTAAAATCCTTGTGGTTTACCATTATTTCTCTTAAACACATAATATGACCTCATCCTAGAATCATTTTAACATAGAAAAATAATAGCCATAATTGAAACCATAGTATGAAATAGTGGTTCAACTAAATTGGTTGATACGTACAAATATACCTTTGATATTTCACTGGGGTTTTCAAACAAGCCTCATAGGAAATTAAATTTTTCATATTTAGACACATTATGAATTCCTCGCTTAATTCTTTATCAGTAATATTCTTTCCAAATATGGGTAGTTTCAAAATTTTAGCTATAGCTTCTTCAAATATTTCTAAGAAGGCTTGGCCATTTTCAGGATAAATAATATTTCGAGTAGACTAGTTGAAATGTTCAGCCAAAAGCAAGATTATATCTAGGTAAAATTGTACAGCTAGTAAGACAGTTAAGAGTAATCAATTTTTTAACAAGTAGGTGTCTGAGCTAAAATCTCAACATCGAGTTCTAATTTGGTTCTAAGGTTATGTATAATAGCATTCCTTATCTGGCTATCTCAAATTTCAACCAATGTATTAACAAAAACTTCATTTTAATTTTCGGAGACCATTTATACTTTGAAAGCATTGCATCATTTGTAAAGAATTCTACTCGATTTCAATAATAATGCTTGAAGACTTACCAATTAATTTTAGACATCTTTAAGTATATATTTACCCTAGTCTTGAAATTGGGCAAGGTGTCAGCAAAAATTTCAGTAGAACTTAACCAACTAGAGAACTAGAAAAATAGTATTTAAACCTTGTGAATTTAAAGTTTGGCGTACTGCATATAATATATATGGTGTGTTAAATCAATTGGTAATAGTTAGGTTAGGTTTCAAATTAATATGAAAGACATGTATATAAAATTTAGCCATGGGATTGCAATGATCTTGACCATAAGATGCATCAAACTGCTCTATTGGCTTAACCACTACGTTAATTAATGTCCGATATGACACAAATACCATCAATATAATCTATTTATAGCCTTCAAAACATATCATATAATGGAAGTCTCAATAACACCCCCCTATTTTGCAATATAATATGACATAACAATCATTAGATAAAAACATCTATGACCTTCAAAATGTCATCAAATCACAAGTTTGCCTTTAACTACGTGCACGTTGTGATCTGGCATGATTTGTGATCATTGGATTGAATAAATTTCAATCATATGATCACATTGGATCAAGTAGTGCACATTGATCTCCATGCTCTTTGATTTTCAATATGGAATAAAGACCATTAGATCAAAATCCTTTTAACCACTCAATCGAATTCAGTGGACGACTCTGAATTGTCTGAACTAAAAGAAGTCATTCACTATTAGAAATATAAATAGTTGGTTTCAAAATATTAATATTTTAAATCTTAAACATGAGCACGGAACTCAGACATCAGTGTAGTGAAACTGTGTAGGATTTCATGTGATTTCACACAAAGTTCATAAAATTCATGCATATATTATCGATTTTGATGCAAATGAAGAATATAACAAAAAAATTTAAGAGAGGAGAAATATCAATGTTCCAAATGGGGATGTTGCTTCATTTCGAAGCAACAAAAACAAATACAAAATTCCTTTGGTCGGGCAATGGAGTCTTGGATAAATCAGCAACATTCAGTTACAATGGGACAACCAATCGCATGTGTGGATTTAAATGTTTTGTATTGGTCATTAATAAAAATATTCTCTGAATTGGTTAGATTATGTAATATTCTATGATCATTGAGAGGGCAATTATACTTTTAAAATGAGTAACCACATCAATCAGGATCTCATTCACACCTCCTATTTTTAGGGTTGGGAAACTATGAGTGGTGGCAAGCTCGCTGAAGCAGACATAAAACTGGGAGAGACTTCAAGGGCAAGGAATCTGTGTGGTGAAACACTAGACTAAATTCTCAATGGAAAAGAGGAGCTTAGGATATGAGTTTTCAATTCTCTTAATGAGTTTTCAAATATATAAAACTTATGCCCCATGACAGGTGAGGGTGATAGTAGTCAAATTGATTCTAATAATCCTCTGCAATAAGTTATTGAAATATCAAATTAAGATCTCGTTAAGGCTTAATAAATCATTTTGTATTTTGTAATTCTTCAAGCAGGAGGTTCCGTTTGAGAAGTCATGTACAATTTCATAAGCCATATATTTTGAACGTGCCTTATAAACTCTAAAATTTGGTATTATATAGTTACTTTACATAGTTATTTCTTAATGGCTTCTTATTCTAAGTTTAAAAAATAAAAATGTTTTTTTTTGCATTATTTATGTTTATTATGTATGCATTTTTCATTATTGTTTTATTGTTTTACCTTATCTTTTTAATTTTTTCATAATGAACGTACACAAATGCTATAAGAATCACAAAATTCAGTTGAAATATAGATCTATTTCATTGTCCATGTAAATATTACATAACTATTTATAGATAATTGCATTTCCAACGTTATAATTGAGATATAATAAATTATGGAACTATTTTAAATGTATGTATGATATCTATCTCTTTATTTTTAATTGGTCCAAATTTGAGATCATATATAAATTATTTTAGTCCCTTTTTTATACCTTCTACATGAATTTCCAAACTGGATGTCTCTTTGCTACCAGCGAGTGTCCATAGCCACATAGTCATCCACTACTCTAAAATATAGAAAACTTGTTACTTTATTGTTTGTACTTAGCGTCAGAGGACTTCCTTTAGTATAGTTTTTTTATATATTGAAAACTAATGGGATGATTATGCACTTGGATTTAACCCAATACCATTGACCTTGATCCACTGCAAGCAAGCATCTATAGCCTCGGTGGACATATCAAATTCCCCATAGGAATTAACCTCTTCAAAAATATAGTGGGATGTTTATGCACTAGGTCCATTGACCTTTCTCTGTAGCGAGCAATAATTTATAGCCCCGACAGAGATATCAAAATTCCCCACCTCAAAAGAGTATAAGTTCCTAACATTTGGAATAGTACATTGGTAATGGAAGATCACATGTGAGGATTAATTGACAAATATTTGATTTCTAAAATAGTCCTAGTTTGTTATAGATATGAGATTTTACAGACATCAATTGATGTGAAGCTTAGTGCTTATGAAATATCTCATAATGGTTATGATATAATATGCAATGATATATAGATTTAGTTATGGTCTATTAGTTTTGAACTTCAGAAACTTAAAATTAACTGAATTAATCTTGCTATTTGATCATATATATATATATATATATATATATATATTATTAATTTATTTGGAATTTTCATCATTCAATTACTTGGTTTAACAATGAAAATTCAAGTTTAGGGTGAGTCGGGAACCTGGATTTTCACAAATTGGAATTTTATGATTATTAATTTTGTGTTTTTTTATACACAATTTGAAAAATAAATAGGTCACATAATATTTAAGGAATTGGCCATTGACAAGTGGGCCAATTATTTCGTTTTCAAAATTTATGAGATAAAATTAATTTTTGCTTTCAATTTTATCAAGAATAAAAGGTTCTAACCATAGTTTATCAAATTTTTCATGTTTTTGAGGCTCTTCATTTATTTTATCTCATTTTAATACCCAACACCTAGGCTAGAAGATTGAGTTCCTATCTTTTTTTTCAAATAATTTATTTATCTTCTCCTAGTGTTTGTTTAGTCTAGCATGTTCTTGATCTTTATTTTATTGAACATGAATTATTAGATGAATTCTTATTTATGAATCATTAGGTTCTTCATTTATTTATGGTAATAAATTCATGGCTTTAGAACCTAAATGTATAGCATGTGAAAATTTGATGTGTCTATACACCTTTTGGTGTTGATTCAGTCTTCCAAAACAACATATTTGAGGGTTACGTGCCAATTCGTATTTTTTGAATCTAATCAACCATCTTGTTTCCTTACAGATAATAGGCAGTTGAATGCCCTAAGCGACATTATAATTATCACAAAAAATCTCAAAATAATTTGGGGAAAAGGGTTTACCATTACCTGATATGATTTTCCTCGGAAAATCGAATTAAGAGAAAATATTTTCTTCCGATAAATTCATAATGACTTTATCCTTCATCTTCCTGATAGGAATGGCATCTACCCACTTTGTAAAATAGTTTGTGGTTGTGAGAATACATCAACATTATTTGCTAGAGTGGGGGTGTATTTCTCCAATAAAATATTTCCCCCATTGTTGGAAAGGTGCCTCAAACTAAATAGGTTTCTAATGGAGGGAAACCAACTTCTGATTCCCAGCAAATTTTCCATTCATGACATGCCCTAAATTTTTTATTCATGTTAGAAAATAGTGTAGGCCAGTAGAATATAATCCTTAGAATTTTGTGGGCAGTAGCCGTCCATGCATAGTTCCCAGCACACACTCTATTGTGATGTTGGTTGATAATAAAGTCGACATCATCAAGCATAACACAATTTAAAAGGATCCCTAATGGATATTTCCAATATAACTTATTGTTTATGATTGATATAGTATTTTACAATTTTAATTTCATCGAATGAGATTGATATTTTCTTAGATGAGTTATACACTGCAAATTTTGAAGGTAGGTGATGATATTTTCATAACATTTTGATGAATGAAATCTTTCATCAACTATTGTGGAGTCTTTGTAGGGTAACAACAACCATGGATGTTTATCCTTTCCAAAGCCTTTGGTTTGAGTTATCATACTCAAATGAGTTATTTGGTTAATATCGAGTGCCTCAAAATTTGATTTTGTTAACATTTTGGAAATACATTTCCCTTTAACTATTTTTATTGGTTTCAACTTCATATCATACTAGCTATCCACTTTCCCCTTCTACCTTCAACATCATGCTGAATTAAGATATATTTTATAGCAGGATTCAAAAAATAAACAATAATTTTAGACTATAACACATAATATCTATGCCTTCAAATCCTTGACTAAAGAATAAGTTTGCTTTTCTATTATATTATATTTGATTTTAGTGCCTTGTAGGGATTTGCTGAAGAAAGTTGTAGGTTGCTCAAAACCTTGTTGATTTTTCTGAAGGAGAACGATAGCAATAGTATGCGCTAATTCAAAGGGAAAGATTGTGAAATCCTTAGTATAATCATGGCTCAAGAGAATCAATGCTTCCATTAAATATTTATTAATTTGGGAGAATAAAAGTTGGGTAGCTTTTGTCCATTTAGATTCCTTTCCTTTTTAGAGCGTGTTAGTGATTTCCTTAAAAACTTTTGCAAAATTATGTATAAAATATTTTTTTTAAATAATTCTTACTAAAAAGGATTGGATTTCCTTTTTAGTCCTAGGGAGAGGTATATTTTCAATGGCCTGGACCCTTTTGGGATCCACCTAGACTACCTATTTGGACACAATGTGCCCAACTAGCTTACCTTCGGTCATGGAAAAGAAGGATTTACAAGGATTTAAATATTGGCCATATCTTCGGCACCTTGAAATAATTTCTCAAGATGTTTCAAGTGTTGCAATTTAGATTGTGAAAATAAAATAATTTCATCTAAATAAATCACAATAAATTAATATTTCTTGTTATCAAAGGTAATATCCATGGCTCGTTGGAAAGTGGCTCATTCATTCATGAGACTGAAAGGTATCTTCTTATGCTAAAAGGTACCCCAAAGTGTAGTAAAGGCATTTTTATACCTATTGTCTTTTTGTATTGTGATCTGGTTATATCCTAAAAAAATGTCCATCATAAAAATATAATGAGCCCCCAATAATTTATGAAGTATATGATCCATTTTTGGTAATGGTTAGTTATCCTTTAGTGAAACCCTATTTAAATTTTTGAAATCAATGCAAAGTCATATTTCATTGTTTTTCTTTCTCACCAGCACTAAATTAGCTACCAAATATAAGTATCTTAAGGGCACTATTATTTTAGCATCTGGTCTCTTTTTCATTTATTTTTCTATATACGTTAGTAATAATGCATTCACATGTCTAACTTTCTTCCTGAAAGGTTTTACACCTTCCTTAAAAGCAATTCAATGTTCTATAATCTTCCTATCAAACGTATTTAAATCATCATCTCTAGGAAAAAATGTCAACATATTGTTTAAAAAGGGTAATGAACTAATTTTTTACTTCTTCATATAGAGATCTAGATATTTTTATGAGTTTAGGATTTTCATCTTATCCCAATTTAACATGTTCAACATATTTGTTTAGAACTTTAAGCATAGGGGCGGATGTTTCATTCTTCTAGTAAAAAATCCTTTCTAGAGGGATAAGTTCTATAGGGATATAATTATTCTTAAGTTGAATTATATCATATTGATTATCTTTTTTAGTTTAGAGGGATTAATATCTATTCCATATTGGTTATCATATTCTTCGATACATGATTCAAAAAAATCACCTACTATTTCAATAAACCGTTTAACTTCCTGATCATCTTCAAAAACTTTCCAATGTTTTATGGTATCAGGAATATAAGGCATATACAAGATTTCAATTTCATATTTCAACTTGGTTTCTTCAGGAGGAAGGAATGTTGCAATTCTCACTGCCAAGGCATCTATTAATTGATTTTTCTCCATAAGGATTGTTGTAAAATTAAGAGACGAGAAGAATTTTTCTATTAGATCCCAAACTTGATTTTGGGAGGCTCTCATCCTAGGGAGTTTGGTTTAACACTTATCAGTTACTTGTTTGATAACAAGCTCAAAATCATCAAATATTGAAAGATTCTAAATATTTAGTTTTCGGGTTGATTTTATTCCCAAAACTAAAGCATCATACTCTGTGATATAGTTAGTGGTCTCAAAAATTATCTTGAATGAGAAGGTGACACTTTCTTGACTCGAGGAAAGAAAACCACCCTATCCCCAAACTCGCTTTTAGAAGAACCATTGAAAAACATCTTCCAAACAGTATTTACACTATATACATTATTTTTTGGTTTTTTTTTTTAATAATAAAGGTTTTCTCGTCATCAGATGTTGTTAGAACAAAATTCCCAAGAATATCATCAAGATAATAAACAGGATAATTGTTTTTTTAGTACTTAGAGTATACGCTAATTGACACTCTCCATATAAGCTACGTGTATGTCCTCCAAATACAGGGATGTTAACATATGATAAATCAAGCTGAAGTAACCCTCCCAATTTAGCTCCCCATGATCTCGATAAGAGCATAATATAATTGGGGGATATTTTCTACCACCATGTCCATTACTACACTTTTGATCAAAACTTGTGCTAACACAACTACCAAGTATTTTATCATCCCTAAACACCTAAATCTTCTAGAATTAAAAGAATATAAATCTTTGTACTCCCTTGTGATATTCAGACCTAATTTATCCATTATCTCCTTGGGCATAATATTATGGAATGCACTGTTAGGACCTCACAATGTACCATTTTTACCATACATTTTGACACCACTTTACTCTTTATAGCTATATTTAAAAAGGTTACATTATCATTTCCATCCATTTTACCCAAAGGTATATCAAATTCTTCTCTTTACTATATATTTAATTTGTTTTACATATAATTCCACATTACTCTTATATTTCATCATTAATCGAAGGTAGATAGTTGCTAACACAAGTCTAAAAGATCGCAGATAATTTATGATAAGGAACGTGTTGTTGTTGAAATAGTCGGCCCGTTGCTGAAACAGTTGACTCCGTTGCCGAAACAGTCAAATCTATTGCTGAAACAGTCAGCAGGCACGTAAATTCCGTCACTACTCGTGATCTGCGACTTCGAAAGAATATTTCAGGAACGATGGCAACAAGACGAAGACAAGCAAGGAAAGTTGTTACACGGAGTTCTGAAGCCAGTATTTTTGTATCTGTTGTAACAATATTCTGCTATGGAAGAATAGAAAGACCCTGTTTTAAGATAGAAGAACAGATTTGGATAAAAATAGGATTTCTCTGATGTAACTGTAATAGATGTCTCCTCTTTAAAAGAGGAGACATCATCATTAGAAGGAGAGTTAGAGACTACAGGAGAGACATTATTTTTTTGAGCGGAAAGGAGCAAGACTCCATTGTAATGTATCATTCCTTTTTGACAGATGAATAAAGGTTTCTTTTGAGCGCTTCAATTTAACTCTTTCCTCTGGGGAATCTTGTGAGAAGGAAAGGGCCCGCCTTCATCACAAGATTCAGCCGATTGCTCCTGTATTTTGTTAACTTCTTTATGTTATTCGCACCTTAATTTAACTTTGTTTGCTGAAGAATCATTTACACAGTTCTGTAGTTCTTTTTAAGCACTCTGTTTTCCTTAACACCACATTAGCTCTGTACCTTAAGAAGCCAAGAGATATTTTTCCGTTATTTGTTTAAATGTTTGATTGATACCGGGAAACAGGTGTTGAAGATTCCTGCTTGGAGGAATAGGGTCCTGTTCCCCGTAGGTTGATTCTCTTTTTCTGCAGTGTGATTGATATCAGGAAAAAGGTGCTGAAGGTGCCTGTTCATGGGAATAGGGTCTTGTTTTCCTTGGATTGATATTTTTCTACAGTGTGATTAGTGTCAGGCAACAGGTGCTGAATATTCCTGTTTGGAGGAATAGGGTCCTGTTCTCTGTTATGGTTGATTGATTTCCTTTCCTACAGGGTGATTTCCTTTCATTATTTTTCCTGGAATTCTTCTAATGAAGGACTGCAATAGAGGGTTTTCTTTTGTTGTAACACAAGTAGGCTTCAGCTTTGTTAAAGTGGGGTGTGAGTAGTTAGATTTGTATGATTGATAATTGTGTGACTTCTACTACAACATTTCCTTGCTTTTGGAATTGAGCATATCCAGTGCGTGATTGTCTTTGGAATAAACAAACCTTCCCGGGTTGACAATTTATGTGGTGCTTGAATTGTTAGAACAATTAAAGCGACCAACATTTTGGCACCGTTGCTGGGGAAGGCAATTATAGATTTCAAAAGCATTGATATTTTCTTTCTAGATGTGCAGATTGTATGAGAGGACGTGGAACCCAGAAGAAAACTAACCCTACAGGTGGCAAGGGAAAAGGAAGGGGAGGAAGAAAGACTTTTATTGATGAAATTGTATCAAAGGCTGAATCATCACAGAGATTAAGTTCTCAAAGACCAAAACCTCAGCGCTCCCCTCAATCAGATTACAAAACAGAAGAAGTTGTGAGCCCTGAAAACATAGAGGAACCAGTAATGGATATTAAAGAACCAGCAGTCAGTGCTGGAGAATCAGAAGAAAGTGCTAACGAATCAGCAGAGCACGTTGAGGAAATAATAGAGAATATTGGACGACCAGTGGAAAACATTGAGGAGCCAGTAGAAGATTTTGAGGATCGAGCAAGTGCAATAGGAGAACAACCAATGGAAAGAAACAACGAAGAATTCTTTGGTGGAGGACGTGTAGATCCTGAAGGAGAAGGAAGGGATGAAAATTCTCTCTCTACCTTGGGATTTCCTATTAGTGATCTCCCTAGAGGAACAACTCCTATGAAGAATATTCCATTGTCAGCTTTACCCAACTTCCATGGTTTATCCTCTGAAGATCCGAATGAATTTATTTTTGAATTTGATATATTATGCAGAAGTTATGATTATGTTACTAATGCTTAGAAGTTGAAACTGTTTCCAGCAACATTAAAATGAAATGCTTTAAGATGGTTCATGAGCCTTGGAAGTCAGGTAATCACAACATGGGAACAGATGAAACATAAATTTTTGCTTAAATATCAAGACTATTGTCGGACAAAAGAAAAGAGGGAGGAACTATTCAACATGGCACAAAAGCTGGACGAGAATTTGGAGGACTATGTGGACATACTGCAGTATAATTTGCAGAGATCTGATCATCCGAATGTAAGTAAAGAAATTCGTAAAACAATATTACTTAGAGGATTAAGGGATGATTGTTTATACATGTTAAACATGCTTGGCAAGGGAGATATATCTAAAGAATCATATGATGAGATTGTTGAACTCTGTAAAATATGTTCAAGAGGAGCTGCAAGGAACAGAGCAAGTAACAGAGATCCCACCTATTCAAGAGTTCAGAAATCAGCCAGTGGGGGAGCAACAAGAGCTGAAATAGGTAATTTACTTGAAGAATTTAAAAATGAGATGTTAAGTTCTTTTGCTTCACAAATTGACACCTTGTAGGTTAAAAAGAAGCAGGTTGAAGCAGAAGCAGCTCTAGTTGTTTGCCCTAAATGAAGAGATAAACATCCACTAAGGGAATGCCCATTGGAAAAAATACCAATCTGCACCCTTTGTGAGAAATATCATGAAACACAACAATGTCCCTCTCTACCGGGAATAAGGCAGCACTGCAGCCAACGGAAGAAGAAGCTAAAGCATTTTACCTGCTAACACAAAGAAGACAATGGCAACCAAAAGGACAAGGTATGAATTCTAGTATGTCATTTAATCGTTGGAATAATTATTCTTCTTTCAGTCAGACAAATTACCCTCCCTTTAATAAAATGCAATACCCACCCTTTAATCAGATGAACTACCCCCCCATGCAACAAACAAACCCTCCCTTTGTTGATCCTGCAACGTGGACTCCTTGGCCCCCACAACAGCCATCTTCTTTTAATCCATGGAATTCAAATTGGAGAAGCCAACAACTCTCGTATCCAAATCAATTTCCTCAGTTTCAACAACCACTTCCTCTACCATCAAGTGCTCCACCAAATAATCAAATGAGACCCCAGCTACCTGTGCAACCAAATCCTAACCCCAATAATAAAGTTGTGCAAGTCATTGATATTCAGAATCAGCATACATTTCCTACGATGCAATGTAATGATATTCATTTGAGATCCGGGAAAATAGTAGAACCTATCATCGATGATACAACCTCTTCTGATTCTGATAAAGAGGAAACTAAGAAACATAAAAAATCACAACCACCCTCTAACAAGGGTATTGAAATAACAGAGCCACCATTCCCCAATCGTTTAGTTTTAACTAAAACGCCTAAAACACCTACTTTTAATCTTTTAGGGGAATTGCAAAACTTGTATGTTAAAATTCCACTTTTACAGGCACTGAGAGATGTACCAATTTATGCCAGAACCATGAGGGACATTTGTGTTAAGAAACCTGGTAGGAAGACTAAAGACCCCCTTACAGTTCATGTTATGGGTGATTTATCTGCATTAATGTCTGGAAAAACCCCTCCTGTGAAATATGGTGACCCCGGCCATCCTACTGTGACAGTTCAAATTGGTAAAATGATAATTCCTCAAGTTCTGGTAGATTTAGGTGCTGCAATAAACATTATGACTCTCGAAACTTCACAGTTGTTACAGCTGAATAACACAATTAGAGATACACCAACCATCCTAGAGTTAGCTGACCGTTCTACAATTAAACCAGAAGGAGTTGTTGAAGATCTAGTTATCTCGGTTGAATCCTGGAATTACCCAGCTGATTTTGTGGTATTACAAACTAAAACAAAGCTGGGGGGACACCCTTGAATTCTAGGAAGGCCGTGGCTGGCCACAGCCGATGCCTTTATCAGCTGCAGATCTGGTTCAATGACAATTTCTAATGGTTATGAAACTAAACAGCTTACTCTTTATCCTCATGCTACACCCATAATTAATAATGAAGATTCTGTGTGGATGGATTATGATGATAATGCTATTCAACCCATTTTAACTATCGGACAAGCCTTAACTCTTAAAGACGATACAGAGGATGAAATAATTAATAATTTTATTTGCGAACCTTCCTCTGTAATTGCTGAAACACACAGTCAATTGACTGCACTTTTTGAAACAGATACCCAGGAAAAGATTAAATCTGAAGATTTATCTCAGACATTAACCACCATCTCATCTAAAAGCATAACGGTCGAAATCGAACCTGGCAAGACATTAAATATAAATCATGATCTAACAGTTGTTGAAACACAGCAGTTAATGAAGTTATTACGTGAAAATAAGGAAGCATTCGCATGGGATTACACAGATATGAAGGGAATCTCTTCTGAATTATGTACTCACCGAATTTATATTAAAGAAGGATGCCGACCAGTCTGTCAACCCCAAAGACGAATGAACCCTAATTTAAGAGAGATTGTTAAAGAAGAACTTCAGAAATTGCTTAATGCAGGATTTATATACCCCATATCTGACAGTGAATGGGTTTCCCCATTGGTAATAGTCCCTAAGAAAAAAGGGAAATGGAGAGTGTGTGTTGATTACAGAGCCTTAAACAAAGCTACTCAAAAGGATCACTTTCCTTTACCTTTCATTGATCAGGTGTTGGATAGTCTGTCAGGAAAGAAATTCTTTTCTTTTCTAGATGGATTCAGCGGGTATAACCAAATTAGAATTTCACCCCAAGACCAAGACAAGACCACTTTTACTAGTCCTTGGGGAAATTTTTCTTATAGAGTTCTTCCATTTGGACTATGTAATTCACCAGCAAATTTTCAGAGGGCTGTTATAGGAATCTTTTCTGATATGCTGAATGACTCTATGGAAATATTTATGGATGATTTTACTCCTTATGGTGTGTCTTTTGAAGATGCATTAAAAAATCTTGAGAAGGTACTTAAACGTTGTATACAAGCTCACCTCTCCCTAAGTACTGAAAAATGTCATATGATGATGAGTGAAGGAGTAGTGCTTGGACATTTTATTTCATCTCAAGGCATTCAGGTAGACCCATCCAAAATACAGGTCATTCAGAATCTTCTTGTTCCTAAAACACAAACTGATGTGAGAAGTTTTTTAGGACATGTTGGATATTATAGGAGATTTATTAAAAACTTTTCTAAGATAGCTTCTCCTTTATTTGTGTTGCTCATGAAAAATGTTGAATTTAAGTGGACTAATCTTTGTCAAAAAGCCTTTGTAGAACTCAAGCATCAGTTATCTATTCCTCCTATTTTGAGAGGACCTGATTGGGCACTCCCCTTTCATATATCTTCTGATGCTTCAGACACTGCAATTGGAGCTGTCTTGGGACAAGAAGAAAACCATCTTCCTTATGCTATCTATTTTATCAGTAAGAACATGACCCCTGCTGAGCTTAATTATACAGTTACCGAAAAGGAGTTTCTTGCAGTAATTTATGCCATTAATAAATTTCGACATTACATCACTGGTTATTCTACTTTTGTCCACACTGATCACTCGACTATTAAGTATTTAATGAACAAATCTGTCACAAATGCTCGAGTTACCAGATGGTTATTGTTACTGCAGGAGTTTGATATTACAATTGTAGATTGGCCAGGTAAAGAAAATGTTGTGGCTGATTTCCTTTCGTGGTTAAAAACTGATAATAATATTCCAGTAGATGATTCCTTTCCTGATGAGTATTTATTTGCAGTCTCTGCTCACTCTCCTTGGTATGCAGACATTGCCAATTATTTGCTTGGACAGCGAAGTCACAAGCCACTGGCCACAAGTGGCAAGCCAAGGGAGAACAAAGCGGAATATATGTGTCTTTTTCACATGGTGTTTGACGAAGAAACCGAGAGGATGCATGGGGAGGATGAAGTGAACGCATATTAAAACCTTCATGGACAGGTTCTATGGATGCATTTTGTCACTGAAAAGAATACACACAAATTCTTGATGGGGTTATTTTTAGCCTCATTGTTTAAATATGCAAAGAAATATGTGTATGGCTCGTGACAACACAAATAATGGGTCAAACTCAATCATAGGATCAAATGCCACAACCTCTGTAGCATCAACTGGGCTTAGTGGATGGCCCATATTTCTGCATAGACCCATTATTAATCCTCCATCCAATCAAAGAACTTATATATTAGTCTGTACATACTATATGACTAAATGGGTGGAGGCCAAAGCACTTATTAGAGCCAATGAAGAGGCTGTCCTAGCTTTCTTATTTGAAGAAATCTTCACTAGATTTGGAATTCCTAGAGAGCTAGTTACAGATGCAGGACCTCCATTCAATTCTCATGGTTTTAAGTCTACCCTTCAGAAATATCATATTCATCATAGAATGACTACACCATACCACCCCCAGGCCAATGGGCAGGTGGAAAGCACAAATAAAGTATTAGAAGCCATTCTAACTAAAACAATGAAGGATAACCGGAAGGATTGGTCTCAAAGGCTCCCTGAAGCACTATGGGCTTACAGAACTACCTGGAGAAATACTACAGGATTTTCTCCCTATGAATTGGTTTATGGTAAAAGTGTTGTTTTTCCTATGGAATTTGAAATCAAAACTTTAAGAACTGCTTTAGCTGTTAACCTTGATTTGACTGATGTGCAGACAGCTAGGTTGCAACAGCTTCTTGAATTGGATGAAAAGAGATTAGATTCCATTCACCAAACAACCATGATTCAACAACAAAGAATGAAGTGGCATGATAAAATCATCAAACACAAGCAGTTCCAAAAAGGTAATTGGGCCTTATTGTACGACTCTCGGTTTGAAAACTTTCAGGGTAAGCTACGTACACGATGGCTGGGACCTTATGAAGTAGATGTTGTTTTTCCTAATGGAACAGTAAGACTTTTAACAATTGATGATTCTAAAACACCTCTACTAGTAAATGGTCATAGGCTTCCTTTGTACCAGCACCCTGTTTTTAAAGAAGATTTCAAGGCTGCTTGCATGACTGATACACATTATCTTTTTCTAGGGGAGTCCTCTGCTCCTCACAGTATTTAATTTTCTACACTATATTTCTAGCATTATATTAGATTTAAAACTAATAATCCCTGTCAAGGGTTGGCATGTTACAATTGTATTTTGCAGATTAAGGAAGAACTCACTAAGGAGGATAGTTTCATCACAAGAAGATCTGGAGCTTCAATCACAGAAGCTTTGTTCCCTTCATTTCAATTCATTTCCCAGCAATGTCCCTTTTATCACTTATCCCATTACTCCATCTTTCCCTTTTTCCATTTTTCCTATTTCTACCCACTCCTGAAACATCATCTTTCAGCCATAATTTCCCGTTCCCTACTGTTGAAATCATTCCTCAGCAAGTACTTCTCCCATTTTTCATAATTCCAGATCATTACATTCCATTCTCCTTATTTTTCCATTGCTGAAACACCACTTTCAGCAACATGTCATTCATTTTTCCATTGCTGAAACACCACTTTCAGCAACATGTCATTCATTTTTCCATTGCTGAAACACCACTTTCAACAACCTGTCATTTATCTTTCCATTTCTTTCCTCTGCTACACAAGTTTTCCAGTACCCCACTTTTATTCTTCAAATCCCTTGGGTGAATATTATCCATTATTGAGCAGATCCTGATATGCTCATGTTTCTACATTTCATAGAAATTTAAATATTTTTCCATCAGTATTAAGCCACTATCAAGCACTATATACTTCGAATTATAAAAACAAAGGTAAAAATATAAGGTATGCGGATTTTTTTATGTAATTCAGTTAAATAATAGTTTAAAGAGAGGATCTTTCCCATTATGATTACAATCCCCGCACACTTAAACATCATTTCATCACACGTAAGGGGGGAATTTTGAAAATTAAAATCATCATTCCACACCATCCAATCCACCGTCACTCTTCATATCCATTAATTCCACCGTCATTGATACTCCATATCCTCAGTCGCAACGATTAGCTTGATCAGGCCTGTGTTTCTATTCTCTGCGCATCTGCATTTGACTCAAGTTAGTAGCTATGGGAGGCTCGGCTATCAGACATGAGCCTGGCTCGATAACTCTTCTCGAATTATTTCCGGAGGCTTACCAAATTTTTCAGCGGGCAGGTTGGATTACATATTTCAAGAGGCTGGGAGAATTTGATCCTCAGCAAGTTTTAGAGTTTGCGCAGAATTTTCAGGAAGATTACTCCATAGTCCAAGGGGTCCGAATTTCGGTCACAGAGGAAGATATAGCACAAGTTTCAGGGTTTCCGGTCACAGGTGCTCGCTGGTTTAGCAGGAAACAAGTCATTTTAAATGCACAACAGGACTTCCTTCTTCCAAAGGAACAGGTTGAGATTAAAGGTCATGGCATAAGTTTGCATTCATTACCTCGCCCATGGCCAAGCGTAGCTGAATTTTTCAAGCACTATTTGACTTGCGAGGGGCGTTACCAGGTAGCTTATCAACACAACTTTGTTTTAATGAGTCATTTGCGGCATGGTCGATTAGTCAACATTCCTTATTATCTGCTTGGATGTATTAAAAATATGTCATATTACTGTAGACAAGTAAGATTCCCATCACTGTCCCTTACCCATCATCGCTTATGTCAATTATTAATTCAGAGGGGTTTTGCCCAGCAAAATCCCCCTCTAAATAACCCACCCCTACTTCTCCAACAAGCCCCTGAAATTCCCCAAGAAGCTGAAATTCCCCAAGAAACCCCTGAAAGCTCTTATGAACGGCAACTGGAAGATATTCTTGATCCTCCATTGATTCCATCTTCAGAACCAGTCGATCCGTCCCCAAGTTCATCCCATTTACCAAATTCACCCCATCCCACTGTCCACATCTCTAGCAATGACTCTCAAGATGAAACACCCCCATCACCCCCTACTCATAAAAGAAAGAGACGAATTGCAACATTCTCTGTCTCAAAAAGGCAAACAAGGGCCACATCCCAAGCTGTCACCTCTTCCGATAGCCCTTCCCCTAGAAAATAATATTCTCATAAAAAGAAAAGGAAAGTCACTGATTTTTCTGCTTTCCTACCTAGGAGAAAAATGAAAACGACTGTTGAATCTGAAGTCACTCCCATTTCCCCTGACCCCGCAGCTATCTTGTTAAAACTTCAATCCTCATCACCATTCCAAATTCCCGAATTATTACCCGTCTCCATTCTCGCTACATCAAGCCCACAAGAACCAAGCATTGCCCAGCCAAAACACAAGAACCAACTGCTGAAGTGCAAAAATCAAACACCAAGCATGATAATATAAGGAAACCAGCTGTAGCTGAAACATAAGAACCAGCTACAGCTTCGGATCAGCAATCAACTCCAACAAAAGCAACCAACACACAGGGTTCACTCACCATGGCATCGTTATTGGAGGAAAATGAATTTTTAAAGTCAGAATTAGAGGCCTATAAAAAGGAGTTGGTAATGACAAGGGAAGCCTTTGATAAAGAATTAAATCTCTACATGTTGGCACATATAGCATCAGTACAAAAGAATGACCCATGTAAAGAATACATGTGCCATGAATGTGGAAACATTTACCAACAGGCCGGATACAAAATAGTTAAAGTCCCAGTGCCTGAGGCATCCACATTAGTTGCAGTCAAAGAAGAATGCCCTACTGCCACACAAGAACCAGTAGGGCCCTTAAAAATTCTGGAAAAAGAAACCAAGCCACAGATATCCTGCCCTGTGTTAGTTAACTCAGCTACTCAGACTATGCCCCAACCCAGTACTTATAATGCCGGGACACAAACTCCACCATGGAAAGAATTGGAAATAATGAATAAGTGGAAGAAGCAGTATGCTATTGATCAAGATAAAATGTTACAACATCATAAGTTGGCCTGGAAGAATCAGATGTATGCCAACTGGGATAATTGGGAGCAGACACTTCAGCAGCTTAAGGATTCCAAGAAAGAAATCAAGGAGTTAAAAGACAAACTGGTCCTGATGTTTTCATTAGTACAAAAACTGTTAGCCACTAGGAAACCTTCCTTGAATTATTCTCTATTCCTTTCTGAACGCCTTGTTTATTTTCAGTTGAAAGCAATTAAGGATGGGAGACCTCATGAGTTGCTCACAGCGGAACAATTTGTCAAAACATTTGCTGAGGCCCCCGCTAGTGATCAACATTTGTTATGTGAAATTTATCTTCATAATGAGGCTATGCCTGAAAATAGAGAGGTCAACCTAAATCCAATTGTTGGTGATATACAAATTAGGGCATTTGTTTCATTTCTTGCCAATCAAATCACATGGCAAACCGCTTTTATCACAAGTAGGCATAATGAGGATAATCGCCTCCTTTGGATAAGACCGGAACCTTCAAACCCAGCCATTTTTGTAGCAGAATATCATCGGTTTTTGCAGAAGCCAGGAATACGCAGGTACATACAGCAATTGCAAGCCTCAATACTCCTAAAGTGTCATCAGTTAATCAGAGTCAAAGAGACTGCTACCTTGCAGGCCAACACCATGTTCTGGCAACAGTCTTGTAAGGAAAGATAAGAGTATAATCCTTTTAGCCCTGATAATCTTCAAACTGCACTATCTAGCGTACCAAACTATATCAGATGCATTTAGCAATGTGCTGAAAATTGGATTGGTTATCATTTTCACTTCCCTGTCTTATGGATGCCGGCAGAACGATATCAGCCTCACTACAAATTGGCTAACAAGGACGAGGCAGTAGCATGGCAGAAATTGAAAAATAACCAGGGATTCAGATCTTCGAAAGAAGCCACCTTCCATAGTTATTGCTTGAGTAACTTGCATGCAAAGAGTCAGTACTCAGACTCTGACTCGGACTAAAACTTGCCCGAGGACATGCAACCCTTTCAGCTGGGGGGGATGTTAGGACCTCACAATGTACCATTTTTACCATACATTTTGACACCACTTTACTCTTTATAGCTATATTTAAAAAGGTTACATTATCATTTCCATCCATTTTACCCAAAGGTATATGAAATCCTTCTCTTTACTATATATTTAATTTGTTTTACATATAATTCCACATTACTCTTATATTTCATCATTAATCGAAGGTAGATAGTTGCTAACACAAGTCTAAAAGATCGCAGATAATTTATGATAAGGAACGTGTTGTTGCTGAAACAGTCAACGGGCACGTAAATTCCGTCACTAATCGTGATCTGTGACTTCGAAAGAATATTTCAGGAACGATGGCAACAAGACGAAGACAAGCAAGGAAAGTTGTTACACGGATTATTCTGAAGCCAGTATTTTTGTATCTGTTGTAACAATATTCTGCTATGGAAGAATAGAAAGACCCTGTTTTAAGATAGAAGAACAGATTTGGATAAAAATAGGATTTCTCTGATGTAACTGTAATAGATGTCTCCTCTTTAAAAAGAGGAGACCTCCTCATTAGAAGGGGGAGTTAGAGACTGCAGGAGAGACATTATTTTTGAGCGGAAAGGAGCAAGACTCCATTGTAATGTATCATTTCTTTTTGACAGATGAATAAAGGTTTCTTTTGAGCGCTTCAATTTAACTCTTTCCTATGGGCAATCTTGTGAGAAGGAAAGGGCCCGCCTTCAACACAAGATTCACCCAATTGCTCCTGTAGTTTGTTAACTTCTTTATGTTATTCGCACCTTAATTTAACTTTGTTTGCTGAAGAATCATTTACACAGTTCTGTAGTTCTTTTTAAGCACTCTGTTTTCCTTAACACCGCATTAGCTCTGTACCTTAAGAAGCCAAGAGATATTTTTCCGTTATTTGTTTAAATTTTTTATTGATACCGGGAAACATGTGCTAAATATTCCTGCTTGGAGGAATAGGGTCCCGTTCCCCGTAGGTTGATTCTCTTTTTCTGCAGTGTGATTGATATCAGGAAACAGGTGCTGAAGGTTCCTGTTCATGGGAATAGGGTCCTGTTTTCCTTGGATTGATCTTTTTCTACAGTGTGATTAGTGTCAGGCTACAGGTGCTGAATATTCCTGTTTGGAGGAATAGGGTTCTGTTCTCTATTATGGTTGATTGATTTTCTTTCCTGCAGGGTGATTTCCTTTCATTATTTTTCCTGGAATTCTTCTAATGAAGGACTGCAATAGAGGGTTTTCTTCTGCTGTAACACAAGTAGGCTTCAGCTTTGTTAAAGTGGGGTGTGAATAGTTAGATTTGTATGATTGATAATTGTGTGACTTCTATTACAACATTTCCTTGCTTTTGGAATTGAGCATATCCAGTGCGTGATTGTCTTTGGAATAAACAGACCTTCCCGGGTTGACAATTTATGTGGTGCTTGAATTGTTAAAACAATTAAAGCGACCAACATGCACCAGAATCTAACATGAATTTATGAAGTGTTAGATCATGAATCTTTAAACTGATATAAAAGGGAAGAATCAACATTTCTTCCCTTTCAATATGAGGCCAAATACTAATCTTTGGGTATTCTTCCATAATGTTAATAGTGTCAGTGATAAGATTATATTCTATTTTATCACGATTGGTAGTCATCTGCATAAATTTTTCTATTTCATTCTTATATGTGGGTATTCTAATGATTTCAATTAACGGGACATGAATTTTAATTTAGCCAATTCATTATTTAGGTAAAAAATTTAAGAATTTCTTAATACATTTTCCTCTTGTTATACTTCCTAGGGTGCTTCATTTTTTCTTTTAATTTGATCTACTTCATTCTTATTTTTTAGTTGATCTTATTTATAGTTAGATGTTTCTATATTATTATTATATTTTCTAGGCCTCAGATCAGGAGTCCAAAATCCTTGATCAATATAATGAATACGATCTTGATTATAATTTTCGTTATGTTGATCTTGACCTTGGTCGAAACAGTTTATTTTAGGGTAATTTTCATTGTTAGGTATCGTTTGTTAACTAGTTGTCTCGTCATTGTATTATTTTATAAAATTAGCATTATTTTGGAATGGAGGTTGAATGGGAGGTTATTCCCCCTGTTGACCTCTCTACAAAATTTAAGGATTAAAAGGTATATGATAAGGACCTTGATTCCTGAAATGTATGTCAATATTATTATTCTGGAAATTTATTTGGGGTGCCTAATTTGGAGGCACTTGTCCATAAACTTTATTTCCCATTTCTAATTTTTTAATTTTATTTGAAAATTCTTTTAAAATTTATGTCATTTCTTTGATTTTTTGGTCTTTGGAAATATTTTGGTCTAATGTTTCTAGACTTAATCATAAACCTTATTTTTCCCTTCCTTTTTATCCTCTTTTTCTTTACATTTACCTGAGGCTATGAGGTTTCGCTCCACAACACATGCTTTTTTTGGGCTTCTACCAGTGTTCGAGGCTCCCTTTCACTTAATAAAAAAGAGAAATCAGAGTCAAATCAAATGGCATAAGCTACAAGAATAGAAGTATCAAATGGTTCGATATCATCGAGTAGTTTCTTATAACATTTATTAAACCTCTTATTAAAGTGTGCTACAATTTCATTTGGTTTTTTTTTAAGGGAAAAAATCATTTAGATAACTTGAAGAACAATGATCTGGATTATCCCCAGTGTTACAACAAATTTATCGATGTTTCGAATGCCAATGGGGATCCCTCTTTAGGACTATTCAAATGAATGATTGAAAGAGGGATCAAATGAGGGATAAATAGTAATCGAAGGAAAAATCATCAAAAGAGAACCGACCAAAAGCATAAACCTAAATTATGCAGAGAGAATTTTTAATTATTCATAATAACAAACTATATATTAAATTTCCTAAACATAAAAATAAATTTCTTTATTAGTAGTAATAATTAATTATTAATAATAATTAATAATAATGTTTTAATTATTAATTATTATTATTATTATTATTTTTATTATTGTTATTAATTAATAGTAATTATTTTATTATTAATTAATAGTAATTATATTTATTATTATTATTATTATTATTATTATTATTATTATTATTATTATTATTAATTATTTTAAAAATTATTAATAATAACCATTTTCATTGTTGATTATTAATTAATAAATAGTTAATTCTTTGAATTAATTAATTATTATTTTTAAATTTTTAAATAATAATATTATTTTAAATTTTTTAATTACTAAAAGGTTTAAATAACTAATAATAATTATTTATTTATTAACTTATTAATATTTATTTATCGCGATGAATAGATAAATATTGTTATAAATAAATAATCATTAAAATTTAATTAATTCATTAATATTAATTATTGTTATTGTTATTTTTATTTCTATTATTAAACCTAAAGCCCAAAGATAAAAAGTTAAATGATGAGAGGGAAAGAAAATTATACCTGAGATACTATACGTGGGAAGAAGGATGAGAAGAACTAATTTTTTTTAATTAGAGGAAGCAAGCTACCACTGATTTCACTCCCTCCATCCCTGTTGAGGTTTTGTGGATGCTTAATAATCTCAAGAGCTTATCTGATTTTCTTTTTTCAATGTTCTTCTCTGGCAATTATTTTGGAATTTTCTAAACATACGTGATGCTTAGTCTTCGAGGATTGCTCTACAAGGGCTGAAATGTTATATCTCCCATTCTTAATATCAACTTTGTGCTCTTTCAATCTCCTTTTCAAAGAATTCCCACTTTCCCCAATATAACTTTTCTCACATGAATAGTCAATGCTATAAACTCCTTTAAGTTGCTCGTGTTGATATTATCCTTAACTGACTACATTCTTTTTCTTATTGTTCCTGATGTTGTAAGCTGTGACTACGTTCTTTTTTCCAAAAACATTTTTGATATTATCTTTAACTCCTTGGATGTATGATAGGAAAACCCTACCACACCTAGCTTGAGGTTCTTGGTGCTCTTGGGAAAGGACCGTACCCTCAGCTATTTTTATGGATTTCTTAATATCCCTATATTTATATCCTATACCTTTAAATACAGAGGTCAAGTGATTGATTTACTCACTAAGGTATTATGTTTCAGATATTCTGAGGGCCCTAACAGAAAGAGTATTCAAGACGTCTTTTCTCTGTTGGGATTCGAAACATCGACAAAATTCTTGTAACACTATGTATAATCTGAATCATTGTTCTTCAAATGATAACCACAGAAGCTTCAAAGATAACATTTTTTATCTTTCTTCTCTATAAATTTATTCAAAAATAATTTTTCTAATGCATCAATGGAATTAATTGAAATGTGAGCCAAATTCCTAAACCATTTCAATGTGCCTCCCTCTAAATTCTGAACAATAAACCTCATACATACATCATCATATTCTACCCCTAATTTGTCAAAGTAATCTTGGAACTTGATTACATGGTCCTTCGTAGTATGTTCTCCTTCATCATTGAACTTTGGGGGGTTTTTATCATACTTATCTAGGATATTGTGTAAAACGTTGGATGATGCCAAAGGCCTATAATGTATGAACATGAGGATTTATTACAAATATTGGGGTGTTTTTTTTGTTAAAGGGACAAAAGCATATGAGGAACTAGCTTGGGCTTGAGTTCCCCCTTGATATATTGTGGTTTTACACACCTTGGTGGGTGTCGAAGGTTGAAAATTTTCCTCTATTTTAGAATCTTGAAAATTAGGTCCAATAATTTTCTCTCGAGATGCCATGCCTTTCTTCTTTCTATTGCAACAGTTATTAGGGTCTCTCGATCATGTAGTGCTAGGTATGATGAATCTGAATAGACATAGTAATCCTCCGAGGGGGGTCCAATTTACTTTTTCCAACAAAATTTAAATAATTATATCTTTTAAATTAAATTCCACAAATCATTTTATCATATTTTTAGGAACAAAAAATAAGCGTACTTGACAATGGAAGATGAATTTTTTCAAGATTAAATATAAATATTTGAGAGAAATTAAAATATTGAACAAGTTTCACCCTTGTGATACTTATTATCGTTGAAGGGCCTGGGGGTTTGGTTATGCGAATTCGTCCTCACAAGCTAACACTTCCCAATTCCTATGTATTTCTTTGAGTGTTTGAACAATCTAAAAATTCAAATAGTATAATCCATTAAGAACACTTTGTTAAACCTCCAAACCAAAAATAATACGGGGTTGAATAGTATTACCGTTAGTCATAAATTAACACAACTTAAAAAAAAATCAAGATTCCCTGGCAATGGTGCCAAAAAGAATGTTGTCTTTCAAATTTTTCTGGTGACACAAAACAATCTAAAAGGGAATTCAACAAGGATAAGATATAATGTTGCTTAATTTTGAAGGACTAGCCTTTCTTAACCTCGGGGGTTATTACCTGTACTACGTATAAAAATATATTCTAATATAACTTATAGATTTGGCCATATTATGAATACGTGCTAGAAAACAATAAATGGTTAAGATTTATATGGAATGCAACTTATATAAATCATATGATCAATGAATCAGATGTAAGATTTAGGGATGCAATGTTAACAATAACTAGCAAGAAACATACATGACTATATGAAAAAGGAAGAGATTAAAAAAAAAAATAACAAAGAAACGATAAAGCACATATTACTGATATATAGTTATATTTCACAAGAAAAGTGCAACAAAACAATCCACCATCATGTATTGGTATATTCATCTTGAAATAAATCAATCAAATATCCTGAATCAAATACTTCAAATAATGAATACCTGAAAGAGAAGGAATCAAGTAATATTGCAATATTTTATTAATTGATTGTGTCAAAAGCATAAATCATTGGCATAAACAAGAATATGATGAAATAAAATTAACAAAAAATAGACAATACACAAAAAAACTATATATCTCCCCTTCATCCTCTAATTCTTTGATTTCTTTTATCATCGATTGTAAAGGTGGAACTGTCTCAATACCTTGTGCAGTGGGAGAAAATATATCTTGTTGAGCAAGACTTCTTTTTACTTTTAGAAACTTATCCCATTCAACTTGAGATACCCATTGTACCTTCTTAAATTTCAAATAAGTCATGCTAAGCTTAGATAGGAGCCTATATGGGGTAGAAGGAAGTTTCTTTATCATATTCTCCAGGATAACCAATAAAATGGTCTTTGGAGAGAGATTTTACAAAAAATTGTCCAGAAACAAGTTCATCATCAGTAGTAGGAAGTTTTCCTTAACTTTCTTTAGAGAATCCTGAAACGTTTTTCTTTTCTACCAACCAAGAAGAATTCACCCAGAAGGATGAGATTTTAAACCTTTGGATATAACCCCACTCTTTTTTAAACTTAACAATGATGTTTTTAGCTTTGGCGATCATGTTATTCATTTCTTCTATAGCTCTTTGCTTCTTTTTTAATAATAATACTAATAGTATAATCTCATCTCTATTGGGTAACTAAAGGAGCTTAATATTTTCCTCATCTAGTGTGTCTATATAATTGATTATGTGATCCACCTCCTTTAATCTTTCCTCCACTCAAGGATTTATGTTATTTATTTCAATATTAGAATTCTCCATGACCACTATATCACATTGAAGGAGGATATTCACATATGGTCTTATATTGAGGATTTTTTCATTTATCATCTCCTAGACATTGTTCTGGCATTAATAAGAGTGTCCCTTCCCAATGTGGTGGTTTATATATATTGTTGCAGAGATTTTATGTTAACATTGACTGCACACGCTTAATAATTTCATCCTTGTGCTTTATTACATTATTCCACTTTTGGCTCCAGTTGATTTCTTCCTCGTTGTTCATTTTTTAACTTTCCCTTGAGTTTTGCAACTTTGATCTCAATGAACGTTACTTTGTCTAGGTCAACATTCTATGCTCCATCCTTCTTAAGGGAATTGTCAATAGTGTTTTTTATTCTTATAGTTTGCTCAAATATTTGTTTTCTTTTTCTTCAAATTATGTAATTTGTTTGTCAAAATTTTATTTTAATACATTTACTGAGCATCCTTGATACTTAATTTTCTTTGAATTTCTTCGAGTTTCTTCACTTCATATTCCTTGTGCTGAAAATTCATAACTAATTTTTTCATTCATAATCAGGATTTTTCACAACCAACCTCAAAGATTTGATTTCTTTGTCTTCGGTCTCCAGTAGCAAAGTTGAAAAAACGATTATTTTATCGTCTAGATCCTTAGTCTTGTTTGCTTTGGTTTTAACTACCATTTTGGAATTGTTTATTTTTTCTTCAACTCTAGTCAATATGTAACTTCTTATTGCTAGCAGTTGAATCCAATAATATTTTTTCCAATACTTTCCCTGTCTACTTGTATCACTCAACCATATATGTATCAATGACCTGTTTCAAATCAAGACAAATAGAAGTATATTTAGAACATATTAATTATGTTGTAGCATTGTTTTCTGGTTGGATAACTGTCAAACTAAAATTCCTTTGACTAAAATTAGTTGTACATAGAAATATGGGACCTGCACTTGAAGCCATTTATACACTTACATTCATTCTATAACCTTAGCCTCTTTAGTAATTTTCATTATCTCTTTACATTTTCCTTTGAAATTTTGTATGCACTTACATTAGTAGCAATGGTTACTGCTTAACTTCCATATTTACGGGGTTGAATTTCCCTCAGGACATTTTTCACCTACTCATACAACTCCTCACTTACCTTCTAGAAGGCCACATCTTCTTCATCATCAACTTTTTCATTCATGATGTGCTCTGCCTCATCAAGATTAGGTTCACTTGATTTTCTCTTTAACAAACTCAATTCAGGGCTACTATCTACAGTATCTATCATTTTCCCATTAACTTGACTTGTTTCTTAAACTGCATGAAGTGGATTCTCTTCAACTAAGTTCACTTCCATTTGTACTAGCTCAATTATAGCTTCATTAGATACATGTAAATTAACTTTTTTTTCATTATATTGAAGCGAAGAATCATTATTAGCCATTTTTTTCTATTTTAGGGTTTGACACATATGTATAGGTTGACAAACCTAATTATTTCCTTAGATATGAAATAATCCTTTTCTAATCATACAACATAAACTCCTTTTCGATGATATCGAACATGGACTTATGTATAATTATCAAGCATAATATTTCAAAATGAATTATGATTAGTGCTTTCTACTTTTTGAGAGAAAGTGAAGATCATTTACATGTAACCTTTGTCTTGCAACTTCTAAGTCAAAGAGTTGGGGTGTGGTAAATTTATGAAGATGATAAGTCTCTCCCTAGTCTCCTATGCTAGTCTCCTTACCGGTCTCCTATGTTAGTCTCTTTAGTCAGTTGTAAGATCATGTTGAATTATTTTGATATCCTCTCGGGGGTCTTTTTCGGCAATTTAACTTCATGGTAAAATGAAAAAAGATATATATATATACATATAAATGGGTATATATATATATATATATATATATATATATATATATATATATATATATATATATATATATATATATATATTTAGCATAAATATTTAGGATATTTCTTTGGAATAATGTTTCAATCCACCTATCAATTTTCTTTTCATTCCCATTTATACCCTTCACCCCTTCCAATAGTCTTTCATTGGTAAAGTACTCATGATAATTGAATAATATTAAATGTACCAGATATGTACAAGGTTTAAAGAAGTGAAAAAATGGAGTTGTATTGAAGTATAAATAAATACTTCAAGTCAAATAACCCAGTATATTTATCCTAATCTCCTTGGGGTTTACCATTATTTCTCTTAAACACATAAATATGACCTCATCCATCTTGGAATCATAAAGACCTCTGAAAATAAAAGCTAATAGTGAAACCATAATCTGAAATATTGCTTTAAGTCAATTGATTGATATGTGCAACTCTACCTTTGATATTTCACTGGGGTATCCAAACAAGCCTCATAGGAAATTCAATTTTTCGTCTTCGGCCCACATTATGAATTCCTCACTTAATCATTTATTAGTAATATTATTTCTAGAGATGAAAAATTTTCGACATTTTAGCTATATATTCTTTAGATATTTCTAAGAAAACTTGGCCATTTGTAGGAAAAATAATATTTCCAGTAGACTGGTCCAAATGCTCAGAAAAAAGTAGGATTGAACCTAGGTCAAATTATACATATGGTAATACAACTCGGGGTAATCTGGTTTTCAAAAATTAGGTATCTGAGCTAAAATTCTCAACATCAGGTTTTAACTTGGTTCTAGGGTATGTCTATTAGCATTCCCTATGTGGGTATCCCGAATTTGAGCCAACAGTATTAAGAAAAACTTAATTTGAATTTTTTTCGACCATTTCTACTCTAAAATCTCTACAACAATGGTAAAGACTATTATTTGAGTGCAATAATAAGGCTTGATGACTTACTAGTTTGTTTAAGGCATCACTCAGTTTATCTTTACCTTTATCCTAAAGTTTTGTGAGGTGCAAGCATAAATTTCAATGGAATAATAAACTATAAATCTCGAAAACAAAGGTCTAAACCTTTTGAATTTACTTAATTAAGGTTGGTGTACTTCATAGAACATCTATAGTTTTCTTAATCAACTAGTAATAATTAGGTTAGTTAGTAAATTAATACAAAAGATGTTTCTTTAAAAATCAGCCATTGGATTGCAATGTTCTCAACTGTCAGGTGCATTGGACCTCTCTCTTGGCTTAACCACTACATCAATTAATGTATGATATGACACAAATACCATCCATATAATTTATTTCTAGCCATTATATTATATCAAAACATGGAAGGTCCATTAATGATTGTATAAATACCTCAAAATTTACAGTTGCTAATGAATTCAAGGTAAAAACAATAAACACAAATTTATTCTACCCAATCTACGGAAGGGAAAACATATAATAGAAACACATGCTCAATCACAATGAACACAATATTTTTTCTAGGGAACCCAACTAGGAAAACCCCTCCTTTGTTTGTAATATATCATATGAGACAATTGATATATTACAATGACAGCTTCAATCCTTGAAGCTCGACCTGCACTGCAATATTGATCTCCTCCTAAGTCTGCTCTGGAAAATGTTGGGCCTACACTCATGTTCTTGCACTCACTCTTCCTGCACTTGAGTTCATGAACTTGCTCATATTTCCTTGAAAAATTCTTAGGAAAGCATCTCATCCATTGCATTCAAACCCCTCTATACACAAAAATATACAACAATAAATGAAATTATGCCTTTTCCCTCCAATTTCACTAGGCAATTCAAATTGCATGCGTGACTAGGGATAGTTTTAGTAAATTGACTAGTTAATTGAAATATCAATGAGTTAACAATACTTACAACTACTCAACTAAATGCATACTGACTCTGTTAGTATCCTATAGTCATAGTAGTCAGAAAACAAATTTTTTCTTTTAAATTATTTGGAAAATGTGTACAAGTTTAGGCTTTTATATTCTGTAGATCAAGCCATTGGTCATATTATAGAATAAAGTTTTCATTATTGAATGTAATTATTTCAAAGTGTGTGAAGGGTCATGAAAATAGTCATTGATATCTTGACAGTTCAAGTTAAGGGATTCTAGGATCATATATAATTAAAAATCATGGGTAAAGTCATGGTGTCATGTCTTACCACCATTGGAACATATTTGTAGGGTTAATTTGGTCAGTTAGAATTTCAAATCATAATTAGTCGTGACATAACTTTGGTACAATGGTTAGGAGAACAGTGTTGCACTTTTGACAAATGTTGCACATTCATGATTGAGCTTCAAGATTGTAACCATCTCCCTTGAAATTTTCATTCAACCACCTTGGCAGTTAAAATTATTGGTTAATATTCAAAAAATACCTCAGAGAATTTCATTTCTCCATCGAAATCTTGTTGTATATTCATTGGATTTCGTTGTGCAAAGAAGGAAGGGGAAGCGTTGTGCTCGCAAATAGGTTTTGTGCTCACACACAGTCGTTATGGTTTCCAAACCGACGGTGAATTACTCATTCCAGGTGAAAATTTCATATTCACTTGGGTTATTAGTCTTGCATGTTGACAATTTTGTTTCCATTTTTTTAGAAAAGCATTAAAAAACCCATCATAACTCAAATTTTGGGCTTGCTGTGTTTCCAGGGAATTCATTATGTTTTTCTTCAGTGCTGCGTTTTTATGATATCAACCTTTTCAAACACCCAAAACTTTATCTTCCATCTTGATATTGACTTCTAACATATCATTCAAGTTATTTGAAACTTCATACCCAGTCTTTATTTTCCTATGAGGTCGAGAATCATTTTCCCCCATGTGTTGTGTTTTTGGCGCTTCACCTGTGTTTTTAATCCTGCCATTGTGACTAAGTAAAAAATAGCTATTTTTTGGTGTTTGAGAGATTTTTTTTTTATTGAGTCTGTTTTATATATTTTTTCATCCTCAATTGTCATAAAACCCTAATTTGGAGCTCCATTTCACACCGTTATCTTATTTTCTTTGTTAAATAAGCCTACACTAATATTACATTCAAGAAACCCTAGAGCATATCTCTGTAGTGAAAATCATGTCAACCTTGGATAAAAGAAGCATAAGGGAGGATTCGTTGTGAAATTTGAACCCCAAGACCTCACCTTGATCAAATCAATCCCAACAATCATATTTTATTTTGAAAAAGTTTGTTGCATTAGGTTTGGTGAGAAAATCCAGGGATATAATGTACAACTTAATAAGGAATTTTCTTTGAATTTCACTGGGCTGGAGGTCAATATTTGAGAGACAAATTTTCCAGTTTCTGATGTCACCATATCAGATACAATAGAGATTCCCCTTCAGGGAGAGTCATGGTTCAAGGGCATGCCTCTTGACATTTCCAATTATAAATATTTCTTGAAACTTGAGTACAGAAAAAAATCGTATTGGGCCATTGTCCCTAAGGAGTATAGAAACAAATGGTATGGGGCCACTAAGCCCTACAACAATATTTTGCAAGAAATTCATGTTGGACATTAGTCTCAACGTTCCCTGCGTGTTTCGCAACATGGACTAACCACCTCTCGTGGATCCTAACTCTAGCGATTGTAGCGGACACTAATGCTTGCGGGTTTTGGTCTAACGACAATCGTGGCTCCAAAAATTGGTATCAGAGTGACAGGTCTCGAGTTCCAAACTCACCTGCCTTGCATTGGGGGGGGAGATTGTTGGACATTGGGTTCAACGTTCCCCGTGTGTTTCGCGACATGGACAAACCGCCTCTCGTGGATCCTAACTCTGGCGATTGTAGCGGAGACTAATTCCTGCAGGTTTTGGTCTGACGGCAATTGTGGCTCCATCAATTCATAGATACTTTACCTATGAGGGTAGGTTTGGGAGGATTTATCAGTACCATTTCAGAATTTTGATGTACTTCATAGGGAAGATTCCTTTAAATCTTCCCTTCTATTTGTTTAGAAGTCTTAGAAAGATGGCAAACAAAGTGCAAGGAAAACAATACCAAGTGGAACCTAGTATTTTCCATTTCTCTTTAACTAAATTGTTGGTTTTGGAGGAATTAAATAAGAGGAATCAAACTTGGAAATATTTTCTAGAGTCGTCAAAGTTGACAGTTGATTTACCAACTATATCTTGAAGAAATAAGGACACAACGTCATCAGTGGCAAGAGATATACAATCACAAAATGAAAGTTTTGTGAAAAGGACCTCTTTTCCAGTTCATTCATTAGAAAAGAAGAAATGTAAGAAGTTGTATTTTTCTCTTGAAATAGTGAATGTTCCCAAGAAGCCCCTCATTAATTCTACTACAAAGAAACTTCCTATGGAACAAACATTGGAGTAGACATTTGAAGCTTTGGAAACCATACTAGGGGATGATGTTCTTGATGATAAAGACAAACAGATTGCACAACTACAAGAATAGATAAAGAAGGCACACATGGTTATTGCACAATTGCACCATGACAACAAGGGATTGAATAAGGTTACTCTAGAAAGGACAGTTAGGCTTAAAAAATAAGAGTTAGTGACAAAGGCCACACCATCTGTCATGAAATCTAAAGGAAAGGATAAGATAGTGAGAGAGGGAATTCAAGAAGTAGAAGATCCATCATCTAGAGTCACAAGATCTTCAGCAATAAAATTGCAGATACAAGAAGAGAAATTTGTACAAGAATACAATAAAATAGAGATGCATGAGGGGAAACATACTTTTAAAAAATTTGAGGATGCAGTTGAAGAAATCCCATTGTGAAATTGTTGAACTTAAGGAGTAGGATGGAATGGATAGGAAAAATATGAATGATGTTTTGAACATATATGAGTCCACAATGGAAAATTCTAAGTATGTGTTGAAGAGATATATCCCATTAAATTTGAAATTCAAAAAGATATGTAGGCATAATATTACCATGAGGAGGTAGTTGAGGGCTTCCAAGCAGAACTTGAAGGAGATACAGGAGAAGGACAGAGGTAAGTTGGATTTTTTGGCTGAGGCAACCAAGGTTTGAATGCTCGAAAAGGTAAATCAAAGAAATTTTGGCCATTTTTTTGTTTTTGGTCCAAGAATGATGGTTGAATGAATTGTATAAATGGTTCATGTCTTGTTTGAAGCTTTCTTAAGAGTAAATTCAACTAGATTCAAGAAACTATGAAATTTTGTTATAGGAGTAGCTCAAACAATAGTTTTGTATTTTGTCCAAGCATTATGGTTATGGTTTTGATGTAAAGGGGGATTTTTTGTCATTTTTTGGTGAAGAGGGGATTGAATGGGGTTTGAAACATTGTCAGCATCATCATTGGGATGTTTCTTACTCATAGATCTCAACATCGATCAAAACCATGAAGAACAGGTTGCCCTGCATTTTCTCACTGGCATTGTTCATTTACTATAGGTGGAATTTTGAGAGTTGGAAGCTCTATGTGATGAAAGAAGGTTTATAAGGTGGAATTTAATGATTTCTAGGCCATTTCACATGTGCAACAGTCATCAATAAACTTAGGGAGTGACCAGAGCTACATCAACCATGGATTCGTTGCGCTTCTTTGTTGCGTTTTTGCTAAACTAGGAGGTTGTGCAGCATCGGCATTGCGCTTCCAAACAATCATCCTTTTGACCGATAATTTCATGTCAAACTTCATGTAATTTATTTTTATGCTCATGGTAAATTTTATGGGGCATGAAATTACTTATAAACTCGATTTAGACTTGGTATTTAATATAAATATGCTTGAAAAATGTTTGGTCAAACAGTTTCTAATTTTCAGTAAAATAGTTCTATATTCACTGCATTAGGTAGAAATAGAAATCCTATTAGGGAATTCAATTCCTAAAGGCGGGAACTAATTTGTTTTAGTCTATTTATGTTTTAATTGTAATGAATCAAAGGGTTTGATAGGTTTGAGAAAAAGAGACTTGATGAGCATTGTATTTTTTCTGAATATTTTTGAGTGAATGAAAAAAAGAGAGAGTGTGACTTTACAGGGATTCTTGAGTCAGCTCCTAATGGTGATATTATTTCTTATATTGTATGTTTTTCTCTTGTAATTTTCATTTCATTAATGTGTTTCTTCATGTTTGGTTAGATCATGATTTATCTTAGAATTCATTTTAAAAATGTTGTGATATATTTTGCTAAAAAATATATGTTTTATTCTCAAATAAAATTTAGAATTCATCCCACACCTTGATGCTCTTTATGTTATTTCATCACTCTTATACTCACCATCCTACAGTGAATTAATTTTAAAACACCAATAGGACTTCCTACATTTCCCTTATAGAATATCCCTTATCTCTTCATCCTATCATTGGAAAACAAGCAACTTTACATGACTCCATGCCCAATGGATTTTTCTTCTTTCCTGCCAGCAAACCTTTAAAACATATATTCCTCTTAGCACCATAGCTAGCCTAAGATCTAAGTGAGTGAATATTTAGATATATAAGGCCCTCTCTAAAGTGGGAAGGGCTAGATTCCAACTTCTAAGTGGTTAGTGGTTACCTCTGAGTTTCTCTCCTCAGCCTGGAGAAATTACGGTGTGCTAACAAACTCTATTCTAGTCTAGAGCTAAAATAACTGAGTTTCACTAAATATAACTCCACTATATCATTAAATCTTAGAAATAAACTCATGCACAACTCTAATTCCAGCCCAAAAACTCAAATTTATTGATTTAAATAAGTGACCTAGCCATGTCACTCCTACTAATTGCAACTCAAGTCATCCTCTTGATGTGGAAATTTGAATCTCTCCATTTAAATAAGGCACAAGTAATATGAAGCCTTTTTCTTGATACAATTTAACACTCCATATTAGAAAGAAAAGGATTCTTGGAAGAACCCTTTCCACCTGTTTCTATCTTCAACTCTATCAAGTTCTTTGTTAATGCAACTGCTCCCTCTGAACTAAAATACTATTATGCTTTCCTTTACGGAATTTGATCTGAAGACCTATTGTTTCCCACAATTATCTGTGAGTCCATCACCTCTATATTTTGTGCACAACTTTCCTTACTAATCAAGGCTAATCCCTCTGAAACTATGCATCTCTAGCTCCACAATATTCCAATATCAATGATCACAACTCCTTTTTGTGTCACTAAACATTGGCTCACTGATCTTCCCATTAGTAGCCTTCTAACTCCATTAAGAAGTATGCACATAGAGTCGTATGCATCTACCCTGAACTAGGGCTTCATCAATTTTCCTCCTAACAGTCCATGGTTCATTTCATGTGTATTGTACTTGAGGTCTTCAAGCTGTTGCATACTGCATATGAAATTCATTGTTCACAACTACGTTTGTGAATAGTGCTTAGCTTTCTAGATCTGCCATATGTCTATGAGATATCAACTTCTAATGTCACTCTTCTTAAGGCTTTCGGATCTTCCCACATACAGACACTCCTTGACTTATAAAGGGCTCAAAGAACAATTCCTTATTTTTGCAATTTGTTCCTCAAATTGTCCAAATATAGGGCTATTTAGATATTTCCTCTTTTATTTGATTTCTTATATAAACTAATATCTGTGTGTTGGTCCTTATTATGCTCACTGCTCTGTCCTAAATCCATAAACTAACATTATTTGTGCATTGAACAAATTTCTGCACCACAAATATGTTATTCGAAATTTCTCTAAGTGAAGATTAGGAACTTGGTCTCTATGTAGTTTTCAATAGCTTTGATACCATGTAGAACTAACTCAAAATTTTCATTTGCTAATGAATTCATACTTAAAACTATAGAAAAAAATTATTCTATTCAATCTGCGGAAGGGAAAACATATAATAGAAACACATATAATCATTCAATCACAAATAACAAAGTATTTTTCCTGGGGAACCCAACTGGGACAAAACCCTCCTATATTTGTATTATATCAGAAGAGGCAATTAATCTATTACAACGACATCTTCAATCCTTGAAGCTAAAATTGCACTGCAATACTAATCTCCTCCTGAGTCTACTCTAGAAAATATTGAGCTCGCACTCACTCTACCTACACTCTCCATGTTTGCACACCTGCTTCCTAAACACGCTCTGCTTGGACTCATGTTCCTACACTCACTCTACCTACACTCGTGTTTTTGCACTCACTCTTATTTCGTTGCACAATTCTGATGAAATTAGCTTATCTTCTACATGTAAACCACTCTGTACACTAACTAGTATACAACAAAAAATGTAATTATGCCTTCTCCCTCCAACTTCACTAGGAAATTCAAATTGTATGCATGACTAGGGCTATTTATAGTAAATTTATGAGTTAACTAATAGATCAATGAGTTAACAACAATTAAAACTACTCAACTGGACTCATACTGACTCTATTCTGGACTAGAAATCAGATAATTCTATTTCATTAAATATAATTCCACTAGATAGCTAGATCTTAGCAATAATCTCATGCACAGCTCTACTTCTAGCCTATAAACTTGAATTGATTGATTTAACTAAGTGACTTGGCCATGTCACTCCTTCTAACTGCAACTCAAGTCATTGTGTTAACATGGAAATTTGAATTTCTCCATTTGAATAAGGAACGAGTCAAGTGAATCATTTTCTTGCTAGAATTTAATAATGACCCCCTTATGTTGTGATCTAATATGACATAACAATAGTTGAATCAAAACATCCCTAATCATCGCATCTCATCAGATCGCAAGTGTGCCTTTACCTATCGTGCAAGTTGTGATCCAACATTAGAGAAATTTTGAGGTCTAAAATGTGCCTCCTAAGGAATAATATATAATAATAGTGGAAATAATAAATAATATTAGATTACATCACCGAATTTTAGAAGGAAAAAGGAAAAAACTACTTTTCAACTCGTGTGTTCAACTCATCTCTATATGATTTTACTCAAATTTTGAGTGGGGACACTCATTCGATGCAGAATTTAGTTCCTCATCCAAGGAGTACCTGTGTTGCATGCTTTTGATGGATCGTGCTAAACGAAAAATGAACAAACATGATTGCAATCACATTTTCCATGTATTTCTCATTTTTCGAGTAGTAAGTTCCATCAAAAGTATTCAACATGGGTACTCCTTGGATGAGGAATTGAATTTTCTATCCAAAGAGTGATCCCACTCGAAATTTGAGTAAAAAAGTAGAGAGATAAGTTGAAAATACGAGTTGAAAAAGTTTTTTTTTTATTTTTTTTTTATTTTTTAATATTTTTTCCTGTTTACTCCAAAAATGGTGAATCATCCCCATGGTTGACATCATAATATTAAATCCTTCAGGTCCTTATAAAGTTGATTTTGGCTGTACATTTTTGTTTTGAGGACCATTTTTTACCTCAAAATATCTCTAATGATGTGGTTTTTTATTAATGTGGAAGAATACAGACACAAAGTTGAAGATATCTATAGCATTCCATCCACACACATATGGGCTGACAGAAGTAATCAACAGGACTTTGGTGTAGCTTTTGAGGGGATACAACTAGAAGCATCTGAAGACATGGGATGAAAATATGGTCTATATACAACATTCTTATAACATATCAGTCCACACTTCTAAAGGAAAGGCCCCATTTGAAACTTGTTTTGGATATTTTCCACTTTCACCTTTGTATATTGCATATGAGCAGCAAGGAGGAGTGAGGGAAGATCTTACAGGAGACACTTTGAGGGTTGAAAGAATTACAAAGAAGATCAGGAAGATCCATATACATGTATAAGAAATATTGTAGAAGTTTTGGGGGAAATATAAGGCCAAGCATGATCAACACAGAATAGAGAAATCATTCAAGGCGGGAGACAGAGTATGGTTACAATTGAACAAGGAGAGGTTGCAGAGTACTGGTAATAAAATCAAGGCTCTGAGGTATGGTCCCTTTGAGATACTGGAAAAGGTGGGAGACAATGTATATCGACTCATTTTACCACCATATATGTGCATTTACTCAATTGTGAATGTAGATAATTTAAAACTCTATGAGACTTCCATGCTAGATTAGGAAGAGAAAAAATTCCTACCTTATGTGGATACCATATGCTCACGCAAAGTTGAAAAAAAATACAGTTTTGCAGAACATGTCTAGAAGTAAACGGAAGAGGTGGCATGACCTTTGGCAGATTGAGTTTAAGCGACAACTTCAATGCAAAGCTAAATGTCACACCAGAGAGAAAGTGGAGAAAAAATTTCCTCGCCTCATTTAGTAGACGTGTTTGGGGAAAAAAAGCCTCCCAAAATGGGGAGGTGTGATTTGGATTGGATCATTATATTTTTTTTCATCCATCTTGATGCATTTGAAGAGGAAAAAGTGGAGGAATCAACTCATGGGACCATTTCTACTAGTGGGACCTAGTTTGGAAAAATAGGGTCTGAAACCTTTCTAGAGTGTTTTGAGGCATCAAACGAAATTTTTTGGGGGTAAAAATTTTCCACTTTAGTGCATCAATGTTTCATGTTATTCTACACACAGATATCTTGCCAACAGTGCAAGAAGAGTTTCAATCAAAGTCTGTATGCAAAATTTATGCCACTTAGAATTTTCCCTTCTTGTTATCACACCTATAGTCTGGGAGGATATCTTGTTAGCCACTATTGTTTATGGAAAATGGGCTAGCCATGTGATTTTCATCTAAAAGATGTTGGAAATAATGAGAGGGGGGGTTAATCAGTATTCCTTTCAATTAGAGCATTAGTTAATCTTCAATTATTATCAGTGTTTGTACAATGATAGCAGTAAATAAAAGGAACACAAATGCACACAGTTTTTAATGTGGAAACCCTCTATGGGAAAAAAACCACCTGAATTCTTTTCTAATAATTATTTAATATTCAACTCCAATTGAAAATAAATCTCCAACTTCCTAGAATCTAGAAAAGCATTCTTCTCTAGCTCCCACTGGATGGACGCTCCAACGCCTGAGATTCTTCAGTAGTCAACTGAACATATGCCCAACACCCACTGAGCTACAACTCACACTAGCACCACCCTACCACCCTGAATTTTTCATAAGCTTGAACCTATTGGTGACTTCATGCACCAACCTAGCACCACCGTACCACCCTATAGAATAATAAAAGAAGAATGGACTCTCGTACCAGGGAAAATGGTCCACTTTACAATGATATAGAATGATGTAGAAGAATAATACACACTAGACCATAACCCCAGCTATGACACAGCCACCTAATGATGATCCTAGACCTCTCGACATTGCCTCTTAAACTCTTGGCAGATAGACACTTGTACAATTTTTACAATGATACATTTACAATGACATAGTACAATGATACCTTTATAATGACTATATGCAGTGCTGCCCACTTGAAGACTTCATGTAGTGAACTTCTTGTTGTTGTTATGCACCTTGATTGCTACTCTTTTCATGCTACCCTCTACTGCACCTTGCATTTATTTGCTTCCCTAGAAAGTTTGATCCTTTGCAGCCCTTGAAAACACATGATCTAGCTTTTTCTTGCCTTCTAGGATCTCGATATTGAATCTGGTGTATCTCTGTTATTTCTTATCCCCAATATGTGATTTTTGGTTCTTTAGTAATCCTCTGAGTCTTCTTTCCAATTCCACGGGTCTGACCCAATTTGGATTCTTCAAGAGAGTTATGCCCAATCTCTCACAATGACCCAATTACAAACTACTTCAGTACAGTGAACTTGTATGGCGTGCCAAGTGTCACTAATTTTTAATTCGGCTCTGAAATCGATACAGTGAAAACCAAATTCTGTGTACTATCTGCAACTTTTTACATCATTCCAATTCGATACTCAGAGAGAGAGTTATGACAATTTTCCCAAGGTCACTTCTTTGAGATGAAGTTCAGGAGCCTGCAAAAAAACTGACTTCCATAGATCATATCTCCGAAAATATTGCACACCTTGATCTGAAATTTTTACAGGAGCTTCCTCAGAATTTTGGATTTTTTTCTTAAAAAATTTAGCCTCTGAACCTTCGTAGAAAAAAATTTAGAGTGAAAATTCCACAATGACCTGTTTCAGATAGCGAAATCCCTTCATGAGGAGGATATGAGGACCACAAATTATATAAATATTTAGGTTGTTGAGAGTGTCTTCAACAAGTGAACGTGGGAGGGATTTCGGGGGCTTAAAAAATATTAATTATTGACTTTTCAATTACCCATGCCACAACCCCATGGGGTTTTAGCCCACTAAATAGGGTTACAAACTTCAAACATGAATATCTCTCAAACTGTGAAGAATTATGTGGCGTGACATATATCAGCGGAAACATCTAGACAAGTAGAAACCATCAAAAACATTATTGAGCCAGAATATATTAATTTGGTAGGTAGAAATTCCCATGCAAGATCGAGGTAACCCCTGGTGCTGCTTGGGTTGACATCAATGACAACCACTAATCAGCAATCTCCCCCTTTGGCATTGATGGAAACACAAGTACTCCCCCTGCGACCGTGACACCTCTTCCTACAAAATTCTCTCCCCCTTTGACATCAATCGTAAAGGGTAACTCCCCTGACACACAACCATCCTGTGGACCCGTACACACTTCCACTCCCCCTTTATATTCTCAATAAGGAAAATCTAATGAGAACTTGGGAGAATCCCAAGCTTCTAGCAAATATATTTAAATGCTTCACAAGTACTCTTACAATCATCAACGTTTCCTGCCCAATCTGCATATGTAAATACTTGAATAATGATATGTTTACCCTTGGGATACCACAAGACATATTCTTATGTTCCCTTTAGATATCGAAGAATTATTTTGACGGCAATAATATGTGATTCTTTTGGTGCTGCTTGGAATCTTGCTACTTTTCCAACTGCTTGCATAACATCTAGTTGGGAGGTTGTTACATATAGAAGACTACTAATCATAGATCTATACAACCTTTGATGAATATCCTTAGATGATTCTTCTATGCTCAATTTGCAACCTGTTACCATCGTCATAAGGATGGGTTTGCAATATTCCATTTTGAATTTCTTGAGCATTTCCTTGATGTACTTGGCTTGACATATAAATATTCCTTTCTCTTGCTGAGATATTTGAAGCCCTAAGAAGTATGTCAGCTCACCAAGTAAAGACATCTCGAACTCACTTTTCATCTTTGTAGAAAATTTCTTACTTAGTCAATCATCATTTCTAACAAATATTATATCATCCTCTTTAGCTATTAGACATCCTTTAGTTTCTTCATCCAAACATATATGTCGTTTGGCGCTCGACTTGCTGTAGCCACAATTTCACCATACCTGCCTTTCCTGATTTCACATTTTGTGGAGTTGAATAGTATTGTGTGTCCTTGATCACACATGTGTCCAACACTGAGCAGATTGTGATTCATGTTTTCAACCAATAGAACATTCTTGACTAGAGCATCATTACTTCCAAGAGTGACGGTACCTGATCCTATAAAATTTGAAGATCCATCATTTCCAAAGGAAACGGTTCCATCCTTCTTCTCTTTCAAAGATAAAAAATTATTTCTATCTCCATTCATATGCGTTGAGAAAGCGCTATCAACATACCACAAATCTTTGTTGTTTCGAGCCTTGAGAGCGAGAGCACAATTATCATTCTTCTTCTTCTTCCATGTTCGTTCGTTCTGTGGCTTCGAAGATCCTTCTGGAGGATTTTCAAGTCTACAATCTCTGGCTATGTGTCCAAAGTTCTAAAATTTGTAACATTCCATATTATTTCTTAAATGTTCAAATCTATTGATGTTTCGTTGAGCCCTGGGAGGTTCATATTTGACATATCTCCTAGAATTTTATTGGTTCCTAGGGTACGTGCGACATTCTACAGCTTTATGACCAAATTTTCCACATGAATAACAATAGCCATGAAAAATACGTTGGTACCTAGATGGAAATATTCGTCGAGGAATCGCCTTCCAAGGATGTTCTTCTGAATCTTGTCCAATGAAGTCTACATGCATGTCAGATCTCATAGGTTCATTGTATTTTGTTGTAGAAGGTCCTGCTTCTTCTTATTTGTAACCAAGCCTCCAATTATATCGTTGTAAGATCATTGATTGTTGATGAGTTCTTCCAATGCCCTTGAGCTGTTGGCATAGTTTTGGACAACTTTTCCCTTCTTCACTTCCTTACACAGTGAGACTACTTCGGCTTCTAATGCTTCCCTTTCTTTCTTCCAAATTCTTTTGAAGTGACTCTTCAATATATTTTTGTTCTTCAACTTCAATTTTGAGACCTTGAAATTGTTCGTCAAGAGTATTGGAATGGATCTTCTCAGCCTTGAGCTCTTTTATAAGCTTGATTGCCTCCTTAAAAAATTCTTCTATGTTCATCCCTTATTCTTTGTTGTTTGATACCTCTTATTTAATGTGCTTGGACATAAACAATACTCTCTCATTGGCTTCTTCTTCGCTGTCATTGTCTTCATCGGATGATGAGCTATCTTCTTTAGAGAGAAAGTTCCTTTTAAATCCTTTATTTTTTCTTTGCTTGTTGAATTTCTTAAAGCCTTTCTTTTCTTTTGAGTTGTCATCACTTCTGTTCGGAAATTTTGCTAAGAAATTCCCAACCTCATCACAGCCGAAATATATCAATGGAATTTTACCCTTGAATTCTCCCTTACCAATTTTTAGTTTTCTCGTAAAGTAAGCATATTCTCCATCTGAAAGACCTTCTTCATCATCTTCCTTTTATTCACACTTGTAGGTGCAGGTATGTGCCTTTGAAGGTTGTTTCTCCTTATTGGTTTTCTTAGATGTAGCGAACACAGTTTCTAGATGTGAAGTACCCTCTTCTTCATAAATTCTCATTTCATATGCTATGAGAACTCCATGCAATTCCTCTTTGACGAGTTTGTCTAGATTTGCACTATATTCTAAGACCAATATCTCTGGGTTGAATTTCCATGGTAACATTCTAAGAATAATTCATATTGCAGGTTTTAACCCTGTAGAGAAATTATCTACGTACGAATCTTTAAAACAGAAAATAAATAATAGCGAGAGCATAAAACATAAAACAGATCAAAACAGAGATTTTCCCCTGGATCCCAAATCGGGACGACCAACTTAATTTTTAATTATATTCCTTTTAGGGTTACAACACATATATATACATGCCGAAGCATTCTTAAACCCCAATTCATTAACCCTGGATTAGAACATAACCGTAGTTCCCTTGACTGGATCTACAAAATACCAGGGGCCGAAAACCATCATGCCCCAAAACCATGTGCAAACCCATGCACAAAACCATGGGCGGGTCCGCCCACTGGAAAATAAGAACCAAAAAAAATTTCTGAGGCACTGCCCCAGTCCTCGACAGGGGGGGCTACCGCCCCCCTGTGACCCCCTCATATGTTGCACCCAACGCAACGTATAGGGGGGGTATCGCCCCCCTATTACCCCCCGCACATGACTAGTCATGGAAAGAATATAACACAAACCCAACATTCTCCCACCTGTTGTTTTCTTTCCACATGGAGCCATAGGAGAGCCGAGTCATTAGCCCAGCTTTGCAACACCCATTGTTTCTCTACACCAAGAGAACTTCTGAGTGCTCACAGACTTTGTCAATGCATCTACAACATTCTTCAAAGTGTCCACCTTTACCAGCAACACCCTTTTAGCTTTAACCATATATCTCACAAAGTGATATTGAACATCAATGTGCTTTGTCTTTGAATCATAAGCAGGGTTCTTAGCCAAGAAAATTGCACTTTGGCTATCACAGTCTATCCTTATAGCTTGCTGCACCAACCCCATACTTTAACACAATCTCTGCAACCAAACTGCTTCCTTGCTTGCATGAGAGACTACCATGTATTCTACCTCTATAGTTGAAAGAGCCACTACATACTGTCTTTTACTCATCCAACTGACTACACCTCCAAATAGGCTAAACACATACCCACTTGTAGATCTTCTTTGGTTCAGATCTCCAACCCAGTCTACATCAACAAAACCATGAATGTCCAACACTCTTTCCAATCCTGGTATCCCCTAGCAGCACACACCATAATCACTAGTGCCATGCAAATATTTGAAAACCCACTTCACTTCTATCCAATGCTCCTTCCTTGGGTTTTACATAAACCTGCTCAATACTCCCACTGCATGTGCAATGTCTGGTCTAGTATAGACCATTACATACATCAGGCCACCCACTGCACTTGCATATGGAACACAGGACATATCCTCTTCTTCTTCTTGTGTCTTGGGACACTGTTTAGTAGACAACTTTGTACCTACAGGAATCGGAACATTCACCGGTTTACTATCCTGCATATTGAACCTCTGCAATATAGTCTCGACATACTTCCTTTGGTTTAACCAGAGCTTCCTTTTTGCCCGATATCTTTTAATTTCCATGCCCAAAATATAGTTTGCAGCACCAAGATCCTTCATGTCGAATTTGGAGAAGAATTGGGTCTTCAAATCTTGGATAATTTCTTTGTCATTTCTAATCAACAACATATCATGCACATACAAGACCAAATAAATAACACGGTCACCAATTAATTTAAAATAAACACAGTGATCCTCCTTGCTTCTGGTGAAGCCAAGTCCCCGTATATAGGTATCAAATTTCTGATACCACATCCTTGGTGACTGTTTTAACCATACAGAGACTTCTTTAACCTGCATACTAGCTCTTTCTTCCCCTTCACCATAAAGCCTTCAGGTTGTTTCATGTAGATCTCCTCTTCCAGATCCTCGTGAAGAAATTTTATCTTCACATCCATCTATTCTACCTCAAAATCAAATGTAGCAGCAACAGATAAAAGTAATCTAATAGAAGTCACTTTGCCAACAGGAGAAAAAATATCACCAAAATCAATTCCCGGCACCTGGGAATAGCATTTTTCTACCAACCGAGGTTTGTATTTCTCCACCTTGCCTTCTACATTCATATTCTTCTTAAACACCCATTTGTTCCCGATGGGCTTCCTTCCAACTGACAACTCCACCAGATCCCATGCCTCATTTTTATGCAAGGATTCCATTTCATCAACCATGGCCTCCTTCCAGAGTTTTCCATCCTCTGAATCTACTTCCTCCCTGACAGTTCTGGTATCATCATCAGTTATAGTTAAAGAAAAATTTGAACAGAAAGCAGATGGACTATACCTTTCTGATTTTATTCTTTCCCGAACTGATCTTCTAACAACTAGAGTTTGTGGCTCTTCCTCTTCTGAGTCTTCTTCTGTTGTAGAGTCTGATTCATCCTCCTTTAGCTCAAACTCTATCTTCTCAGGTTCCTTTGGTAGGACTTCATTTTTAACAATATCTTTCACCTCTCTAAACACCACATCTCGGTTGTACACAACCTTCCTTGTTTCCGGGTTCCAAAGATTGTAACCCTTTAAACCATCCTTATACCCAATAACGATGCACCATTCAGATTTATTATCCAACTTGCTCCTTTTCTCCTTTGGAACATGTACATATGCATCACATCCAAATACCCTTAGATGTGAAAGAGAGGGTTTCTTACCAGTCCATACCTCATCTGGAGTCTTATCCTCCAACACTTATGAAGGTGATCTATTAACCAAGTAACATGCAGTCTCCATTGCCTCTGCCCAGAATTCTTGTCCTAACCCGGTACCACTGAGAATGCTTCTTGCCTTTTCCATCAACGTTCTGTTCATTCTTTCTGCAGCCCTGTTTTTCTAAGGTGTGTATGGATTAGTCTTATACCGTGCTATACCACACTTCTCACAGAACTCTTCAAATTCCTTCTTGCAGAACTCCCCACCATTATCTATCCTCAGCACCTTTATCTTTTTCTCTGTCTGGTTTTCCACTAAAGCCTTAAATTCTTTAAATATGTCAAAGACTTCAGATTTCCTCCTCAATAAATATATCCATGTATTCCTTGAGAAGTCATCTATCAATGAAACATAGTACACAGACTTACCCAGTGATGGAACCGACACAGGTCCAAACACATCACCGTGCACAAGCTCTAATATCTTGTTCACCCTCTTAGCACCAAAAGGAAAACTCACCTGATTCTGCTTCCCATATACACAATGTTCACAGAAATCAAAATCCAGAGAGCTATTAGACATACCTTCTACCATACCATTTCCGAACAAGATCCAGCCCTTCTCTCCTCTCTGTCCAGTTTTGATGCCATAGCATGGTCTTTCTGAGACCGCAGTTTTCTCGCTTCACTTTCTGTGCCGGCACGTAACCGTGCACCCATCAATAATAGTGCTTCCTTGAAGCTTGTACAAAGTTCCAATGCGAACTCCCCGCATTAATACCAGTGCTCCCTGAACCATCTTACAGGTATCTTTCTCGAACACTGTTTTTACACCTGCATCATCCATCTTGCTTACAAAAATCAGATTTTTGGCCAATGTAGGAATGTGCAAAACACCAAGAAGTGTTCTAATCCTTCCACCTTGCAACTTCAGCTTGACTTTTCCACATCTAATGATTCTAGACTTCCTATCATCACCTAAGAAGACATCACCGCGATCATATTTATCATACTCGTAGAACCACTCCCAATGGGGAGTGAAGTGAAAGGATGCACCCGAGTCAATCAACCATGACTCGTGATCTACATTTTTATTTGAAGAAGAAGCCAAATAAACATCCCCACCTTCATCTGAGGTGGTTTTTTCCTCTGCATAAGGAGCATCATTAGATCCCTTTCCTTTCTTAGGAGCTTTAGATCTGCAGTCCTTTTTGTAGTGCCCTTCCTTTCCGCATTTCTAGCACACCTTTACAAACTTTCCAGGAGATTTAGATCTCCCACTCGAAACCTTATTCTTGTTTATGTCCTCATACAGATAAGGCATCTCCATTCTGACCCTCCATATTTCTCCATCTCATTTCCTCCGACAGCAAGGCTAAGACAATGTCATCAAAATTCAAGATAGTTGTATTGCTACCTATTGCAATCATACCAGACTGCCCCACGAATCTGATAGAGAACACAACAAACTGATGCACTTATCTTCATCTGAGATTTTAATATCAACAGATGACAGCTGACTTACCACAATATTGAAGGTGTTGAGATGCTCTGTCACCGAGTCTCCATCCTTCATCCTCAGGTTATACAACTTTTTCCGCAAGAAAAATTTATTCACCAGAGACTTAGACTAGTAAAAAGTCCCTAGCTTGTACCATAAGGTCTTCATCGTAGCTTCCCCAGATACATTCAGCAATATTGAATCAGAGACACACAACCGTATTGTGCTCTTTGCCTTCCGATCCAGTTTCTTCCAGTATTCATCTGACATTGCCGTTGGTTTAGTACCTGGATCTACCGTGATCCACTGGTCCTTATCCACCAGTAGATCCTCCATCTTGAGCTTCCAAAACTCAAAAATCTGACCACTAAATTTCTTGATCTCTATCTTCCCACCACTTGCCATCTTCTTTCACCGCAAGAATCGATCCTGCAAATCTCCCACTGAATAGGGTCTACCTCAGGCCCGAGAAAAAAAACCCTCAACATCAAAGGCATCCCCTTGAAGCTGAAACTGCTCCGATACCAAATGTAGGTTTTAACCTGTACAAAAATTATCTACATACGAATCTTTAAAACAAAAAATAAACAATAGCGATAGCATAAAACATAAAACAGATAAACACAAAGATTTTCCCCTCGATCCCAAATCGGGACGACCAGCTTGATTTTTCATTATATTCCTTTTAGTGTTACAACACATATATATACATGCCAAAGCATACATAAACCCCAATCCATTAACCTGCATTAGAACATAACCGTAGTTCCCTTGATTGGATCTACAAAATACTAGGGGCCGAAAACCATCATGCCCCAAAACCATGTGCAAACCCATGCACAAAACCATGGGCAGGTCTGCCCACCTCGCGTGACTAGTCACGGAAATAATATAACACAAACCCAACACGTGTAATAGTCTTCTCGTTAACAGGCTCTCCCAATCCTTCCAGAGTGTTGGTATTTCATCAACGTGTTGGAAGTATGCAGAAATTTTGTTATCTTCTTTCATTCTGGGTTGCTCAAATTTTGCTCTGTAGATTTGAAGCTTTGCTTCTTTGACATTTGAGTCACCTGCATATATATTCTCAAGCTTGTCCCATACATTTTTGGTGGTTTTACAACCCAACACCTTATGATAAGCATATTCAATAAGTCCACTGATAATAATATTCTTTTCTTTTGCATCATTTACCAAATTCTTCCTACCTTGTTCATCCGCGGTTGATGTAAATCCATTTTGAACAGTGTCCCATACTTTGTAACCTTGCGCCAAGAGATAGACCTCCATTCTTCCTTTCCAGATTGCATAATTATTTTCATTAAAAAGAGGTACACCATTCTTGGTATGCTCCATGACCTCCTTCCAGCTATTAAACTGCTATTGAAGGAACCAAGCTCTAATACCAATTGTTGGAAATATTGAGAGGGGGGGTGAATCAGTATTCCTTTCAATTAGAGCATTAGTTAATCTTCAATTATTATCAGTGTTTGTAAAATGATAGCAATAAACAAAAGGAACACAAATGCACATAGTTTTTAAGGTGGAAACCCTCTCCAGGACAAAAACCACCTGAATTATTTTCTAATAATTCTTTAATATTCAACTCCAATTGAAAATAAATCTCCAACTTCCTAGAATCTGGAAAAGCATTCTTCTCCAGCTCCCACTGGATGGAAGCTCCAACACCCGATATTCTTCAGTAGTCAACTGAATGGATGCCCCAACACCCATTGAGCTACAACTCACACTAGCACCACCCTACCACACTGAATTTTTCACAGGCTTGAACCTATTGGTGACTTAATGCACTAGCCTAGCACCACCGTACCACCCTATAGAAGAATAAAAGAAGAATGGACTCCCGTACCAGGGAAAATGGTCCACTTTACAATGATATAGAATGATGTAGAAGAAGAATACACACTAGAACATAACCCCAACTATGACACAACCACCTAATGATGATCCTAGACCTCCCGACACTGCCTCTTAGACTCTTGGTAGATAGACACTTGTACAAATTTTACCATGATACATTTACAATGACTTAGTACAATGATACCTTTATAATGATTGTATGTAGTGTTGCCCACTTGAATACTTCATGTGCTGAACTTCTTACTATTGTTCTGCACCTTGATTGCTGCTCTTGTCATGCTACCCTTTGTTGCACCTTGCTTTTATTTTCTGCCCTAGAAAGTCTGGTCCTTTGCAGCCCTTGACAACACATGATCTAGCTTTTTCTTGCCTTCTAAGATCTCGACATTGAATCTAGTGTATCTCTGTTATTTCAGATCCTCAATATGTGATTTTCGGTTATGTAGTATTCCTCTGAGTCTTCTTTCCAATTCCACATATCTGACCCAATTTTGATTCTTCAAGAGAGATTTATGCCCAATATCTCACAATGACCTAATTACGGACTAGTTCAGTAGACCAAACTTGTACAACATGCCACATGTCACTATATCTTAATTTGGATCTGAAGTTGATACAAAATAAATTACAGTCAGTGTGCTATCTACCACTTTTACAAAATTCCAATCCGATACTCAGAGAGAGCATTATGATGATTTTCCCAAGGTCACTTCTTTGAAATGAAGTTCAGGAGTCTACAAAAACATTGACTTCCACAGATCATATCTCTGATAATATTGCACACCTTGATCTAAAATTTTTACAAGGGCTTCCTCAAGATTTCTGCTTCATCTCATAACAATTTCAGCTTCTTAACCTTCGTAGAAAAAAATGTTAGACTAAAAATGACACAATGACATGTTTCAGATAGCGAAATCCCTTCATGAGGAGGATATGAGGATCAAAATTTATATAAATGCTTAGGTTGAGAGGGTCTTCAACAAGTCAACATGGGAGGGATTTTAGGGGCTTAAAAATTATTACCCATGCCACAACCCCATGGGGTTTTAGCCCACTAACTGGGATTACAAACTTCAAACATGAATATCTCCCAAACCGTGAAGAATTATGTGGTGTGCCATATATCAACGGAAACATCTAAACAAGTAGAAACCATCAAAAACATTCTTGACCCAGAATACAGTAATTTGGTAGGTCAAAATTCCAATGCAAGATCGAGGTAGCCCCTGTTGTTGCTTGGGTTTACATCAATGACAACCATTGATCAACAAAAGACTCTACAAGAGTCTATATTGTAACTCTAGTTAAGATTTTATGTAGTCAAAATTAACCACTAGTAGGCTATCAGGTTGTGTCATAACCAAGCCACTAGAAGGAATATGCATTCCATTCTTTTCATATCATTTTACTCCTTAGTTGAGCCAAAATAGCTAGGAGAGGTAGGAGGTGGAGAAAATAGAGAGGATGTATGCATTATAGCAGCCCACGGGCCACAGGCATTACTTATTTGTACCTCCAGCCATATTTCCAGATAGAGAAAGAGATTGAAGCGGCCTCACCTTACAGTTGGGTTTTCTCCCAAAAGGGTTTCCCAGAGAGTATGTATTATGTTTTGTGTATGTGTGTGAACTTGTTTTCTTGTTCTATACTTTTCTGCATATTTTTCATTCGCATGTATGCACTAATTACACTTAAATATACAAATTTATAATTTTAATAAAATTTTAATATTGTAAAATTTCAGTATTTTAATATATTATTATCATATTTGTTGTGATGAACTATCTAATGGAATATCAAAGGTAGTTTACAGATAATTTTATATCAGAGAAATTTTCTTTGGGTATTTTATGTAGATTTTGAGGATCTATATCGACAAGGACTAAAATCATAAAATCCTAATCATGGTCGACGAATTTGTAAATGAACCTCATGATCCTGTAGAGGTGAGGTTTACGTAGTTGGAACAAAAAGTTGCAGATATCGACCACAATGTAAGCCTCCTCATGGCGACCTTTAATAGAAATTTGGGGTGTTTGGAGAAGATGGGGATTCAAATGCATAAGACAAATCAAAAAGGGGATCAGAAGATTGGGGAGAAATGGAGAACTAGTCGAAGAAAGGACCCAAAAATGATTAACCCAGTTCGAGTGGCATGAACCAATCATATTCCATGTTTAAAATGAAATAAAAAATCAATATCAATTCGTACCATGGAGAGATAATTACTTTGAAGATGAACCATTGGTTGCAGCAACTGGACATTTATTGTTGATTAGTGGTTGTCATTGATGTCAACCCAAGCAGCACCAAGGGCTAACCCGATATTGAATGGGAATTTTGACCTTCCAAATTAATATATTATGGTTCAATAATGATTTTCATGGTTTTTACTTGTCGAGATGTTTCCGTTGATATATGGAACGCCATGTAATTCTTCACGGTTTGAGAGATATTCACGTTTGAAGTTTCTACCCTAGTTAGTGGGCTAAAACCCCATGGGGTTGGGCCATGGGTCATTGAAAAGTCATAATTAATATTTTTTAAGCTCCTAAAATCCATCCCACGTTCACTTGTTGAAGCCCCTCTCAACTTAAGCATTCATATATATCGTGATCTTCATTTCCTCCTTAGGCAAGGGATTCGGCCATCTGAAATAGGTCATCGTGGCATTTTCTCTCTAACTTTTTTTCTACGAAGGCTCAGAAGCTGAAATTTTTATGAGAGGAAGCCGAAATCCTGAGGAAGCTGTAATAAAAATTTCATATCACGTTGCACCATATTTGTGGAGATATGATCTGTGGAAGTAAGGGTTTTTTCAGGCTCCTGAAATTCATCTCAAAGAAGTGACCTTGGTAAATTCGTCATAACTCTCTCTCTGTGTATCAGATTGGAATGCCGTAAAAAGTGACAGATATTTCACATTCTTTAATTTTCTCTCTATCAATTTTAGAATCAAATGAATAAACAGTGACACGTGGCACGCCGTACAAGTGCGCTCTGCTGAAACAGTCCATAATTAGGGCAGTGTGAGAAATTGGGTATAAATCTCTCTTGAAGAATCCAAATTGGGTCAGACCTATGGCATTGGAAAGAAGACTCAGAGGACTACTATAGGACCAAAAATCAGATATTGAGGATCTGAAATAACAGAGATACACTACATTCAATTGAGCTCCTAAAAGGCAAGAAAAAGCTATATCATGTGTTGTCAAGGATTGCAAAGGACCAAAATTTCTACGGCATAAAAGAAAAACAAGGTGCAGCAGAGGGTAGCATGACAAGAGCAGCAACCAAGGTGCATAACAGCAGCAAGAATTTCATCATATGAAGTCTTCAAGTGGGCAGCACTGCATACAATCATTGTAAAGGTATCATTGTATTTAGTCACTGTAAATACATTATTGTACAAATTGTACTAGTGTCTATCTGCCAAGGGTTGAAGAGGAAGTGTTGGGAGGTCTAGGATCATCATTAGGTGGTTGTGTCAAAGTTGGGGTTATGGTCTAGTATATCTTCTTCTTCTACATCATTATATATCATTGTAAACTGGACCATTTTCCCTAGTACGAGAGTCCATTCTTCTTCTATTCTTCTATAGGGTGGTAGGGTGGTGCTAGGGTGAGTTGTAGCTCATTGGGTGTTGGTGCATCCATTCAATGACTACTAAATAATCTCGGGCATTGGAGCGTCCATCCAGTGGGAGCTGGAGAAGAATGCTTTTCTATATTCTAGGAAGTTGGAGCTTTATTTTCAATTGGAGTTGAAAAGAATTATTAGAAAAGCATTAGGTGGTTTTTGTCCCAGAGTGGGTTTCCACCTTAAAAATTGTGTGCATTTGTGTTCCTTTTGTTTACTACTATCATTGTACAAACACTGATAATAATTGAAGATTAACTAATGCTCTAATTGAAAGGAATATTGATTCACCCCCCCTCTCAGTATTTCCAACAATTGGTATCAGAGCTTGGTTCCTTCAATAGCAGTTTAACAGTTGGAAGGAGGTCATGGAGCATACCAAGAATGGTGTACCTCTATTCAATGAAAATAATTATGCACTTTGGAAAGGAAGAATGAAGGTCTATCTCTTGGCGCAAGGTTACGAAGTATGGGACACTGTTCAAAATGGATTTACATCAACCGCGGATGAACAAGGTAAGAAGAATTTGGTAAATGATGCAAAAGCAAAGAATATTACTATCAGTGGACTTATTGAATCTGCTTATCATAAGGTGTTGGGTTGTAAAACCACCAAAAATGTATGGGACAAGCTTGAGAATATATATGCAGGTGACTCAAATGTCAAAGAAGCAAAGCTTCAAATCTATAGAGAAAAATTTGAGCAACTCAAAATGAAAGAAGATTGCAACATTGCTGCATACTTCCAATACATTGATGAAATAACCAATACTCTAGAAGGATTGGGAGAGCCAGTTGACGAGAAGACTATTATACGGAAGATTCTTAGAACGTTACCAGGGAGATTCAACCCAAATGTATCGGTCTTAGAATATAGTGCAAATCTAGACAAACTCAACAAAGATGAATTACATGGAGTTCTCATAGCATATGAAATGAGACTTGATGAAGAAGAGGGTACTTCGCATCTAGAAACTGCGTTCGTTGCATCTAAGAAAACCAATAAAGATAAACAACCTTCAATTGAAAAGACATGCACCTGCAAGTGTGAAGAAAAGGGAGATGATGAAGAAGGTCTTTCATATGAAGAATATGCTTACTTCACGAGAAAACTACAAATTGGTAAGGGACAATTCAAAGGTAAACTTCCATTGATATGTTTCAGCTGTAATGAGGTTGGGAATTTTGCAGCAAAATGTCCAAACAAAAGTAATGGCAACTCAAAGAGAAAGAAAGGCTTTAAGAAATTCAACAAGCAAGGATCCAAAAGGAACTTTCTCTCTAAAGAAGATAACTCATCATCCGATGAAGACAATGATAGTGAAGAAGAAGCCAATGAGAGAGTATTGTTTATGGCCAAGCACAATAAACCCAAGCACAATAAGCAAGAGGTATCAAACAACGAAGAAGAAGGATGGACCATAGACAAATTTTATGAGGAAGCAATCAAGCTTATAAAAGATCTCAAGGTGGAGAAGATCCGTTCCAAAACTCTTGAAGAACAAGTTCAAGGTCTCAAAATTGAAGTTGAAGAACACAAATGCATTGAAGAGTCACTTCAAAAGAAGTTGGAAGAAAGTAGCCAAGAAAGGGAAGAATTAGAAGCCCAAGTAGTCTCGCTGCGTGAGGAAGTGAAGAAAGGAAAAACTATCCAAAACTATGCCAACAGCTCAAGGGCATTGGAAGAACTCATCAAAAATCAACGATCTTACAATGACAAAACTGGCATCGGTTACTAAGAAGAAGAAGCAGGACCTTCTACAACAAAATACAATGAACCTATGAGATCTGACATGCATGAAGACTTCATTGGACAAGATTCACAAGAACAACCTTGGAAGACAATTACTTGATGAAAATTTCCATCCAGGTACCAACATATTTTTTATGGCTATTGTTATTCATGTGGAAAATTTGGTCATAAAGCTATAGAATGTCGCACGTACCCTAGGAACGAATATAATTCCAGGAAATCTGTCAAATATGAACCTCCCAGGGCTCAGTGAAATATCAATAGATTTGAACATTTAAGAAATAATATTGAATGTTACAAATGTTGAAACTTTGGACACATAGCCAAATACTACAGACTTGAAAATCCTCCAGAAGAATCTTCGAAGCCACAGAATGAACGAACGTGGAAGAAGAAGAAGAGCGATAATTGTGCTCTCTCTCTCAAGGCTCAAAAGAACAAAGATGTGTGGTATGTTGATAGCGGTTGCTCAACGCATATGACTGGAGATAGAAATAAATTTGTATCTCTGAAAGAGAAGAAGGATGGAACTGTGTCCTTTGGAAATAATGGATCTTCAAATGTTATAGGATTAGGTACTATCACTCTCAGAAGAAAAGATGCTCTAGCCAAGAATGTTCTATTGGTTGAAAACATGAATCACAATCTGCTCAATGTTGGACAAATGTGTGATCAAGGACACACAATACTATTCAACTCCACGAAATGTGAAATCAAGAAAGGTGTGTATGGTGAAATTGTGGCTACAGCAAGTCGAGCTCCAAACGACATATATGTTCTGGATGAAGCAACTAAAGCATGTCTAATAGCTAAAGAGGATGATGCAATAATTGGTAGCAATGATGATCGATTAAGTAAGAATTTTTCTACAAAGGTGCAAATTCATTTAGAGATGTCTTTACTTGGTTGCAAATTGAGCATTGACGACTCATATAAGGATGTGGATCAAAGGTTGTACATATCTATGATTAGTAGTCTTCTGTATGTAACAGCCTCCCAACCAGATGTTATGCAAGCAGTTGGACAAATAGCAAGATTCCAAGCAGCACCAAAAGAATCACATATTAAATATTCGCCAGCATTGGAATATCTTCACCAAAAGCTTGGGATTCTCCCAAGTTCTCATTAGATTTTCCTTTTTCAGAATATAAAGGGGGAGTGGAAGTGTGTGCAGGTCTGCAGGACGGTTGTGTGTCAACGCGAGTGGAAGTGTGTATAGGTCTGCAGGACGGTTGTGTGTCAGCGTGAGTGGAAGTGTGTAAAGGTCCGCAGGATGGTTGTGTTTCAGGGGGAGTTTCCCTTTGCCATTGATGTCAAAGGTGGAGATAATGTTGTGGGAAGAGGTGTCATGATCGCAGGGGGAGTACTTGTGTTGCCATCAATGCCAAAGGGGTAGATTGTTGATCAGCGGTTGTCATTGATGTCAACCCAGGCAGCACCAAGGGATAACCTAATAGTGAATGGGAAGTTTTACCTACCAAATTAATATATTCTGGGTCAATAATGCTTTTGATGGTTTCTACTTGTTGAGATGTTTCTGTTGATATATGGCACGCCATGTAATTCTTCACGGTTTGAGAGATATTCATGTTTGAAGTTTGTACCCCCGGTTAGTGGGCTAAAACCCCATGGGGTTGGGGCATGGGTCATTGAAAAGTCATAATTAATATTTTTTAAGCTCCTAAAATCCCTCCCACGTTCACTTGTTGAAGCCCCTCTCAACTTAAGCATTCACATATATTGTGATCTTCATTTCCTCCTTAGGCAAGGGATTCGGCCATCTGAAATAGGTCATCGTGTAATTTTCACTCTAACGTTTTTTCTACGAAGGCTCAGAAGCTGAAATTTTTATGAGACGAAGCCGAAATCCTGAGGAAGCTGTAGTAAAAATTTTAGATCAAGTTGCACAATATTTTTGGAGATATGATCTATGGAAGTAATGGTTTTTGCAAGCTCCTGAAATTCATCTCAAAGAAGTGACCTTGGTAAATTCGTCATAACTCTCTCTCTGTGTATCAGATTGGAATGCCATAAATAGTGACGGATATTGCATAGTCTTTAATTTTCACTCTATCAATTTCAGAAGCAAATAAATAAACAGTGACACATGGCACGCCGTACAAGTGCGCTCTGCTGAAATAGTCCATAATTAGGGCAGTGTGAGAAATTGGGTATAAATCTCTCTTGAAGAATCCAAATTGGGTCAGACCTATGGCATTGGAAAGAAGACTCAGAGGACTACTACAGGAACAAAAATTAGATATTGAGGATCTGAAATAATAGAGATACACCAGATTCAATATCGAGCTCCTAAAAGGCAAGGAAAAGCTAGATCATGTGTTGTCAAGGATTGCAAAGGACCAAACTTTCTACGGCATAAAAGAAAAACAAGGTGCAACAGAGGGTAGCATGACAAGAGCAGCAACCAAGGTGCATAACAGCAGTAAGAAGTTCATCATATGAAGTCTTCAAGTGGGCAGCACTGCATACAATCATTGTAAAGGTATCATTGTACTTAGTCATTGTAAATACATTATTATACAAATTGTACTAATGTCTATCTGCCAAGGGTTGAAGAGGCAGTGTTGGGAGGTCTAGGATCATCATTAGGTGGTTGTGTCAAAGTTGGGGTTATGGTCTAGTATATCTTCTTCTTCTACATCATTCTATATCATTGTAAACTGGACCATTTTCCCTGGTATGGGAGTCCATTCTTCTTCTATTCTTCTATAGGGTGGTAGGGTGGTGCTAGGGTGAGTTGTAGCTCATTGGGTGTTGGTGCATCCGTTCAGTGACTACTGAAGAATCTCGGGTGTTGGAGCGTCCATCCAGTGGGAGCTGGAGAAGAATGCTTTTCTAGATTCTAGGAAGTTGGAGCTTTATTTTCAATTGGAGTTGAAAAGAATTATTAGAAAAGCATTGGGTGGTTTTTGTCCCAGAGTGGGTTTCCACCTTAAAAATTGTGTGCATTTGTGTTCCTCTTGTTTGCTACTATCATTGTACAAACACTGATAATAATTGAAGATTAACTAATGCTCTAATTGAAAGGAATACTGATTCACCCCCCCCCCCTTCTCAGTATTTCCAACATTTATTTCAGTGTCCATCAGATCGAAGAAGGACAGAAAATATCATTTGTGCGGCTGAAATTGGAGGGCCATACACTAACTTGGTGGGAGAGCCACATGTAAACCCTAAGGTTGGAGGGAGAACCTCCAGTGACTAAGTGGAAATATTTAAAAACCCTCATTAAGTCATTGTTTTATCACATTGGGTACATGAAGGACTAGTGGATCTAGTGGCATTACTTCAGGAAACATTTGTCCCAAAGTGTGCACGAGTACACCACAGAATTCAAAAGATGGCTATAATGTTGGTTATCTCTCCAAAGAACCCATATGTACTCCTCAAGTATCTAGGAGATCTAAACCACCATTTTCATGAGAAAGTGATGCTATTAAATCCAAAATCGGTGGATGAGGCTTGTGTACAGGCACAATACCTAGAGAGCATAGGCCTGAAGATGGTGCCATCAAGTGGATCAAATCAAATAGAGAAACATGATGCTTCTAAGGAGGGAAATAAGTAGAGAAAATGGGTAAAGATAAAAAAGATAACAGCCACAATGCATCAGTGTAAAGATCCTAGAAACCACTACAACATTGATGGCCATACAGAGGAGAAGTGATGAAAGTTGCATCCAGAGATAAACCCGAAGAACAAGAAGAAAGAAGAAGAATAATCTCATGGCCACTGATTTGAGCAACCAGTCTTAAAGCATCTCAGACGTGGATGAAAAGATAATTTGTACATCAGTGTAGAAGGAGGTGAATATGAGTATCATTTAGCAGTGGGAAGGGAAAGAAATGACCAAACTCTTCCATATAAAGATATTGGTCAAGAAGACAAAGATTGATGCTCTGTTTGACTCAGGATCACAAGAGAAACTCATTGTAGGAGAGTTGGTCAAGAACTTTTGGTTGGAAGTTCGTGATCATCCAAACCCATATCCATTGGGATGGCTAAATAGGATGCAGAGTTGAAGGTAACAAAATAGTGTAAAAATAAATTTTCTATCAATGTTGATTTAATTGATGAAGTAGATATAGATGTGTTTCCCCTTGATTTATGTGGAGTCTTTTTTGGGAGTCCATACATGTACATATGTGATGCAATATTCATGAGGAGATCCAACGAATACTGGATCTTCAAGGATGGAATTGTTCATCATAAACGCACACAAAGGAAATTCAAAAATTTCACTGGTAAGTGCCAACCAAGCCAAAAAATTTATTAGTTCCAGCAAGAAGTATATTTTATTATTTTTAAGAGAAAGGTATTCTCTAGAGGATTCAATAAGAGGAAAGGCATCACTGGAGGGGTGTACTACAAAAAATAAAGAACAATTGGAGGAGTTTTTATAGGCATACAGGGATGTGTTCTGAGAGCCTAAAGGGTTACCACCTAAGAGAGAAGTGGAGAATGACATCCAATTATTGCCAAACTCCCCATTGCGAAATATTTGACTATACAGGAAATTTGTTATAGAAGCAAGTGAGGTGAAGAAACAGTTGCAGTAGTTGCTAGAACATGGTTTAATTCGACTGAGTACATCATCATGTGGGTCACTCATCATCATTGTTCCGAGGAAGGATGGGACTTGGCGGATGTGTATATATTACAGGCCTTTGAACAAAATAATGCTCAAGAACATATACCATTTCCAAGGATAGATGATTTTTTGGATCAGTTGCAGCAAGAAAAATACTTCACCAAGATGGACTTGATTTATGGAAATCATCATTTTCGAGTCAAAGAAGAATATACCTAGAAAATTGCCTTCAAAACTAGGAAATATTTATATGAGTGGTTAGGCATGCCATTTGGCCTATGTAATGCACCAACTACATTTATGAGATTAATGAATGATGTAATGCACCCTTTTATAGATTCATTTTTTATTGTATATTTGGATGATATATTGGTATATAGTACTACGTGGGAGGATCATATGTAACATTTGATGCAATTGCTAGAAACATTGAAGAAGCACCAGCTACTAACAAATCTCAAGAAGTGTGAGTTTGCACATTAGTCTTTGGTGAATCTAGGGTATGTGATTGGTGGAGGAGAGATGAATATAGATCCTTCCAAGATGGAGGCCATCATGAAATGGTTGGTGAATATTAATGTTTCAGAGTTCAAGAGTTTCATTGGGGTGGCACAGTACCAGAGTAAATTCATATCCTTATTTTTAGTGGTAGCAGCACCACTCCATGCCATAACAGCAAGTGGTAAGAGTTTCCAATGGAGAAAACGTCAGTAGAAGGCTTTCGAGGAACTAGAGAAAAATATCAGTCAAGCACCAATTATGTCATTACCAAACTTTCAACGATGCTTCGAATTGTATGCATATGCAAGTGGGTATGCTACCATTATGAATTATTTCATAGTTAATTCCTTAACTACCCTACCTATGACAAGGAGATTTATGACATGGTGCAAGATCTGATGAAGTGGAATCACTATCTAATGGGAAAGGAGATAGTAATCCACATAGATCACCAGTAATTACAGTAATTTCAGACCTAGAGTAAGTTAGAGCAGACCAGGCATTACAAGTGGATGGGGTTCTTACAAAAGTTTCATTTGGTGATCAAGTATAAGAAGGGAAGCACAAACAATTTGAATAACATTCTTTTAAGGCCTCCCACATCAAATATTACAGCTTTGGGGACTCTTATCCACATGGAGCCATTCACCCATGATGCATATAGAGAGGCATATTATAAGGATGAGGAATTCAAGGAGGTGTATAAGCATTTATAAAGTCGGATTCATGTGCATGATGGTGACAGAACCATTGAATACCATCTCCAGGATGGGTTACTCTACAGGCTAGATAAGTTATGTGCTCCTAAAGGTGAGTGATTGTAGTTGATTATAGAGGCTCACACCTCTAAGGTTGCAAGGCATTTTGGTGTAGGGAATATCGTGGCTAACATGCAGAGGTATGTGTATTTCTCTAATATGCAAGAGCAGGTTGTTATGTTCATAAGAGGATGTTTTCTTTTTTTTACTAGTAAGACTAGCAATAAGAAAGAAGGTCTATACCATCCCTTAATTGTACCTACTCATCCTTGGGAAAGAATTTCCATGGACTTTGTGGGAGGTTTAGCGATAACCAAGAAGGGACATGATGTAGTATACCTAGGGGGGATAATATAGGGTATAGAGGGAGGTACCCAAGGGAATAATATAAGAATGATAAATAAATGGGCCATAGTTAATAAATAAAGTGGTTAACCCACATTCTGTAAGGGACCACATGTAGCTAGGGAATAAAGTGATAAGCCCATTGTATTGGATGTATGGTATTGAGAGACCCATGGTAACTACCCATGGTATTGCATGTATGAAACCTATATAGAGGCTAGAGACTCTCCATCGAGAGATGTCAAGGATTATTGTATTGGCAAGCATATGGCTTATGGAGTGATCTCCTTCCTTAAGGAGTGAATGTATGGTGTTGCTCCACCTCAAGGGTTTTGATATTAATGAAGATCTGAAGTTTTATCTTCAATGGTGTTATTTCTTGGGAATATTGTCCATTTTTATACATTTTATTGTTATATCTATTACAAGTGGTATCAGAGGACTTTCTTGGGCAGAGTTTGGAAGATTTGTTTTTTCATTTTTTGCAGGAAATTTTTGGGCAGCGAGTTTGCAGAGCAGATCTAAAATTTTTGGCACAAAATTTTTAGAAAAAAATAGAATATTTGGATTCCTTGCACAAAAATACACAATTTCAAAAAAAAAAAATCATTCGAATCAGAGTCTGTATGAGGGCGATATCGTTGATTTAAATTCATCTATGTTGCAGAAATGTTTCTGACGAAAATTTGTGTACGACAGATCTCCTCACATTTTTTTCTAGATTTTGGTGCAGAATTTCAAATAAACAATTATAGATCTGGGCTTTACTTGAAAAAACACCCAATTTCAAAAAAACAATTGGTCAAATCGTTGTCTGAATGAGGTAGTTGTCACTGATTTAAAATCATCCATTTTTTCAGAAATTTTGTGACGGCGGGACTGTTGCAGCGTAGATCTGTGTTTTCAGAGTACCTAGATCAGGATTTCAGTTACATGGATAGATGCAGAATGACTATTCCAATTCAAAAAATAGGTTATATTAAGGATTCTGAGTTATATTGACCAAGTAATGTCCATTTTAAAATTTTTCCAAAGTAAGTGATTTTCTTCAAAACCCTTACTTTGTTTTAGAGGTTCTCGCAAGATGAAGTTTACAGGAAAAGATGATGGCCCTACTATTGAATATTTTTTACAATATCAGAAGGCTCAATACCAAAATTTTTGAATATGCTCCATAGGGCTTCATATGAAAGATGAGGCAAATAAATGGTGGACCTCACTTGACAGCTCAATGAGGAAACTTCCCGAGAAAAAACTTGAAAAAGTCCTTTTGGACAAGTGGTCTTAAGCCGGAAAGAAGGACAATAAGAGCCATAAAGACTTATCTTATACTAATATTTCCATATTACGGGTTCATGGAAGTATTCAGAAAGAGAACATCATTGTGTCTATCATTCCTAGTTGCAAGTATAATTGTATCAATGTGAATTTGGCTAAAAAATTGCAAGTTCCAGCAAAGCATATTGAAAACACACAGGTTGATAATGAAGATGTTAAAATTTATAAAGATTTGAAGATTTATATGGATAAGTATGTGTTGCATTCTGATTTTTATGCTTCAGATATGGCTGTTGTGGATGTTGTTTTGGGACACCCCTAGATGGAATCCGTTAGTACTGTCAATTTTAATGTGCAAAAGAAATTCATGAAGCTCTGGTATAGAAGAAAATTGCATTGCACGATATTTGCATTAGGAACCATGCAGAGACGGGGGAGGAAGAAGCACAAATATCTAATGACACAAACACATCAGATGATGAGCCTTTGATGGTAGACAAACAAACACAGAAATCAAAGCAAGTACCAAGAAAAGAACCAGACACCACTCCATCACCAATAATGGAGGAATTAATGAAAGATATTACATCAGTTAAAGCTTCAACATATCACCACCCGCATCAACTAGAAAGAAAACAACCAGAAAGGTGGCAAAGAACTAGCAACAAGGAAAACAACCCCTGGACAACACATAGAGAGGTGCGATGATCCATTGACAACACATCAACACAGAAGAACCACCAGAACCCACTTCCATCTCAAGCGAGCAAGGCACCGACTAGATCAAGTGTTCACCTTTCTCTTGGATGGCTAGATGCATGTGAATGGTACCAGTGGAATACTCTTTTGAGTAGATCTTATTATTTGTGTTCTTCTCATGTTTCAGGGATGAAACATGTTTAAGGGGGGCGTAATGTAGTATACCTAGGGGGGATAATATATGGTATAGAGGGAGGTACCCAAGCAAATAATATAAGAATGATAAATAAATGGACCATAGTTAATAAATAAAGTGGTTAACCCACATTATGTAAGGGACCACATGTAGCTAGGTAATAAAGTGATAAGCCCATTGTATTGGATGTATGGTATTGAGAGACCCATGGTATTGCATGTATGATACCTATATAGAGGCTAGAGACTCTCCATTGAGAGATGTCAAGGATTATTGTATTGGCAAGCATATGGCTTGTGGAGTGATCTCCTTCCTTAAGGAGTGAATGTATGGTGTTGCCCCACCTCAAGGGTTTTGATATTAATAAAGATCTGAAGTTTTATCTTCAATGTTGTTATTTCTTGGCCATATTATCCATTTCTATACATTTTCTTGTCAGATCTATTACAAGTGGTATCAAAGCACTTTCTTGGGAAGAGTTTGGGAGATTTGTTTTTTCATTTTTTGCAGGAAATGTTGTGAAACCAACTCCTAAAGTAGAAGAAAAGAGATATCAACGCCTTAGAAATAAGCCATTTCAAGGGTGCAACCTCCAATACATTACATGAATGAACAATTCTTTGATGATACAAATTACTAAAACCTCCTTTTATATATAGGATTCCATGGGGCCACAATATAATCCTAGTGGGGCCACAATATAATCCTAGCTGACCTAATAATAATAATGTAAGGGCACAATAATAACAATATGGGGGTTACAGGGGTACAAAAATAACAATAAGGGGGGCTACACTAACATAATAAGGGACTATACTATTAATATAGGGACTTAACATGCCCCTCTCCTTGAAACAAGTGTTGTCCTCAACGCTTGATTATTTCTTGATGTTTCTGTATAAAATTCTCATCCTCCCATGTGGAACCTTCTATAGGAAATTTCTTCCACTTGTTGAGATACTTTGAAATTGAACGTACTTGTCAATTTCTTGTTTCTATGACTGCTTCAAAACTTCTTTCGATGTGATGTTGATCTTCCTGTTGTTTCATTAGATTCTACACCAAAGTTAGTTTATCCTTTGAGAGTTGGAGAACTTGTTGTTGATGCTCGATGTGATCTTCCACTAATTTATCATCCATATTAGCTATTATTTGATCCTTCAAACCAACCAACTTAGCCTCCATTTCTGCTTTTAAACCATCTATGTCATCTTCAGTTGCTCTTCGTAAGATCGAAATTTGTTGCACTTGGTACCATAATTTTGATATCTCATACTGCAATTCTTCCTCTTCATGCATCATAGTATAGCTTTTTGAGGGCTTAATGGGTATGGAATTAATTTTTTGAGGCATTATAGAACCCAATACTGATAAAATTTCTAAAATATTCCCTTGGAATCACTTCAAACTGCTTTTTCGAACAAACGTTATGCAATTTTAAAAACCAAATACACACCTTTTTCTTGCTTTTGAGGAGCTCAATATTGAAATTGAATTATCTATGTGATTTAGGATCTTAAAAATCTGAAATTCGGCCTTGAAATAGCCCTCTGAATATTATTTTCAATGCCATAGGTCTGACCTAATTTTGATTATCCAAGACAAAGTTATGCCCAATATCCCACGATGACCTAATTATGGACTGGTTCAGTAGAGCGAATTTTTACGACTTGCCACATGTCACTGTTTCCTCCTTTAGGTCTAAAATTGATAGAAAGGAAGCTACAGTCCGTGTACTTCTAGCCACTTTTTACATAATTCCAATCCGATGCTTAGAGAGAGAGTTATGAAGATTTTCCCCCGATCACCTCTTTGAGATGAAATTTAGGAGCCTAAAAAGGACCTAAATTCCACAGCTCATATCTCCGACAATATTGTGAATCAAGATCTGAAATTTTGTGACAATGTTCCTCAGGATTTCGGCTTCACGCTTGAACAATTTGAGTTTCTAAACCTTCGTAGAAGTAAATTTATAGTGAAAAATCCATGATGACCTATTTGGTGCAGCGAAACCCTAGAATCCAAAGCTCTGATACCAAATGTTGTGAAACCAGCTCCAAAAATAGAAGAAAATAGATATCAACACCTTAGAAATAAGCCACTTCAAGGGGGAAACCTCCAATACATTACATTAATGAACAATTCTTAGATGATACAAATTGAAAAACCTCCTTTCTATATATAGGAGTCCATGGGGCCACAATGTAATCCTAGTGGGGCCACAATGTAATCCTAGTAGACCTAACAATAATATTGTAAGGGCACAATAATAAAAATATGGGGGTTACAGGGGTACAAAATAACAATAAGGGGGGCTACACTAACATAATAAGGGACTACACTATTAATATAGGGACTTAACACATGACTACCTATTTGCAGTAGTGGGCATCTTCATCAAGATGTGTGTATGGATTCCTTGTAAAAATACCATCAGCGGGAAAGAAGCAGCAAACTTTTTCTTTGGAAAAATATCGGTGTACTTTGGGATACCAAGGAGCATCATTTCAGACAGGGATACAAGATTTCTTAGTGCATTCTGGACTAACATTGTGGGAGAATATGGACACAGAGTTGAAGAGATCTATAGTGTTCCAACCACAGACATATGGGCAGAGAGAAGTAGTCAACAAGACTTTGGTGCAGCTTTTGAGGGCATACAACCATAAGCATCCAGAGACCTGGGATGAAAATATGGTATATATACAACATTATTATAACATATCAGTCCACACTTCAACATGAAAGTCCCCTTTTGAAAATTGTTTTGGATATTTTCCACCTTCACATTTGGATATTTCATATGGGTAGCAAGGAGGAGTGATGGAATATATTGTGGGAGATGCTTTTAGGGCTGAAAATTTTATAGAGAAGATTAGGAAGATTCGTCTATAGGTACAAGAAACACTACAGAATTCAAAATATAAGTATAATGTCAGACATGATAAAAAAAATAGGGAATTCATTCAAGGTGGGAGACAAAATATGGTTACAGTTGAACAAGGAGAGGTTGTAAGGGCTTCATAAGAAAATCAAGGCTCTAAGGTATGGCCCCTTTGAGATATTGGAAAAGGTGGGAGGAAATGCCTATTAACTCAGTTTACCATCATATATGTGCATTTACTCAGTTGTGAATGTAGAGAATTTGAAACTCTATGAGCCTTCCATGCTAGATTAGGAAGAGGAATAGGTCCTATATTTTGTGGAGGATTTGGCACCATATGCTCAGGAAGAGTTGACAGAAGATACATTTTTGCAGAAGAGGTCCAGAACTACAAGATAGGGGCAGCATGACCTTTGGTATATTTGGTTCTAGGGACATATTCCAAAAAAAGCTAAATGTTACACAAAAGATAATTTGGAGGAAAAGTTTCATCACCTCATTTAGTAGAAGATTTTGGGGACGAAAAATAATTCAAAAATGACGAGGTGTGATCCAAGTTGCATAATCATATTATTTTTCATCCATATCAATGCATTTGGAGTGGAAAAAGTGAAGGAATCATCTCATGGGACCCTTTTTACCAATGGGTCACAGTTTGGAAAAACGGGGTCTAGAACCTTCCAGGAGTGTTTTGAGGCATCAAATGACAATTTTTTGGGGTAAAAATTTGACACTTTATTGCAGCACCATTTAATGTTATTCTACACATAGAGATCTTTCCAATGACACAAGAAGTGTGTTAACGGATGTATGCATGCAAAAGTTATGCCACTCATAAGTTGGCCTTCCTATTTTCACACATATAGTTCGAGAGGATATCGCGTCAGCTCCAATTATTCATGGAAAAGGGGATATCCACATGATTATGATGTAAAATACTCTAGAATATTCTATATTGTAACTCTAGTTAAGAGTCGATGTATTCAAAATTAACGACTAGTAGGCTATCGAGTTGTGTTATAATCGGGCCACTAGGAGGAATAGGAATTCCATTATTTAGAGATAATTTTGTTCCATAGCTAAGAAAATATAGCCAGGAGAGAAGGATGTGGAGCACAAAGATAATATCTCTGCATTTTAGCTTATTACAGGCCACATGCATTTCTTCTTTGTACCTACATCCATATTTCCAGACAGAGAAAGAGAGTGAAGCGGCCTCACCTTCCAACTAAGTTTTCTCCCGAAAGGGTTTCCCAAAGAGAATTTCTTGTGTCTTATGTGTGTGCATGATATTATTTTATTATTCTCTACTTTTATGCATAATTTCCATTTGCATGCATCCACTAATTACAATTAAATCTACAAATAAATAATTTTAATAAAATTGTAATAGTGTAAAATTTCAATATTTTAATATATTATTATCAGATCTGTGGTGAAAAAATATCCAGTGGAATATCCATGGAATTTTATGTATCATTTGGTATCATAGTAGGTTTCTTTGGATATTTTGTGGAGATTGCATGGATCTAGGTCGGCAAGGCCAAAAATTGTAAAACTCTAATCATGGTTGACGAATCTGTAAACAAACCTTGTGATCCATTAGAGGTGAGGATTGTGCGGTTGGAACAAGTCGTATATATAAACCATAATGTAATCCTCCTCACGGCATCCTTGAATAGTAATTTTGGGATAGTTTGAGAAGATGGGGATTCAAATGAAGAGGAAAAATTAGAACGGGGATCAGAATATTAGGGAGAAAAAGAGAATTAGTCGAAGAAAGGAAAGAAAACGATCAACCAAATTTGAGTATCGTGAACCAATCACATTTCCTATTTTAAATGAAATAAAATGTTGATATCAAGTTGTACCACAGTGAGATCGACACTTTGAATTTGGACAACTGGTTGTAGCAACTAGAAGTTTATTTCAATGTCCATCAAATCGAAGGACAGAAAATCTCATTTGCGTGACAGAAATTGGAGGTCCATGCACTGACTTGGTGGGAGAGCCACACAGAAACCCTGAGGTTGGAGGGATAACCTCTAGTGACTAAGTGGGAATATTTCAAAGCCCTCATTACATCACATTTTTATCCCATTGCGTATGTGGAGGACTAGTGGATCTTGTGGCATTACCCATATGTACTCCTTAAGTATATATGGGGTCTGAACCACCATCTATGTGAGAACAGTGATGTTATTCAATACCAAATTGGTGGATGAGGCTTATGTACATGCATAATACCTAGAGAACATAGGCCTGAAGAGGGTGAAATCAAGTGGATCAAAGAAAAAGGAGCAACATGATGTGTCTAAGGAGGGAAAGAAGAAGCAAAAGGGGGGGAAGATAAAAATACAATAGCCACAATGAACGAGTGTAAAAATCCTATAAACCACTGCAACATTGATGGCCATATATAGAGGAGAAGCGTTGGAAGTTGTATCAAGAGCTAAACTCGAAGAACAAGAATAAATATAATAATAAGAAGCATTTCATGGCCATTGATTCAAGAAACCAAGTTGAAAGCAGATCATATGTGGATGAGAATATAATTTGTACATAAATGCAGAAGGAGGTTAATCTAAGTATCCATCAACAACATGAAGAGAAAGAAATGACCAAACTCTTCCATATAAAGATACAGGTAAAGAAGACAAATATTGATGCTCTATTTGAATCAAGATCACAGGTGAATCTCATTGTAGTAGAGTTGGTCAAGAGGTTGGGGCTAAAATTTCATGATCATCCAAACCCATGTCCATTGGGATGGGTAAATAAGGATGCAGAGTTGAAGGTAAAAAAATAGTGTAAAATTAGATTAGATATCATTTTTTATTTTATTGATGAAATAGATCTAGATGTGGCTCCCCTTGATGTATGTGGATTTGTGTTTGGGAGCCCATACATGTAAATGTGTGATGCAAAATTCATGAGTAGAGCCAACCAATACCAGATCATCAAGGATGGAAAAATGTTAATCATTAACAAGCACAAAGACAAGTCAAAAAATTCACTCGTAAGTTCCAACCAAGCTAAGAAATTGCTCAGTTCCAGTAAGAAGTATGTTTTATTATTTTTAAGAGAAATTCAAGACTATAGAGTCAATCAGAGGCAAGGCATCCCTAGAGGGGTGTACTACGAAATAGAAACAATGATTAGAGGAGTTTTTATAGGCATATATGGATGTGTTCCGAGAGCCTAAAGGGTTACCACCTAAGAGAGAAGTGGAGCACAAGATATAGCTATTTTCATATTCCCCATTGAACAATATTGGGTTGTAAAGGAAGTCTATTATAGAAACAAGTGAGGTGAAGAAAAAATTGTACATTATCTGGAAAAAAGTGTCATTCGACCAAGTACATCACCATGTGGGTCACTCATCATCATTGTGTTTGGTTAGATGATGGGATTTTGGCAAATGCAGAAAGTTATTGCCCAAATTCACTCTGGGGTCAAGGAAGGCAGACTATGGTAATACCAAACCACGTTTTACCTCGGGTAGCTAGCCTTGTCAGCATGAAGAGAGAAGTTCTTCTCGGCCGACCCTGAAAATGAATGATAGGTTTGGAGATGACCGTAATGATACACTTTAGGCTAGGTATATTAATCGAGAGTTTGGAATGATTTTAGGTTTTGTTGAAAAAAGGGGAAAGGTGTTCGAAGCCAGACGAGGGTTAACCCCCGCAATATTTTGTTGGGGCAAGGTAGGCAATGGATTTGATGTCTTAGATTGAATTAATGGATGGAAAATACTGCTGAGAAGCTAAAGAGGGCAAGAGGGTGCAAGGATCCTCTTCAAACGGACGAAAAAATATAAAACTAAACAAAAGTTTAAGGTAGAGCACCAGCAAACTAATGAATTCTACCTTAGTTACTCATTTTTTTAATTTAGAAGAAAAGAGAAGGAAAATGGCGTACATATAACATTAATGAAACTTACAGATACATGGAGAAAACATCATCAAAACTCAGAGCCACAAGGATCCCAACAAGTGCTGCAAAACTCTGGTCTTTCCTTTGCCAAAAATCTGAAATGAATATACAATGAGGTGCCAAACTATTCCCAAAAGTCCAACCCTAAAAATGTCTCAGAAAATACAATATATAGACCATCCTAACCCCTTCCCATGCCTCTAGGGGTCGAGCACACAGGAGCTGTTTCAACCAATTCTAAACAAGGAACTGAAATCTAGGCAATCAAACAACTTGCCTCTATATGCTAGGAAACTGATCCATTCACTTAATTTTCACATTTTAGTGAATGAATCCTCTAGAACAAGTAAAAATGAGCCAAATTTACATCATAGTCATAAAATTACATCACAAAGTGAAACTAGTCAAACTGGCCGAATTTCTGAGCTGAAAAGTAAAAATTGGACCAAAATCCTCTATGCGCCGCACCAGAAAACTCAATGCGTCACGCCACTTTGAGCATGTTTTTGGGGCACTTCCTGAAGTCCCAATTGAGCTCATGATAGCTCGTTGGAAATCCATGTCTGTCTGCTATCCAACCCAAGTGGAATTTTTGGATTTGGATGTCATTTTCCCCTCCCAAATTGCAATCTCCCAAGACTGGTTCCTGCTGGTGAAAAAAGTGGCAGAAAGGCCATTTTTGGAGTGTTTTTTACCTTTAATACCACCCAGAACTTGATGAAATCTCTCAGCCATTCCTAAGCATGCATAATTTACCATAAAAAATCCAAAAATGTAAATTTTCGGGCAGAAAAACCTGTTTTGCAACCAAAATTTCAAAAATGACAATATTTACTCCAAATTTGCTGAAATTTGGAGTGAATGTCTCCCATCATGTCCCATGCTCAGCCAAGGAAGCTTCAACCAAGATTTGGAGTGGATCAGGCCTTTTTCTCCGTTTCAGTGCTCTTCTCAACCTTGCCTTCAGGATCTTCATCCTAGCTCTGCAAACGTGTGTGCGGGCCCAATAGTGGTTCTTAATATGTCTGAGCATGTCTTTGTCCCTATTGGCCTTCGCCAAGAGCTTCTCTAGATGAATTTTGACTCTCGTAAGGCAAGTCTCCCGCTCAAATGGTGTCATGTCACCTGGTCTTTTTCGGGCCAATTCACGGTCTTCACGGATTTGCCGCAACTCTATGAGTGTCTGTTGATCCTCCAATTGTTTATTCTACTGCTCCAAGTAATTTATAACCCATTGAGCTCTCTGCGATTTCACGGTCAGTGTGTCGATCTCAGCTTTCTGCTCGTGGATGATTTCTTTCAGCTTTGAGCTGGGAGAGCTAGAATCAACATTGATCAATATAAAATCAGTGTCTTGGCCTCCTGAAGGGCCCTCATCCTGCATAGGCTTCTTTCCTCTGTCCTGTACCTGTGCTGATGTAGAAGGCAAGACCCCTTCCACGCCATGTGGAGATAGTACTCGTGCTGTTGTCGAAGGTAACAAGACCCCTTCCACCCCAGGCGGAGATAGTACTCGTCGTGCTGCTGCAAATAAGGCTCTGGTACCTCTCTGATAGGTAACGCACACTGGAACACTGATAGACTCTGTCTCTAGAACCTCAAACTGATGTGAAGGCTCACCTGCATCGTGAACAATCTCTGGAGGAGGCTGAGGGGTTGTAAAGAAGTCACGGGAAATGAACTCCTCCCATGCAATGCCCTGCAATCCAAGCTGATGTACCACAATCATCTTGATGAGCGCATAATGATAAATGTTGTTATGTTGCTGCTCTGGAGTCTTCTTCTGCATAAGGGTAGTCATTTGCTCTATGTTTCGGCACATGAAGTATGGAATATTCATCAGTCTCACTCTCGTGAAATTCATCAACAGTATGATGTGGTATGCATAAAGGCGTGAGAATCTACCCTCGCAACTAAAGTATATAATGATGAGTTTCATTAATGGCGCATAGGACTCCTTCAAGAATCTGAAAGGAAACACCTTGCTGAGCTGCCTCATGTAACCAGGCCTGATGTAAGGTTCATAATATGCTCTATCCAGCTGTTGTCTCTTATTCCACTCTTCACCTATGTTTGGTATCCCGGTTGACTGAGAAATGGTTTCTGGTGTTAAGGTGAAGTTCACTCCAGCAAGGTTTACATGACCATCACGCAAATGTAGGACAAATAAGCGAACCAACTCCTGATGATGTTGAATCTGAGCAATCATCTCACAATACTGAAAACATGAATGTTGCTGAAAGCATGCCATTGCAAGCGGGCAAGCCTGCAAGTGAGTCAAGGAAGTGGGCTCTTCTCTGACGTGCCTGCCACTTTTATGAGACCTCCTCGGTACATTAAGCTCGGTGGTTGAATCACTGTCCTGCTCATATTCTTGCTCATATTATGAATTTGTCTCTGACATGGTGCTTTGCAATGTGTATAACAAGTATATGCTGATAAATATGTGGTGAAAACAAGAGTTTGGTTTGTTTGAAAATGGTGAATTGGTGTTTTTCTTTCAATACCAAATATGCCAAATATGTACCAAGTAGGAAATGAGAGACTGCGGTAATTATAAACAGTGGGAAAAGTGGGGGTTTGTCAAGTGAAATTAATGCAATAACATTCACTTGACTGTTGGGAATTGGGGATTTTATAAGTGATATGGGAGTGGGAGATGTAGTAGGGTTTAGTGATAGGGAAAATGGGGTACAAGGAATATGATTGGTTTTGGGAGTTTAGGGCACCAGGGATAAACTATTTAAGAAAGGGAAAAGGATCATAAATGGGAAAGGGGACTTGGCAGCGAAATTACAATTTAAAAAAAAAACACCAATTTCAAACCCAAAGAAGTAGATTTTGGTATAGACATAGAGTTTATATTTCATCGATCAAAACCCTCATATTTTGCCTCCAAACACACCAAACACGACTAAAAAACGTTGGGCAAGAGTTTCAACTTACTTGGAGCAGGAAAGATTTGAGTCGATTTAGTTTTTTTTGATGAAAATTTGATGAATTTAAGCCTGTTGGCTCTGTGCGCCGCGCGCACACCCAGTGTGCCGCGTCCAATCAGTGCGTCGCGCCCATTCAAAAAAACACTGTGGCAGGAGGCCTAGTGCGTTGCGTCGGCTCTATGCGTCGCGCTCTTACCCAATGCGCCGCGCTCACTCTAAACACAGTCTTGGCTCCAAAATGACAGCTTCGCCCTCTCACCACTAAACTTCGACTTCAATCGATCTTCTTGGATGCAAATGGCATTGATACACATATAAATATCTATATAAAGTCATGGATTTGATTTTCTCTTTGTAGAGACCCACTTTGTAATGTTTCAAAATTTGCATTTCTTCACTTTTACTACAACTCTGTTCTTCAAGTTTCCTTTTTTATTTTTGGCTGAATTGATGGCTTTCTTGGTTGATTTTTTGCAGGGATGGTGGCATTGGACTTCGGAAAAGGATGACCAGGGCTGCATGTGAAATAATTCATGGCGAAAAACTTTAAAAATACATATGTATTACAAACAATTAATTTGATGAATTCTTCTTCAAAACAGAGTTTTGAAGAAGAAACATCCTTGAGCATTATTGATGATGAAAATTTTGGAATGAAAACTTATTGAAGACATCCTCATGGCCTGCGGGCATTATTTGACATTCTGAAGACCAAAGCCTAGACCTAATGACTGAAAGACTCTTTTTTGACCACAAGACCATCTATGACTATAAATGACTGAAATCAACTTTAATGAAATTTTGATAAATTTTGACCAACCCAGCAGGTACAAACATGAGGGAAACTAGTGAAAAGACCCTTCCGTTAGATGATGGCATGCCCCTAACGGAATGCAAATGAATAAGCGGAATGAGACACCTAAAAATGAAATGCAATAAGAGAAATGATCTCTGACGGAGGGATGTAAAGACCAACTCTAACATATAGATTACAGGGCGTTGAAAAAAATCGCGCTCAAGAACAGATACCCCCTACCTAAGATAGATGATTTGTTGGATTGGTTTCAGCAAGAAAAATAATTTTCTAAGCTGGACTTGAAGCTTGGATATCACCAGGTTTGAGTTAAAGGGGAAGATACGTGTAAAATTGCATTCAAAACCAGGTAAGGTTTGTATGAGTGGTTAGTCATGCCATTTGGCCTATGTAATGCACCAGCTACATTTATGAGATTAATGAATGATGTAATGCACCTTTTTATAGATTCGTTTGTTATTGTCTATTTGGATTATATATTGGTATATAGTGCTACCTGGGAGGAGCATATGTCACATTTGACATAGGTGTCGAAAACATTGAAGAATCACCAGTTGTTTGTAAATCTAAAGAAGTGTGAGTTTTTCATAGCAGTCTTTGGTATATCTGGGTGTGTGATTGGTGGAGGAGAGCTGAATATAGATTCTTCCAAGATGGAGGCCATAATGAAATGGACGATTCCTATTAATGTTTCTGAGGACGGGAGTTTCATTGGGGTAGCACAGTACTTGAGGAAATTCATAGCCTTGTTTTCAGCATTAGTAGTACCACTTCATGCCATAACAAAAAGTGGCAAGAGTTTCGAGTAGGGAAAAGGTCAGCAAAGCGCTTTTAAGGAGCTAAATAAGAATATCATTCAAGCACCAATTCTGGCATTACCAAACTTGCAACGACCCTTCGAAGTGGAGCCAGATGTGAGTGGGTATGCTATGGGAGTTGTCTTGATGCAAGGAGGAAGGCCTGTATGATACCATTCTGAAGTATTTCATGGGTAAATCCTTTACTACCCTACCTACAAAAAGGAGCTCTATGATATGGTGCAAGATGTGAAGAATTTGAATCAGTAACTAATGAGAAAGGATATAATAATCCACACATGTCACCATTCATTAAAATACTTGCAGGCCCAGAGTAAGCTACAGCATATTAGGCATTGCAAGTGGATGGGGTGTTTATAGAAGTTTCATTTGATGATCAAGTACAAGAAGGGAAGCACAAACAAGTTGGTCGGCATGCTTTGAAATCCACCCACATCAAATATTACATCTTTTGGGACTCTTATGCACATGGAGCCATTCACCCATGATGCATACAGAGAGGCATATTATGAGGATGAGGACTTCAAACAGGTGTATCAGCAGTTGTAGATTCAGAGTCATGTGAACGATGGCAACAACACCATTGACTACCATCTAAAGGATGTGTCACTCTACAGGCTAGATAAGCTATGTGTTCCTAAAGGTGAGCAATTGAAGTTGATTAGAGAGGCTCACACCTCCAAGGTTAAAGGGAAATTTGCGTAGGGAATATTGTGGCTAACTTGCAGAGGTATGTGTATTGGCCCAAGATGTAAGAGTAGGTAGCTAAGTTCATAAGAGGATGCATGCTTTGTTGTATCAGCAAGCTTATCAATAGGAAACAGGCTCTATACCATCCCTTACTTGTAACTACTCTTCCTTAGGAAAGAATTTCCATGGACTTTGTGGGAGGTTTACCGATAACCAGGAAGGGACATCACTACCTATTTTTGGTAGTTGACAGGATCAACAAGATGTGTGTTTTCATGCCCTGTAAAAATACCATCAACAGGAAAGAAGTATAAAACTTTTTCTTTGGACAGGTCTAGGTGCACTTTGGGATACCAAGGAGCATCATTTCATACAGGGATACAATATTTCTCAATTAATTTTGGACCACATTGTGGGAGAATATGGACACAAATTTTAAGAGATCTATAGTGTTCCATCCACAAACGGATGGGTAGACAGAAGTAGTCGACGAGAATTTGGTGTAGCTTCTGAGGGGATAAAACTAGAAGCATCCAAAGATGTGGGATGAAAATTTGTTATATATTAAAAAAATTATTATAACATATAATTCCACACTTCTATAGGAAAGTTCTCATTTGAAACATGTTTTGGATATTTTCCACCTTCACCTTTGGATATTGCATATGGGTAGGAAAGGAGGAGTGAGGGAATATCTTACAAGAGATGCTTTGAGGGATGAAAAAATTATATAGAAGATTAGGCAGATCCATCTACAGGTATAATAAACACTACAAAATTCATAGGATAAGTATAAGGGGATCCTTGATCAACACAGAACATAGAATTCATTCAAGGTGGGAGACAAAGTATGGGTATATTTGAACAAGGAGAGGTTGTAGGGGCCTGGTAATAAAATCAAGGCTCTGAGGTATGATCCCTTCGAGATACTGGAAAAGGTTGTTGACAATGCCTATTGAATCAATTTACCACCATATATGTGCATTTACTTAGCTGGGAATGTAGATAATTTGAAACTATATGAGCCTTACATGCTAGATTAAGAAGATGAATAGGTCCTACCTTCTATGGAGGAATTGACACTAAATAATCAAGAAGAGTTGACAGAAGATACATTTTTTCAGAAGAGGTCCAGAACTGCAAAAGGGGGGCAGCATGACTTTGGAAGATTGGGTTGGAGTGACATGTTCCAGGCAAAGCTAAATGGCACACCAGAGAGAAGGTGGAAGAAAAATCTCCTCACCTCATTTAGTAGAAGCTTTTGGACACACAAATCCTCCAAAAATGGGTAGGTCTGATATGGATTCGATCATTATATTGATTTTCATTCATCTCTATGCATTTAGAGTGGAAAACATGGAGGAATCAATTCATGGGATTGTTTTTAACAAAAGGACCCAGTTTGGAAAATCGGGTTGTGAAACCTTCCGGAAGTGTTTTGAGGAATCAAACAACATTTTTTGGGGATAAAAAATTCCCACTTTTGTGCAGCACCTTTTCATGCTATTCTACACACATATATCTTTCCAACGGCATAATAAGTGCGTCAATTGGAGTCTGTATGCAAACATTATGCCACTCATAAGTTGACCTTCCTATTTTCACACCTATATTTTGGGAGGATGTTGCGTCAGCCCCCATTATTCATGGAAAAGGGGCTAGCCACGTGATTATCATGTAAAATACTATAGAATATTATATATTTTAACTCTAGTTAAGAGTTAATGTAGACAAAATTAACCACTTGTAGTCTATCAGAATGTGTTATAACTAGGCCACTAGGAGGAAGAGGCATTCCATTCTTTTGAGAGAATTTTTTTCATATTTGAGAAAATATATCCAGGAGAGATAGGAGGTGGAGCAGACACAAAGGATATGTGCACTACAACATCCCAAGGGCCACAGGCATTACTTCTTTTTACCTGCATCCATATCTCCATATAGAGAAAGAGAGTGAAGCGACCTCACCTTTCAGTTGGGTTTTTTCCTGAAATGGTTTCCCATAGAGAATATATTGTGTCTTACATGTGTGTATGTGATCTTATTTTGTTGTTCCCTACTTTTCTGCATAATTTTAATTCACATGCATGCACCAATTATAGTTAAATCTACAAATCTAGAATTTTAATAAAAATGCAATAGTGTAAAATTTCAGTATTTTAACATATTATTATCGGATTTGATGTGACGAACTATCCTGTGGAATATCTAGGGAAGTTTACAGATTAAGGAGAAATATAAACATTCAAATCCAACTAAAACATGTTGATTTAAAATTAAGGATCTGACTGCAACATTTAAACATCATTTGGATCAACTCAATGAGTTGGATGAAATGTGCTTGGCTTCAATAAAACACAATGCTATTAATCACTTACACACGCCAAGTGGCACGATAAATGTATTAAAAAAAATGTGTTTCAAAAGGGTGATTGTGATTTTTTGTATAATTCCATATTTATAGACTTCAAGGGGAAGTTTTGAACTAGGTGTCTAGATCCTTATCAAGTAGACATAGTTTTAAATAATGGGACTGTTAAGCTTACAACCATAGATGGATCGCAAACCTCTCTATTTTCCAATGAGCACCATCTTCAGTTGTTTCATAAACCACTTTCTAAGGATTTAGTGTCTCGTGTTGTTTCAGGTTCAGGTCCTAAAATTGTTGGGGAAGAAGGGAATCTCGTTGTGCTACCAACCACATAATCTATTTTCTAAGTTATGATTATACAAATAAAAATAAATAATATAATGGTGAAAACCCCATTAGGACATTGTTAGATAGGTGTCAATTGAAAACTAGCTTGTTGGTAGTTGAAAATTCTTCTTTTTCTGCATTATAATTTAATTTTTTCCAAGAGTTACAACAAATTTTTTATAGTAACAACTTCAGATTCAGGCCTTCAGGTGTTGAAGAGCATTGTAAATAAGGTTGTTGATAATAGAGTTGTTGTTACATCAATTTTTGTTACTATAATTTTTTTACTACATATTTTGTTACACCAGTTGTTGTTACTATGATTATTGTTACATTGGTTGTTGTTATTGTACTTGTTTTTACACCAGTTTTTGATTCATCGGTTGTTGTTACTCCAATTGTCATTGTTGTGATTGATGTTATTGTTATTTTTGTTACTATTGTAACCAATTGCTGAATTTTGTCATTCTATGTGTGAGGGGCTTGGTAACACCATTTTCAATTCCTTTCACTACGAACTTTGCCAACATTATATTTCACCTTATATTGTCACAATCACATCAGTTACTTTCCACATCATACCTGCCACAAAGTTACACTACGGTATGCACCCAAAAGGTACACTCCTTTTTATTGCTTGAATAACTATTGTTTGAGTGACAATCAGAAAATCCCATTGACCCCTTTCTAGATAAAGTGAGGATGGCCTCCACTTTATTTGGGGGGCAGGGTGGGTTATATCATGGCATTGTACATACTATGACACTGAGTGCCACATCATACATCATGACCTGATGTGCCACATCATTCTCTGATATGCATTATACAACCTCACATGCACTATAATTTATCCATTCATTACCCTTTTCCACCATTCTTACATGTCACTTCACGTTTTATCACATCAAGATCCACCACAATATTTCCATTTATTTTCTCATAATTTCCATTTATGGTATGTACATTGAAACCACCAACTTGCTATTTTTTTATACTCAAATCTCTTTCCCCACTACAATTTTATATTTCTCCAAATACAATTGTAATGGCATCCTCATCAAATAATTATCCATGGTAGGATTTTCCATCCACCATGAAACGGATTCACTTGAATTGTTGTGCATCCACCCAAAATTTTACTAAATTTTCTAGGACATGGGGTGGTTGGTTTATATAAAAAGGTTACAGGGGTTTGATGGCATCATTTATCTTGAATTTACCCAAAATATGGTTGGACATAGCTCAACAGTGCAACGGGTGAAAATTTTAATTACATAATATATCATTTCCAAATTTACAAGATTATCACAAAAAAGAATGAATTGGTTTAGTTGGAAGGCATAAATCCTGATGGAAAAAAGAAAATATCTTGAGAGGAAACAAGTAGGTGATGAATAAGGACAGGGTATAGAGAAGAATTTTCTTCCTCCCCCATGGTGAGATATTTCCTACTTTATGCATAAGTATATTACCTATGAGGGAATATTTTGGGTGGTCTTTAATTACCATTCTATGTTGTTTGACCACCTTTTCCATGGGAAACTACTTAATATCCATCAATTCTTTTTAGTCTCTTAGCATCATGTCCAAAGTCATCTGGAAGTACAAGAAAGTAGAGAGTTGCGTAAAAAACCATGGGTTGATCAAGATCATGGTCATTCACACATTAGAATAGCAAAGGAGATTTTGGTCTAAGTTTGTAAACCTTGTTGTGGGATCAGCATAGAAGAGTGGAAGAGAAGAAAGAGGAACATAGGAATGAATTATCCCACAACAAAAAATATTTGGCTAGGGGTAATGAGTTAGAGAGGAAAATCTAAGTGGAAAAGGTGATTCAGAGGTAGAGGAGCACCATACAAATACACCTATTGAGGTGACCAGCGAGAAATCGAGGAGCCCAAAAATTGAAGCTTTCACCGTTGAGGAAGAGCCACCTCAACAGATGAAAGGTAAAAAGTGACTTTCAAAGGAACTTATGGTTGTTCATCTTCTAAGAAGAAGGACTAGGACATCTATGGAAATAACAACATCCCTACCATATAAAGCTCTGACCATTGTTAAGGGATCTAAGCATAAATTTGTCACTAAGAAAATGAAGCTTAAAAAGAAGAATTCTAACAACTCTTCACCTGCTAAGCCCAAAATTGATTCTTTTTCAAAACAAAATTCTCATATAAAATAAGAAAACGTCAAACTTAAGAAGCAGCTTAAAATCATGAGGAAGAAACTCCAAAACGAACTCACGGGATTGCGGCCCCTCACTGAGGAAACCCAAATAATTAACACATGGTTCTTCACTTCCAAGGCTAAAAATTTGAAAACCAAAGGATCCTAAAATACCGTCATGTTTAGCCTATGGATAAATCCTTGGTGAAGCAGGGTATGTATAAGGAAGCACATGAATACCAGAGCTTCTCTCAATTGAGGTGCAAGCAGAAGATTGGGACATAATAGAGATTTTGGTTGCAGAGGAAACCATTGGATTTCTGGAGGTTGAGGGGAACAAAAATGAAGAATAAATGGGAATAATACATTCTAATACACAATAACATGTCCATGGCATTAATGTTACAAAAGCAATACAGTGGTCGAGGTAGTCCAGCTTGTGAAATAATAAATCCCAACTAATACATGAGAACTTGCCTATGACAGTATTGTCACACAAGAACCAAAAATTGAGGTAGTCCAGCCTGTGAAATAATAGATCCTAGCTGAAAAAAAATATTTTTTCTCCGATGTTGCTACACAAAAGAACAAGTAGCCAAAGCATTTGTAATATTGCAAAAATTTAGCTTTTAGCTAAATGGAATATTATAGATTATTTTGTCACTAGGTAGGTGAATAAATGGGTAGGGAGGACCATAGATCTCCTTAGTAACAATAAGAACACTTTAAGTGTGAAAGGAGACCCTCAAAGCAGCTAAATAGAGCACCTTTGAGTGTGAACAGGGGATGGAATGTGTTGCATAGGTCAACTTTGACCAAATCCACAACGTTGTTATGGAGGAGTGGACATTTAATCAGGAATAATGCAGTTTTGGAGGGAGATTGATTTCATGGAGGTAGTGACCTAATTGAGTGGGGGAAATGGTAAGGAAGCTCATAAATTATATAAGAAAGAGGATGGCAGCCATATTGGGTCATGTTTTGGATTATTATTTTGTATATGGTTTGTTTAGACTTCTTTCATTCTTCAATTGTTTAGTTGAGTTTGTAGTGTTGTTTAGCACAGGGTGTTCCCGAGAGGGAATCCCACCTCTTTCCTTGAGAGGCCTATTGGGAGAGTATTGCAATACATTTTCACACTCAGGCTCAAGTCCAACCTACAGCCTTCTTCATCAGCATAGCTTCTGCAGAGTATTGTGCTGCGTTGCACAATGCAGTAGTGGAGAATTATATTGGGTGTCTTTAGAGCTAGTTTTGTAGTGGAGGAAGGTTTCCATCCATTGGAAGGCCTGTAAAGAAGCCCCTTGGGCTTTATTGACATATCTGGCATCATTCCAAGGTGTATTTATCCCCTACAGCGCAGTTTTAGCCCAGATCTGTGTTATTTTAGGGAGGAGTTCCAAGGGTGGTTGCAGTGGTTGTTTTGGGAGGTGATTTCTTCAGTGGAGGAGCCATTCTTTCATCCGGAGGATATATTGGAGAATATTTGTAGGTTTCTACATCAGCTTCAGCCATATCTTCTCATTCATGTTGTTGTAACATACCTTCAGCCCCAGGGTTGCAGCTTACATTGGCACATTGTGTGCATTTTCCGGAAACCCTCTTGGTTTGTCTTGGAAAGATGATCTAGTGCCCAGATCTGTATGTCTAGAATTTATTGGGGCCTATATCAGTATTTTTATACCATTGTATCCTCTCCAGCTATAATTATTCTTAATATGACTATGTTGTAGTGGCCTCTCTGGCATTTTATATAGCAACAACATAACACTTTTGAGAGGATATATGTATTGGAGGCTTGTGTGATCACCTTCTATGATTTGTGCCCCATTGTTTTGTACTTATTTCATAAATATATGATCAATAATATGGCTCCCTATTGGTCTTATGGTTTCATGTGTTAAATATTTGCTGCTGCTTTCATTTTATGCACTATATTCCTACTTTTCCCATTTGGGAATATTACAGTGGTATCAGAGCATAATCTTGGCTCAGTCTGTGTATTCATCCACTATGTCACCATAACGAGAAGCTTCTCACAAGAAGAGGAGATGTAAAAATGGAACAAAGGCAAGACTCCAGTATTTGGAGGAAGGGAGGAAGAGGAACTCTCAAGGCTTCTTTTTCAAACTATGCAGAGGATCAATGAAGATATCAAGAAGATGAGAAGGGAGATGTATAAGAAATCTCCATGGGGGTTTGAATATGAAGCAAACCCTAGATTTTTACATGATGGGTGTGAGCATTTAGCCACACAATCTGATCCACAGCGTAGTTTTATGCCCATATTCATAGCCAGAGAGATAGAGGAAGAAGATGCACCAAAGGAGGAGACTTTGAGTGACTATCTTCGGGAGTATGAATCTCAATCTTGGAGATCCAAGGAGCACTCGAAATTCCAAGGGTTTTTCCAAATCAAGGAAAATAAAAGACCCAACAATTACAACAGAAGAAGAAGAGGTAGATTATTTCTACCAAACTTTGATGGGTCATCTAAATGCATAGCCAAGGATTGGAGAGAACAGCTAGACTCATACTTGTAGCTACATCAAGTTTCAGAAAAGGAATCCCTTAGGATATCAGTGCTGCATCTTGAAGGTAAGTCTTGTACTTGGTGGTTTTATGAATCTTCTTCATTTAATCATGCAAATATAGCTACTTATGCAGGATTCACTAAGATATTAGTGAAGATATTTGATGTAAAACAATCTTAAACATATTTGATTAAGCTATCAAAACATAAACATTCAAAACCTTTGCATGAGTTGGAAATATCCATTGCACCAACTCCACTTTATATTTCTATTGAGGGGGATAAAAACTTGTATGATACCTTGCCAAGGGCAAGATCCTCATTGTAGGAAGAGCTTTCTTTTCAAAAGGAATACATGGAGATTCCTCCTTCAAGGGAATACCAAGATCTAGGGTCTCTCATTGTTAATGATGTATTCTCAAATATTAATGAGGAGGAAGAGCAGAGAGGAAGTAACAGCATTGTCACTTCAGAAGGAGAACCATCACCACATGGAGATGGGCATGAAGCTATTGCTTCAAGTAGAGGAGCTTTTGCATATTTGAAAATATTTCCTAAGGAGCAGCATCTGACAGTAGTGATGGGAAATAAGAGCTTGATCAAAGGAGGAGAATAAAAGGTGGATCATCATCAAAGGAAGGGAAGCATGCACCCTTTTATTTCAAGGGTTTTATATATAGAAGAAGGAGACCGGTTTGCGCAGTAAAAGGAGGGACAAATTAGTCGACTCACCTATACAGTCTACTTCAGAATTTGGTGTCTCATTACATGGGGGAATTCCATCGAGGAGGCCATTAGATCAGGAGATGAGAGACACCTCACCACTCATTTATCTAGGATAGGTGAGAACCTTGGGAGGACTTGGCACAAACAGAGAGTCTTGGGTAGGCTCAAGGAGGAGGGATACATTCTCCCAATATCATCATTACCCACTCTCATCAGCTATTCTACACTGGGAGAAGACATTTCTAGGATGGAGGATGGTACCATCATGGTGCAAGGAGACCACTCTATGGCATGGGAGAACCAGAGGATACTTCCACATAGGAAGGAATCTTCCCCATGTGGTATAGGATGGTGGCCACTCATGCATGCAATGGCCAGACTTAGGAGATTTTGGAGAGGCAAAAGCTTCCTATGGAAGTCTAGCCTCCCAAAGCTTCAACCTTCACTTGAGCATGAGCCACTACAGGAGGCGTGGCATGAACATGTTAGCAACATACCAGTGCTTGAATTTGGAATAGGAGATGTCAAAGAAGATGGTAGCCACATGACAGGAGCTACACAGTATAGATTAGCAGCGCTATCATTAGGGAGTTTAGATCCTTATTCGAGATCCCATCTATTGGTGGAATACTCCAAGGATCTCCTTACATGCAGGATACTTGATGACCAGTTTTCATATGAGAGATATACAGTGAGAGATGGGGTCATCTTTTATCAGGATAGTATATTTTTTGCTAGAGCCTCAAATCTCAAGGATAAACTACTACATGCAGCCTATGAGATCTTTCTTTCCAATCCCACTGGTTTCATTAGAGCATACCACACTATCTTGGAGGGATTCATGTGGGAAGAATTAAAAGGGGAGATGCACTATCATATGAGGAAGTGCATAGATTGTTTGGAGAGTGAGAAGAAACATAACTCTTGGGAAGAGTTATCATTACCACCTCCTTATTCATGGGGTGTGAGAGGGAACTTATCCATGAGCTAACTCACTAGCTTGAACCAAGTATATAGTAGGGATTTTATTTCTGATCATCATGATATACTTACTATATACTTGCATTTTCTTACCACTCATGTGCAGGGCATTGCTCCAAGAGGGGGCACTCTTTCTTATTGGATTCATGAGCTATTTGGGATCATGAGCCGTGATGATGTTGATCACTCCCTAGGAAATTTTTGAGAGATGATGTATTCTTCATGGTGTGCATCATTGACACCAAACATCATACACCTTCTCCAAGTATGTGAGAAGAATGGGGCAGCAAACAAGTGGTGGGGGAAACACTTGTTATATCATATTCTATGGCATTTAGGAGTAACAATGCGCTAGTTTCACTTTACGGACCACTGCCCTTCCCCATTACTACACATGGTAGCTAGCATGACCTTGATTATGATTCCACAAGTTGATGATGTTCTTATATTTTTTGGGAACATGATTGGAGAGAAGGCACATTGGTTGGATGTGTCCATTGGGAATGAAATTTCCCACAGTTTTTAAGCGTCATGCTTCAAAGGGATTAGGGGAGATGATATGGCCACTACCGTAGATAACATATTTATTTATGAGGTGAGCCATATGATTGTTTGGAGCACTTGGGAGATGCCTCTCATGAACATTTGGGAGGAACTTTTCTATGAATTACCATGTTGGAAGGTGATTCATCTCATTTGGATGATAGCATGGAGATTGGAGTCTCTCATTGGGAATGATATCCCCTATCCTTGTCATCACTCCTACCTTGAAGATGCCATTGGACAGCAAGAAGGTTTCCATATATACCTTCCATTTTCTCATGATGAGAGCCATTTGGTTTATCTACCAAAGGCCAACTTGCACATTTGGGAGGAACCATTGGAAGAAAGAATTGTTGTAGAATATCTGAACCAGTGGTGGAGACTATTTGATGAGGAGGCCACAAGAGGAGGAGGGGAGATTTTTTCTCAACCCTTACAGTTGCTTGAGGACAAGCAATATTTTGGAGGGTAGGACTGCAATATTCCAAAAATTTAGCTTTCAACTAAATGGAATATTATAGATCATTTTGTCACTAGGTACGTGAATAAATGGGTAGGGAGGTCCATATATCTCCTTAGTCACAATAAGAACACTTCAAGTGTGAAAGGAGACCCTCTAAGCAGCTAAATAGAGCACCTTTGAGTGTGAACAAGGGATGGAACATGATGAATAGGTTAACATTGACCAAATCAACAATTTTGTTATGGATGAGTGGACATTTAATGAGGAATAACGCAGTTTTGGAGGGAGATTGATTGCATGGAGGTAGTGACCTAATTGAGTGGGGCCAAGGGTAAGGAATCTCATAAATTATATAAGAAATATGATGGTAGCCATATGGGGTCATGTTTTGGATTATTATTTTGTATATGGTCTGTTTAGCCTTCATGCATTCTTCAGTTGTTTAGTTGAGTTTGAAGTGTTGTTTAGCATAGGGTGTTCCCAAGTGGGAATCCCACCTCTTTCCTTGAGAGGCCTCTCGGGAAAGTATTGCACTACATTTCCACACTCAAGCTCAAGGCCAAGCTATATCTTTCTTCATTAGCACATTTTCTGCAGAATATTGTGTTGTGTTGCAGGGTGCAGCAATGAAGAATTATATTGGGTGTCTTTAGAGCTATTTTTGTAGTGGAGGAAAGTTTCCATCCATTGGAAGGCCTGTAAAGAAGCCCTTTGGGCTTTATTGACATATTTGGCATCAGGACAAGGTGTATTTATCCCCTACAGTGCAGTTTCAGCCCAGATTTGCGTTATTTTAGGGAGGAGTTGCAGGGGTGGTTGCAGTGGTTGTTTTGGGAGGTGATTTTTTCAGTGGAGGAGACATTCTTTCATCCAAAGGATCTATTGGAGAAGAGATTTAGGTTTATACATTAGCTTCAGCCATATATTCTCATTTCTTTTTTTGCAGCATACCTTCATCCCTAGGGCTATAGCTTACATTGGCACATTGTGTGCATTTTCCAGAAACCCTCTTGGGTCGTCTTGGAAAGATGATCTAGTGCCCAGATATGTATGTCTAGAATCTATTGGGGCCTATATCAGTATTTTTATACCATTGTATCATATCCATCCATAATTATGCTTAATATTACTACATTGTAGCAGTCTCTCCGGCATTTTGTATAGCAGCAACATCACACTTTTGAGAGGATTTATGTATTGGAGGCTTGTGTGATCACCTTCTATGATTTGTGCCCCATTGTTTTGTACTTATTTTCTACATATATGATCAATAATATGGCTCCCTATTCGTCTTATGGTTTCATGTGTTAAATATTTGTTGTTGCTTTCATTTTATGCACTATATTCCTGCTTTTCCCATTTGGGAATATTATAGCAGTCCAACTTCTTAGAGGAGAGGAAGAGATTCCAAAAGGACCTCCCAATGACATTGTTGTTACACAAGTAACAACAGTCGAGGTACTCCTGCCCAACAACGAAAAACCCATGATGTTAACCTTTATATTGATGTTTTGGATGCTAAAATGTGTAAATGGAAGCAACTTAAACTATCACTACAGTCAAATGTAATTCCCTTAACCCAACATAATAATTGTTTTCATGATCTTAAGGAGGCCAAGTAATAGTTTAGGGGCTAATATTCATAGGTGGATAAATTTCCATGCTTTTTCCAAAAAAAGATTCACTAATTTCCTTTTTTTCTATAACAAAATTACCCAAATATTATAGTATAAAAGCATTTCACCTTAAAAATTGCTAAAACATTATATAGAGACTATATAAAAGATTTAGAAATTTGAATAGTTTTAAAAATATATCACCAAACATTTTTCAAATTGCATATTATGGAATAATGATATTCACCAATGTTTCTAAAGTTTAAAATAAATTTCCATCCTTAAAATTTTCCTTGAAGGAGGTTTGGGTAGAAGAGCTCACAGTTCAGAGTTTAAGTGGGATGTGGTTAGAAAGGAAAGAAGGAAGGAGAAAAAACAGTAAAGGAGCACAAGGATCAAATTCAGAAATTAGAGCTAGAGAAGGGAAAATATATAATCTAGCACAAGAATTGCTAAGATGCACCTGCCTATCCCATATTCCTTCAGGAGTAGTATATTCTCATCCAGATGGAAACAATAAAGGAGGATAGACCCTATGATCACACTACTACCATGACCTTTTTGGAAAAAAATTCTCAAATAAATTTTCCAGAGCAACATTTATTATGTGAATTATAAGTGCATGAGTTTATTTGGTTCAAAGAGTGAAATTTTAACCTCTCACAAAATGTCAAAGATATTCAATTAAGGGCTTTTACCTCATTGATTAATAACTAGGTGAAATGGAAACTGGCCCATAACACTATAACAACAAACGAAAAAATGAAGATGTTGTCTATTAGAGGAGAATCATATCTTATTGTTGTAGTGGTCTAGACATATAATAATTTTCTTGTGTCCATAGAGGAAGTTGTTATTGTGAATATGGTTCAATAATAAACTCTAGATCTTTGTTCTAGATGTATTGAATAACAAAAACAAGATGCTCTAGAAAGAAAAAACATTAGATGGGAAGCCTCTGACAACAATTTAAAGAAAAGGGATCCATGTTTTTATCCAAACCTCATCCATGCCCTCTCTAGAGTACCTAGATATGTTAATTTCATTAGGTGGTGTGAGCCTAGTTGGCTCAGTATTAAATTCCAGCTTCCTTTCGCATGGTTTCCTACGGTAAGTATCAACATACTACTAGCTTAATCCAAGGGATACATAAATTTTTGGTTGGATTTAACCACTTCTAATGGATTCAGGGTTGTTTTGGATGATCCATAGATGCATGCAACTTCAGAGAACCTCACTTATAACCCTCTTATTCCAATTAGGAATTTGATTGATCATAGGATTGCATAGGGACATTTAGTTTTTTTGGTTGGGGGGAAATGTTGGGTTTGAGAATTGTCATCTTTTTATCAACTTTTTTCCTACCATTTTTTCCATTTTTTTCTCAATAATCACATCATTTTCATCTATTATTATCCAATATTTTGAATCAGGTTGTAACTCTAATCCATTAATTTTTTTCTTGCATTTAAAAAGGGAATAGTTGTTTTTCAGTGTTTTATTAACAGTGTACTGAGAAAAATGTCTACATGATGAGCCAGCTGATCGAGAAGTAGGTATTGACAAAATATGTTACTTTGCAATTTTTATACTCCATAATTTTACAATATTTCTACCCCATTACGTTGTTACTCTGATATACTCAAATGTTGTTAATTTTTTTTCCATTATTCCCAAAAGTCTTGGTGTTATTTAAGGTTTCCATTATGTTTGTTGTTACTTAATATAATTTTTGGTCAACACCGTATATTGTGATAGCAAGGATTCAAATTTTATTATGTGATGTGGCTAATCTAGACACAATAGTTATGATTTATAGTCATTTAGTTTTTTCACTAATTAAGGAAACTTATTGTGGCGTAAAAGTTTATTTGTATATAATTTGTTGTAATTTGTTATCAAGAGGAATGTATTGAACAACTTGAGAATCAAAATATTCTCAAGGTTGTTCATATTTGAGTTGTTACCAAGATTAGATGAGAAGAGGGGGCATTTAAAGAAGACTTTCTTTCCCTGGAAGGGGCGCTCGCAATATTTTTCTCAAAATTGTGCACCTGTATCTTTTTCTTGAATTAAAGAAGGACACAGAAAGTTCAAGACTCGATTTATGCTTCATTATGTTAAGTTTTAGGTTGTGATTTTTTCTCAAGCTTCATGCTAAGGAGGAAGGACCCTCCTCTTTAGAAGGGATTGTTGTGACTGTAGATGTAGTGTAACTATTTTATTTGTTTAGCTTGTGATTTGTCATTTATATTTATCAAATTTAATTTAATTGTTGAACTATTTTTATTATTAGTCTACAAATAATTATGAATACATATTGTTGTTACTCAACCATAGTCGCCATAGATTTGTGTTGATTCACACTGTTATATATTTGTGTTGTTGTTATAGATTGTTGTTACTATTTGATGTAGTGATTATTGTCATACATTGTTGTTACAGATCTCTATTACATTTTGATATTGTTATCCTTTATGGTTCCCAACCCAATGATATTAATGCAACTGCAGTGGTAACATTTTTAATGAGTGTTTCCAAATTGGTTGTGATGCTTGAATAATTTTCAGTTTGGTGTTGCAATATTGGTAATTTATTCTAAACAATTATCGTATTTGAGTATTTCAATTATGAAAGTGAGGGATTTGGTTGTGAGAGTTATTCTCATTTTTAAAATGGTGTGCTAAATGTTCTTACTTTCCTACAAGAGTGCTTATTACTTTGAAAATAGTTTTTTGAGTGTTATTCTTTCCGTGCAAGTTGTGTGAAGAGTGATTTCAATTTGCACAAGTGTGAATTATTTTATAGTAACCATTGATCTTTGATTTAAGGGTTGTTTTCTTGTTGAGGATGAATATTAGGGAAATGCACACTAGGAGGTAATCAATGTAAAGTTAATGATTGTTTCCTACAAATACATTGCACAATAACCTTGAAATAAAAAACTTACCATGGTTGATAATTTATATTAGAGTGCATGAATTGTTTTAATAAGACAATAAAAATCCCCAATGCCTATTAGGAAGAGAATATTGTCAATAAATGAATTCAGATGATCATGATAATGGAGAAGGTAAATTTAAGGAATTCTTGGAATTATGGTGACATTAGATTAAAGAGGTAATAAATCCATGAGTACCTATTGGATGGAAATGAAGAATATTGGACAAAAATAGTGAAAATTATGTGAGTATAAAAATGGGAAACAAAGAAAACACCTTAGCATAAAATCTATATTCTCCTAGCTAGTCAAGAGTAGGGATAACTGAGTAGGGATACCAATTTGGATCACAATAATATAAAACTTATAGGTCTAAAGAAGCTAATTAAATAAAAAATGACTACCTTGATGTGTATACCTAATCGATAGAATTGAACTGCTAGGGGACCTATGAAATGTGACAATAGTGAAGGAGTGTTTCTCTCTCAAATGGTAAGCTCTCTTAAGGACATAGACTAAGGGGATTGAGAAACATGAATGATGACTAGGGATGATTGGTGAGGATCATTATGATGACCCATATAATTATAAAGTGTAAAGATATGTAATTGTGAACGAAAATCACTTGCAACTAGCTAAGGATAGAAAGGGGAAAAGGTTTAAATGATCAAGAATAAAAATTGTTTACCTTTTGGGCAAAGAAAATATACTATGTCTCATTAATGATAAAAATTAGCATGAGTGTAAAAATGAATTTCAATGTAAATTTTATAACAAGACCTTGAGAAGGATTATGCACAAATTGGCAAAAGAAGAAAATCAACTATAGAGGGTGCACATGATTGATCTACACTCATTGTTTCATGAGTGGATTTTTGATACATTGAGACTTCATACAAAGAAACTTATCAATTTTGTGTCATTAAAGATTAAAACAATTATTGCCAAAGCACCCCAAGAATATAAATCATCTTTATGTATAATTATGGTATTATTAATTCCAAGTGCTTCAAATTTGAAACCAACGATAGTGTTTAAAAAAAAAAGTGAAGCGGAAGAATCCCTACTCCAAATTGAAGAAGGGCACATCTAAGATAAAGAGATCAAGTGGTATTGATCTGGAAACATGATGAGATGAACCAACCTTAGTGATAATTACTATGTGATGGATAAAAACACTAGGACTTAAGAATCCCTTTGTGTAAGTGTATTAATCCTAAAAATACTTAAACGACGATGACCTAGTGCTTATGTGATATTTTGTATAGTGGCATTAGAAAAGATAAACAAAATATGTAAAGTGATGGAAAAAAATCATGGGATTCAATTTTGATATTGATGATATAAGGAATGATGGTAAAACAAGTAATATCTTAATTATAAATTTCACCACATTTCCCTAGGCATGACATAATACAATACGGGACACTAAGGCTCAAGATCATGAGGCTTACTTGGAAGTTTAATGGTGTACTTAAATAAGTAAATTATATGAAAAATTGATCATACGAATAATGTGACTATACCTGTATTTTCTACCTCTTGTTTAAATGAGGGGAAATGATAATTGAAAAATGTTCAATATCTTAATGAGAACGTGGCATTCATAATATGATGATCTAGCCTAGGCTAACATGCATCACTAAAGAACTCCTACATGGATGTTTAATGGTAGTATTTCCTTAAATGTAATAGTTGGTATTCATTTTTTACACATGATATGTAACAACCCTATTGAAAATTCCATGTAGTAAAAGTTAATAAAGGAAAAATAATAACCATGGTTATGGGACACTTATTCCAAGATGAATGTTGGGAAAACACATCTTAGTGTGGGTGTTCATTTGGTTTATTATGTCTAAGGAAATTGGAAAAGGAAATGGAAAAGGATATGGAAAGGTAAATGGCATTAATTGGAATTTTATTTATGAAAATAATGGAAATTAGGAGAAAAGGAAGGTTAAAGATCACAGGTTGCATGTGAGGATTAAAATGAAGGAAAACAGAGGAAAATGAAGAAAATAGAGGCCTCATTAATAAAAAGGCTTATGAGGATCAATTGGTACCTTTTGTCAATTCGGTTTTCAAGGTATCTCTCTATTCTCTCTCACACACACTCTTGGACACTTAAATTTTCTTGGAGCACTTTAGCATTGGATCAGGAAAGAAAATAAGACAAAGGAAATCAAGAATCAAGCAAGGAAGAGCAGGATCAAGCAGTTACAGTGGGATTCTTTGCATATATCGAGTTGCATGTATGATTTCCTTGCTATTTTTTGAATGCATGGTTATGCATGTGTGTTTTTTTTTATATTATTGTCATTGGCAATTGATTTTCTAAGTGTGACAGTGTTATTCAGCCTTGCCTTTCCATTTCCGAATAACCATGGTTTGATTGGTTCTGGTGATTTTGGTTGAGCTAGATTGTTGAATGGATTCGAAATTGGGTGAGGTTTCTCTGAAAGAAATAACACATGGCCTAGTAACCCCTAAATCGGATTGTGGGTCGCTGTAAATTCATAATTTGTGTTGCCTAGGTGGGCCTAGGAATCCTTGACTGGTAAATGGTGGGATATACGGTAAAGCCTAGAGGTGGGTTCTTCCCATCAGGCCTAGGAATCTCGGTATGGGATACACTGTAAAGCCTAGAGGGTGGAGTCTTAGTTAGGGCCTAGTGATCTGGCGTGGATTGTCATAAATCCAAGAGACTAGAGTCTCAGTTAGGGCCTATTGATCTGGTGTGCATTGTTGTAAAGCCTAGAGACTAAGAGATAGGAAAATTCCTCATGGTGTAGGTGGAGAAATCTGGTGGCATCCATGATTATTTATGGCCTAGTGATACAATGGGGATTACGGTAAACCCTGCTATGGTATGTTTACTATTTATGTCTTAGTGATCTGATGAGGATTGTGATAAAGCCTGGTTTTATTGATGAGGATGAGGTGGTTTAGCCTCAATAATCCCTGGTTGATTTTGTCGATTTTGAGTCCCAAATTCATGCTTGGAATATGGCATGGGGGTGATTGGTTGAAAGAAATATTTGGTTCAGCTAATCTATGGTTGGGTGGTTTGTGAAAGTCCCAAACCTCGTTGGCTTTTGTAGTCATTAATAAGAGTTCCTTCTTCTTGGTATTCCATGAGTAAATGTATTGGTTGATATGTGGATTATATGTTTGTTGTATCCTTATTATTTATGTTGGTTATGGACATGTTTTATGATAGTGATGATGTATGCATCTCATCATATTTTGATTTGTAAATTAATGAAAAATGAATATACGACCTAATAGATGATAATGCAGCTAATGTGATGAGGCATCAATGCCTCTTATTAATTCTTATACAAGTATGAGACATCTATGTTCAGATCTGTTGTTATAACCTGTATAATGCATCTTTGTGACATGTTAATGAAATGTTTTTCATGACTAGTAGGGGTCCATTTGGGTATTTGATCAAGTTTGATATCAAAAGCATTGTCTTCATGTATTTTATGAGTTTTTTAAGTTTCATGCATTTTTTGTAGTGAATGGGTCCTATGCCTAGAAAATAGCCTTAAATATTTCAGTTGTTGGCATAGAACTTGCAAAAAAAGGCTACATTCGCAATCAGGCATGCTCATGGGAGTGATTTGTGCGCTCATTCTCTTGGAATGCTTGGCAAGGGAGCGATTGGGGCTCTAAGTCAGTGATATGTTGAGTTTCCCCAAGGGTTGGTCACCAGGAAGGGTGTGTTGCCTCTTGGAGGTTTTGTAGCATGTGTGTAAGGTCATATTGATTTTGTTGTGTTGGTTCCACTTCCTTAACTATACTTGGGGAGTTGAATCAGATCATAGCAGCCTCTCGTCACATGTTTACCCCAGCGAACTAGTTAACTTAGGTAAACGTGGGAGGAGGGTGTTATAGAGTGGTATCAGAGCTTGGTTCACCGCTTGGACTCAATGGGCGGTGTGTTGGTCATGCATTCATGTCGGTTAGATATGTGTTACTTATATTTTTTTTTCTATGTGTTTGTTTCATAGACATGATGTTGGTCATGGTCACAGATGTGTTTCCATGTGAAATTTGATGGTGTTGTTGTTGAATGTATTTGTTGTGAATGTATTATGGTTATTCATTGTTTATGCATGTCAGTGTTTCTATGATGTTATGCATACATTGACTTTATATGGTTGTAGTTTTCATGCATGAGGTCATGATGTGTGGTTAGTATGGTCATGTATTTATGACTAGACTAGGTTTACAAAATAATTATTACATATTGTTATGATTATGTTTATACATGTATTTCACTAATCTGTTTGATCTTGCAAACGAAATATTCCCCCTCGAACTATACTGAGGTATGTCCATTATTTTTATATTTTTGTTTAGTTGACATAATATTCTTTATAGGAAAGAGATCAAATATGAATACCAAGATGGTATACTACAGTTCCTAAGATTCTCCCTATGGATCAGATGAGCAACGTGGTTTTGGGACCTCTTCTGACTTAGCAGACACATTGAGAAGCTTAAAGGAATAATTGAGAAGTTTCAAAGCAGAAAATAGTAGAATCATATAGCCACAGGAGAATAAAGCAGAAGTCAATGCAGTAATCCTTCAAATTTTTTAAGAATTGTAGAGACAGCGACCACTTCGGATCAACAATGGGCAGGAGGATAAGACTAATGGGCATACGGTAGTATATATCATGGTGGGAACAAGTCTTATAGGGATGACACGGTTAGAGATGGTAGGTCCTTGGACACTCCAACTAGGAGAGGTGATGCACACAGGTACTATTCTAGTTTTGGTTCTGACAGCCACTATAATCGTCATCATTATATCTCTGTTGATGGTTTTGGATCCGTCAACATTTAAGGGATCTCCCCAACATGAATTCCCCGCAAGAACTCACACTGTTTGGTGTAGGAATCCCATTCAGAATAAAGGCCTAGTTTCCATATTCTTAAATATTTTCCTTGGCTCTGGCTGTCTGCAAGAGAGAGGGATGTAGATGTACTTTTGAAAAACAAGGGGGTGTGCTTGGTGAATGTCCAATTGTAAGGATGTCAAGGTTCTTCTACTGCTAAGGGACAGAGAGAATTGAACCTCTAAGATAGAGATAATAGTGCCACCCAAGAAGATATGCACATGAATAGAAGGGTCCATCTAACATCCAGGAGAATAGTCCACAAGGTATGTGATGGTCATTACAACCAAAAATTGAGAAATATCTGCCTAATATCCTGTGGAATAGTTCACAAGTATGGGAAAACATTAACAACCATTACAACACATTCTCAAGAAGATAAGCACTAAAATAATTGGAATAGTTCAACTATCTTAGTACATGTGAAAGAAAACATGAAATACAAACATCCACAGAAAAGTCTTACAAACATTAATATTCCATGCATGAATAATGTGTTGGCCTCAAAAGGATTTTGTTATTAAGTAAAATTTCCAAGACACATATGCTCAATGAACAACACTAGCTCCAATAGTGGAGTGTTGGAGCCAATCCTTGCTCCATAAAAGAATTGGTTTGTCTCTCTAATGCTTTGTTGGTGGAGCCGAGGTGAAAATTCCTTTGCTCATGCAATAATGGAGTATATATAACCAAGGGTGACTCTTTAACTACCCTCATGAATGTTTTACTTCCCACGACTTTTCAACTTACATGACCCATTACATTCATGTGTGTCCCTTGGACTTCCACTTTATAATACATTTTTATTACAATAGACATGATACACAATAGTGATGTGGCATATGACCACTCATGACATGACATGACATGACACTACTAACATGGACTGCATGATGACATGGAAATGTCAGGCCACTATTGTTGTTGGGAGTTGAGTTTTTTCATGAAAGAGCTTTCCTTTTCTCCTCTACATGCATTGGTGATAAGGAGTCTTTAATAATCTCAATTCTTGGATAGTGGTCGAAAACTTGTGTCCTTTATCTTTCTTTTTAATCAATCATCTTGTGAGTTTAGTTGCAAGAGTATATATGAGAATTCTTCCCTCCTTATTATCTTCATTCATCATCTCACCATGACATGATAGAGTACATGTTCCTGCAATTCACTCATAATGGGACAACATTAATCTGAAAACCCCTGGCCTACGATGATGCATTTTGATCCATGAAATGAGCCTCAAACAAGTGAAAGGTTGGACAAGGAGGCTCAGTGGTTGCACAGCTACATAATTTAGAATAGCAAGGGGAATCCTTGAGCCTTGATACTACGCAGCACGTAGTTCAATCTCGATTGGTGTTGGTTTGAGGGGTCTTGACCCAATTTCAAATTTGAGGTTAACCAGCAAACCCCTGTACTACTGGCCCTTTCAGCAATGACCCGCTTGCGTAGGTCAAGATCTCACCCGAAGTAGTATGGGAGCATGCTGGAATCAAGTTTCCACACCCTGAGAGAGAGAGAGATTTAATGAAGTGGGTGCCTTTAGATCTAAATAGACCTACACTGATAAAACCCTAACTAGAGACCCTTAACAACATACGTACTAGAATAACTTGCATACAGCCCGTAACTTATAATGTAATTAATTAAGAGGAGAAATATGACCAAACATCGATGCATTCCTTACTCTCTAAAGCATCACATCCACGTGCGCAATCAATTAGCTAGCAGTATTCAACATTACATAAATAACAGAGGAAATAACATGCAGCATAACATACCACAAAGAAAATTGATATCAAGAAAACATCCTTCTATTTATTAATACTTCAAATCCTTACAGACTCTTTCTTTAGCCCGCACACATAGCCAGCGGGGTCCGCACACAGCAGGACTTAGGGTCTCCATGCACACAGCCAGCAGGAGCCCCTACCAAGACAAGTTCGCACAAAATCCTCAGAGCAGATCTATCATTAACATCATATCAGAGACTTATCCCCAAAAAACTGACTCTTCGACTCATCCTAGACTCTTACTTATACTTTTAGCCTGCACTATACTAAGGTTCGCAAACTATGGTTTACGACCCCTAGATCTACCCTTTTTTCCCATTACAATGCATAAGGGACTTTGACCCGCCCCAAAGTCCCTTATCTTGTGCTACGCATGAGACTAAGATACTCAAAATATAACAAATTTATATCAAAATTGCATTCAGGGGACCCCACTCCAAGAGGCACCCAACACAATCTAGTGACTCGTCCCGATTCACAGCAGCAATGGGGTCTTCATCTTGCTCCGGAGATGTTCGATGATAGCGGAAAATAGTGGTAGGATGCCTTCACTATGCATGGCTGCATTCTAAGCAATCTCAACTAATTTTTGAGAATTCAGCCCCTCAGTAGCCACGTTGAAACTATCCAATGTCTAGATCAAATTTTTGATTGCAACATCCAGGCCCTGTGAAAGTTTCATTGCTTTGTCTACCCAAGGCTTCAAGCAATCATTGAGTACTTGCTTCTTATGTCAGAGCTCCTCAATTTCATCTCTGAGAACATGACTAGTGTGAAGGCGTTCCAATCACTATGCTGCAACAAGGGTGGGCATGGTGATTTATAGCTGATCAAATTCTTGCTCTTTGAGGCGCAACTCCTAAGTGAATTGTCAGAGAAGTGGGTCACAATGCACTATTTTCCATAGCTCCATAGCAGTTTCCAGCAACTAAGAGCCTTAAGCGATGTTCGCCGAGATACTTCCGGTGACTTCCTTAACAAAAATAGCTTGCTGAGCGCAAACCTCTGGTGGAGTCTCTGCCTCTATATGCAACTTTGCCTGGAACGCAACAATATTTTGTTCAAAGTTGGATTTGACTGTCTGCACCTCGGACCTAGAAGCCTTCAAGGCAGCAACAAAGCTCTCAATTTTCTACTAGGGCGCAGTAGAGGTAGGAATGAAAACTTCAAGGATCTCTCCTTACAGCTAATTGATTAGATGTTCCAACTTAGCTCATTGTGTGACTGTTGCTTGTTGCGTTTTCTGGGCTTGGGCAGATTCTTATAACTTTTTCATGATGATATGCTCTGCCTCACCCAGCAGCTGTTGTGCATGTGCTTCTCTACTTTGTAGCTCAGCCGAGATGAACAAGTGGAGAGCGTGTAGCTTCCAACTTGTTATCCGTGCAAGGTCAAGGCTGACCTCTGCACATGCTTGGACCTACGCGCACAATATTGGCGGTTCTATGGTCATGGTCATGCCCGGGAAGGGGAAAATATTGCTTTCTATTGTGGCAATGATGGCTATTGCTGGCAAGCTTGCTTGAATCGGCCTCACCTGGTTCATGCTTGCTTGCAAAGAATTGGCTTTTAACTGCAGTACCTATAAACCAGACTGCAAGGCCTCCACCGCAGCCTTGTGTTGATCTTCTAGGGCATTCCATCTATCTTCTAATGTGGTGGAGACTACGTCTGCTATCTTCTCCAAGTCCTCCTCAGTTAAGGTGACCTCCGCATCTCCATCAGAATTGTCACCCCTCTGCTTCTTGCACTAACATTTGGCAGGCTCGCCAGTGCGCCTTGTACCTTGTGGGGGATACGCAACAGCGACTAAGAGCCTTAAGCGATGTTTGACGAGATACTTCCGGTGACTTCCTTAACCAAAACAGCTTGCTGAGCGCAAACCTCTGGTGGAGTCTCTGCCTCTATATGCAACTTTGCCTGGAACGCAACAATATTTTGTTCAAAGTTGGATTTGACTGTCTCAACCTCGGACCTGGAAGCCTTCAAGGCAGCAACAAAGCTCTCAATTTTCTACTAGTGCGCAGCAGAGGCAGGAATGAAAACTTCAAGGATCTCTCCATATAGCTAATTGATTATATGTTCCAACTTAGCTCATTGTGTGACCTTTGCTTGCTGCGTTGTCTGGGCTTGGGTAGATTCTTATAAATTTTTCATGATGATCTGCTCTGCCTCACCCAGCAGCTGTTGTGCACGTGCTTCTCTGCTTTGTAGCTCAGCCAAGATGAACAAGTGGAGAGCGTGTAGCTTCCAACTTGTTATTCGTGCAAGGTCAAGGCTAACCTCTGCACATGCTTGGACCTACGCGCACAATATTGGCGGTTCTATGGTCATGGTCGCGCCCGGGAAGGGGAAAATATTGCTTTCTGTTGTGGCAATGATGGCTATTGCTGGCAAGCTTGCTTGAATCGGCCTCGCCTGGTTCATGCTTGCTTGCAAAGAATTGGCTTTTAACTGCAGTACCTATAAAACAGAATGCAAGGCCTCCACCGCAGCCTTGTGTTGATCTTCCAGGGCATTCCATCTATCTTCTAATGTGGTGGAGACTATGTCTGCTATCTTCTCCAAGTCCTCCTCAGTTAAGGTGACCTCCGCATCTCCATCAGAATTGTCACCCCTCCGCTTCTTGCACTAACATTTGGCAGGCTCACCAGTGCGCCTTGTACCTTGTGGGGGATCCGCACCCTCCCTACCAACTCCTCCAGTCTCAATATCAAGCTGTGGCTCCTTGTCCGTCCCCTTGGTGGTGTCTTTGGGGGTCTCCTTGGTGGTCGCTTTCCCGCTGGAGCGCAGCTCAGTTTACTTCATTGTACTCGATGGAATGGTATCTTTTGGTGTTGCATCTTTACCATATGTTCCTGTTGTGATCGGAGCAATGGATTTGAGACCTATCTTCCATGCAAGTGGCCAGGTTGCTATGACTTGGTCTACTTCTCCCTTGGTGACCATGTACTACAGATTGTACCATGATGGGTCTTTGCACGCCCAAATCTTCACATTGTGCATGGTAACATGGAATTCAACAATGCGCTTATATTTTTCATATACTACAGGTGACATTCGTGGCCTGGAGTGTATCATTTCTGCCAGCACACCATCAAATAATACCCATAATACTTTGTTTTCCTTGATGCACTGTGAGTCCTTAGAGTCCCACAGATTCACGTAGCACTCTCCTTCGCATACGTCAGGCTCAAGTTCAGGGAGCACCACATCCTCAAGCGTCTCCCACGTGACTAGGGATATCAACAGTAACAACCAAGAGTAGCAGAAAGGTTTACCCTAGTCCTGTGCCTCGTACACGTTATCTAGAAACTCTTTGCATAAGTGTTGGGACCAATTATAATAGACTCCCTTGTCGCATTTCCCTACCAATTGGATGACGTATGTGATACTTCCTCATTAGCTTACAGCTAAGCAAAAGAGTGCCCATGGGAACCACTGGGTCAGCGATGCTTTCAACCAGGAACCCTCTTTTGTCACGTTCCACCTTGTATTTCTCCCTGACATTGTCAGCCACCTTCTACTGAATATTCTTACCAAACCCTTTCATGGGATGGGGCCCCTCCATAGGTAGGCCAGTGATCCTGTGTATAAACACAGTGTCAAGAGGGATGCGGCCTTGAATCCATAAACAACCATCATGGATTAGCGCGAGCAGCTACCGAACAACCAGACTAGTGATAAAATATCACCCAAAGTAGGGGATGTGCAGAAGTTTCAAGATCCATGAGGCCTTCAGCCCATGCGCCCAAGGCATCGTCTCCACCTTTGGCATTTCATCATATATAACCCGCTCTAGATATAACTCTGGGGCCATATCCGGAAATTTTTCCTCATTGGCCAGATTTTGATCATCAAACTTGATGGCAGGGATGTTGCTAAACATCTCTCCAATCATAGGGACCTCTTATGGGACTAAATGCATCTGGAGGTATTCGAAGACCACATCCACATTCTTAGGCATGCACATTGTTGGTTTGCGTAGCTTAACATAAGCTGGTAGCCATCAGAGCGGAGCTACCAGCAGGACCTCCTCTTGAGCCGTCATGGGGCGCTTTGAGGGGTTGGGCGAGCGCGCCTGGGATACTTGTCGGGGAGAGTGCATGATCCTGGGGGAGGTGTGTGGCTTAGCAGAAGCCCACTTCGTGGCTTTTCCCTTTTCCTTTCCCTTCTCCTTGACTTCTTCTTTTCCTTTTCCCTTCCCCTTTCCCTTTCCTTTTTCTAGCGTGGACACGACCTCTTCAACTTTAGGGGTAACTTCAAAGACTTCCTTGGACCCTAGCTTAGTGGAGGCTGTAACGAGCGGTGACTCGGTGGGGTTAGTGTAGTCATCCTTTCCCATAATATAAACTCAAGATTGTTGCTATCGGAAGGGGTACCTCGCCCAGACATATAGATTGCGTGGTTACAAGAAGCACATAAATCTTAATAGGGCACAAGGCATGAGATCTTCAGAGAGCAAAGGAACTAATTAAGACCTATGCTCCTCCTTTTATAGGCCACCATGGGTAAAAATGGTCGGATTATCATTAAATGTGACTTACCATCGAGGGAACGGTAAAAAATCCTCCTAGATCGTTGCATTAATTGCCAAACACCCACTCTATCTAACGGTAAATCACTTTTTCACCCAGTTTTATTGTTTTAACGGCTAGTTTTTCTAATTGTGCACTACCCCTATGCCTCAGTCACACCTTTGCGCACTTCCTTACCTGCGTACTACCACTTTGCTTCTGTCGCACCTGTTTGCGCCTGCTTCTCCTAGCACGTGCAGATCCTCCAATGTTGATGCTTCGGCCATAGAGTCATTTGGTAGGCACTGGATTGTCCCTATAGGGTTTTAGACAACTCCCATTAACGTACATGAGAAGATAGTCTCCGCACAGCGTGGCCAAGCACACCGCACTACCATCAATAATTTATTTTACTATATACAGTCCCAACCATTGCTTACGGAACTTCCCTGGGTGGAATGCAAATTGAATATCATAGAGCAAAACCAACTCTTCTTCCTTAAACACTTTTTTTCGGATGTGTTGGTCGTGCTAATATTTCTCATGTGCCTTATGTACTTGTTGATGAAATTTAGCAATAAATCAATCTTCTTCCAAGGCAACCAATTGCACCAGGCTCTTCTCCATTATTTCAGGTTACGTCATATTTGTGAAAGCCGCAATGCTTAGGCTAGGGACAATATATTCCATCAGCATGATGGCCTCCTATCCACAGACCATCCTAAAAGGATTCTTCCCATTCATCTTCTTGCAGGTAGTCCTATACGCCCATAGCACCAAAGGAATGCGCATGTCCCAGTAATTTCGACTGGGATTACAGACCTTGGTAAGTGCATTCTCTAAAAAAATTTTGAAAGATTCTACTGTGCCATTAGCTTGTGGGTGATACGGGGTGATTTTCGTATGATGGATCTGAAATTCTTCCGTCAAAGCTTCAATAGTTTAATTAACAAAATGAGTACCTTTATCTCTCATTAAGATCTTCGGGCACCCAAACCTGGTCAGAATATTCTCAAAGATGAAATGAAGTCCTTGACAGCCTTCGCCTCTGCCCATCTAGTCACATAGTCAGTGGCAGTAATGATATAACGTGTGCTAGTCTTCTTTCCCAGGGGATTGATTGGTCCCATAAATTCTATAGCCCATTTATAGAATTCCTGCAAGGCCATCTGTGGTTGCAGGGGAATTTCATCTCTGCATGAGAGCTTCCCAGTTCGCTGACATGTGTCACAGGCTCGAAAATATGCTTGTGCATCGTTATGCAATGTGGGCCACCATAACCTTGCACATAGCACCTTTTGCATAGTGGCTTTCCCTGCGTAGTGGCCTCCTGCCACTCCTCCATGAGCCTCAACCAAGATAACTTTTCTCTCATGTTCTAATACATGCCTTCTCAATACTTCATTTGTGCCCAACTTATATAATTGACCTACAATTATAGTGAAATCAGTTGTGCGGGCCACCAATTATATCTTCTGCTACACTGAATATTATGTAGGTGTTTTCCTAGTTGTCAAGAAGTGAATAATGTCCGCAAAGTGCTCATCAACCACCTTGATAGTGAAAATTTGTGTATCAGGTAATCCTTCCTGCATACCAGTTGGCTCTTCTCCATTATCAATTCGAGACAAGTGATCAGGCCTTGCGTTGAGTCTCCCAAGCTTCACAATAATCTCAAATTCATAATCCTGAAATAGTAGCAACCATCTACAAATATCCCCACCCCCCCCCCCCAACCTGGGCTTATTAACCAAGTATTTTAAATTAGAATGGTCAGTGAACATTTTAAAGTGCCCTCTCAATAGATAGCATTTGTATTTGTGCAGGGGACACACCATTGACATTCCCTCTTGTTCGGTAGTAGAATAGTTGCGCTCTGCACTAGAGAGTTTCCTGCTAGAAAAAGCAATCGGATGATCAATGTCTCCTTCTCCTAGCTACACCAAGACAACCCCAAGAGCTATTCCTGATGAAAACACATGCACATGAAAGACCTTAGCCTAATCTGGAAATATTAGAATAGGTGCAGTGACCATATTTTCCTTCAGCAGCTCAAAATATTTTTGACACTCCTCATCCCAGAACAAGGACACATCCTTCTTTAGCAGCTTTTCCATTGGCGCAATGATCAAGGCTTACCCCTAAATAAAATTTATGTAGTAACCTGTGTGCCCTAATATGGATCGCAGTTGTTTCTCATTGGTGGGGACTGCTAAATTATTGATAAGCGCAATCTTGGTTGGGTCAACCATCAATCCTGCTGACATACGATGTGCCCCAACAAAATTCCAAAAGGTATGTAGAATATACACTTCTTTAGGTTCAGCAAAATCTGGTGTTTTCTGTAGGTATCCAACATCATGTGTAGGTTCGATACATGCTTCTTTACCAATCTGACTATTGTCCAATCATAAAAATAGACTTACAGAAACTTATGGATAAATTCTTTGAATACTACTAAAACTACGCACGAGAAAATGGCAGGGGAATTCTTCAATCCGAATGGCATGACAGTGTACTGGAAGGAGCCCCATTCAGTGGCAAAGGTTTTCTTGTTGCAGTCTTCAGGTGCAATTCTGATCTAATGGTACCCTAAATTTTCATCAGTGAATGAGTATGCTTCTTGACCTCCCACATTATCCAAGATTTCATCAGAGAATGGCATAGGGAAGGGATCATGTATGCAAGAATAATTAAGCTTGCGCAGGTCTACGCAGATCCTTATCTCTCCTTTGGTTTTCTTTTCTTGGAATACCATTGGGCTTACCCAATCAGACTATTCTATGGTCTCAATGATACCTACAGCCACCATCTTATCTATCTCCTCCTTGAAAAACTGCTTATATTTAGGGTTTAGTCTATAGGGTCTCTTCTTGATAGGATGTGCATCTGGCTTCAAGGTGATCTTCATAACACCCAGATCTCCTACAATTCCCTTGACCTCAAAGAAATTTCTAGGAAATAGGTCCTAATATTTGGTCAGCAGCTCCACAATCTTTCCCACAGTATCATCATCCCAATAATCCCAAATTTTAGCCAACTTAGGTTTCTCCTCTGTCCCAGTGTTGACTTCCTTCAACTTCAATGGCTTGATAACATCCAATATCTGTAATGAGGGTTCTGCCACTACGCGTTCTCCTTCATATTCTGGGATTGTGATATTCCTAGGATCTTCATCACATTTCTCTACTGACAAATTTCTACAGTTGTCAATATCATGCATCTGCACATCCCAAGCTGGCACAACACATTCCTTTCGAGGAAAAGACTCTTCAAAGACAAGAGCATCTATATCTTGCAGGGCTTCATTGTAATATTCCCAAATTTTCACCTGATATTTGGAATATTAGAGTTCTTAATTTTCTTAATGAATTAAGTAAATAAAAGGGTGGAGGGACCCATAATCCTCAATATGAATAAATATCCACTTTTTGTGTGTGAATGTGGATTAATTAAGCCTAGATCTACATAATGAGGTAGTTGAGCAACTACTAATGTGAATGAAATTGGAGATCATGTCTCATTAATGAGATAGATCATGGAGGTTGACACAGTCAACTAAGATCTTGAAGAGGTCAAACAGGAGATCATGGAGCATTCATGATAAGATGATGGAGGAACTTGTGGAATTAATGCACACATGATGGAGAGGGTGTACATGCAACTAGACATGATGGATGACTTGGATAGATAGCATAGTCAAACATGGAGGATCTTGTCCACATGCACAACGCAGTTTAGATGAGGGCCAAGGCATGGGAAGGCTCAAACATTATATAAAGAAGATTAAGGCAAGAATGAGGACATGCTTGAGTTTATTGATGTTGAGGATCTACTTAGATCTGGAATTGTCATGTGACATTCCATTTCTTTCTTGGGTTGGGTATGTGTTATATTCTTTCCGACTAGCCCCACACGTTGTACGTTGCGCCGAGCACGGCAGGGGGGGTCATAAGGGGAGGCAGCCCCCCGCGGCCCGAAGGTCGAGGCGGCGCCCGCGACGAAGAATTTTTTGGTGTGCGAGGGACCCACTCATAGGCGGACCCACCCATGTTTTGTGCATGAGTTTGCACATGGTTTTGGGGTACGATGGTTTTCGGCCCTTGGTATTGTGTAGATCCGGTCAAGGTAACTACGATTATGTTCTAATCCGAGGTTAATGGATTTGGGTTTATGTATGCTTCAACATGTATATATATGTGTTGTAACACTAAAAGGAATATAATGAAAAATCAAGCTGGTTGTCCCGATTTGGGATCTAGGGGAAAATCTTTGTATTTATCTATTTTATGTTTTATGCTCTCGCTATTGTTTATTTTCTGTTAGAAGATTTGTGTGTAGATAATTTCTGTTTAGGGTTAAAACCTACATGTGGTATCAGAGTTGTTTTGGCTTCAAGGGGATGCCTTTGCTACTGAGGGTTTTTTGCTCAGGCCTGAGGTAGACCCTGTTCAGTGGGAGATCTGTGGGATCGATTCTTGTGGTGAAAGAAGATGGCGAGCAATGGGAAGATAGAGATCGAGAAATTTATTGGTCAGAGTTTTGAGTTGTGGAAGCTAAAGATGGAGGATGTTTGGTGGATAAGAGTCGGTGGATCACGGTAGATCCGAGTACTAAACCAACAACAATGTCAGATGAAGACTGGAAAAATTTGGATGGGAAGGCGAAGAGCACAATATGGTTGTGTGTCTCAAATTTGGTATTGTTCAATGTATCTATGGAATCTATGATGAAGAATTTGTGGGACAAACTTGGGACTTTGTACCAATATAAGTCTCTAGTGAATAAATTTTTCCTGCGAAAAAATTTGTATAACCCGAGGATGAAGGATGGAGACTCAGTGACAGAGAATCTAAATGCCTTCAATACTATGGTAAGTCAGCTTTCATCTGTTGATATTAAAATCTCATATGAAGATAAGTGCATCAGTTTTTTGTGTTCTCTACTAGACTCGTGGGACAGTCTGGTTATTGCAATAGGTAGCAATACAACTACCTTGAATTTTGATGACATTGTCTCAGCCTTGTTGTTGGAGGAAATGAGACGGAGAAATATGGAGGGCCAGAATGGAGATGCCTTATTTGTACGAGGAAGGTCCCAAAATAGAAACAAAAATAAGGTTTTGAGTGGGAGATCCAAATCTATAGGGAGATCTAAATCTCCTGGAAAGTTTGTAAAGGTATGCTAGAAATGTAGAAAGGAAGGGCACTACAAAAGGGACTGCAAATCTAAAGCTCCTGAGAAAGGAAAGGGATCTGATGATGTTCCTTCTGCAGAGGCAAAAACCACCTTGGATGAAGGTGGGGATGTGTATTTGGCTTCTTCTTCAAATACACATGTAGATCATGAGTCATGGTTGATTGACTCAGGTGTATCCTTTCATTTCACTCCCCATCGGGAGTGGTTCTACGAGTATGAGAAATATGATGGTGGTGATGTCTTCCTAGGGGATGATAGGAAGGCCAGAATCGTCGGACATGGAAAGGTCAAGCTGAAGATGCAAGGTGGAAGGATTAGAACACTTCCTGGTGTTCTGCATATTGCTGCATTGGCCAGAAATCTGATTTCTGTAAGCAAGATGGATGATGTAGGTGTAAAAACAGTGTTCGAGAAAGATGCCTGCAAGATGGTTCAGGGAGCACTGGTATTAATGCGGGGAGTTCGAATTTGGAACTCTGTACAAGAAGCTAAAGTTGTACTTGTTATTGATGGGTGTAACGGTTCTGTGGTTCTAAAGTGGAGTGGAAAGCCTAGCTATCTGCGGAGAAAATACCATGCTATGGCATCAAAGGCTTGGACATATTGAAGAGAAGGGCCTTCAGATATTGCATAGAAATGGTATGGTATAAGGTATGTCTAATTGCTCTCTAGATTTCGATTTCTGTGAACATTGTGTATATGAGAAGTAGAATTAGGTGAGTTTTCCTTCTGGTGCTAAGAGGGTGAACAAGATATCAAAACTTGTGCACAGTGATGTGTTTGGACCTGTGTCAGTTCCATCACTAGGAAAGTCTATGTACTATGTTTCATTCATAGATGACTTCTCAAGGAATACATGGATATATTTCTTGAGGAATAAATCTAAAGTCTTTGACAGATTTAAAGAATTTAAGGCTCTAGTGGAAAACTAGACAGAGAAGAAGATAAAGTCGCTGAGGACAGATAATGGTGGGGAGTTTTACAAGGAATTTGAAGAGTTCTGTAAGAAGTGTGGTATAGCACGATAGAAGACTACTCCATACACACCTCAGAAAAATGGAGTTGCAAAAAGAATGAACAGAACACTGATGGAAAAGGCAAGAAGCATGCTCAGTGGTACCAGGTTAGGACAAGTGCAGGCGGAGGCGGTGGAGGCTTGCATGGCTGTATTGTGATCCTTCATCAGCGTTGGAGGATAAGACTCCACATGAGGTATGGACTGGTAAGAAACCCTCTCTTTCACATATAAGGGTATTTGGATGTGATGCATATGTACTTGTTCCAAAGGAGAAAAGGACAAAATTGGATAATAAATCTGAAAGGTGCATCTTTATTGGGTACAAGGATGGTTTAAAAGGTTACAAGCTTTGGAACCCGGAAATAAGGAAGGTTGTGTAGAACCGAGATGTGGTGTTTAGAGAGGTGAAATATGTTGTTAAACATGAAATCATACCAAAGGAACTTGAGAAGGTAGAGTTTGAGCTAAAGAAGTATGAATCAGACTCTACAGCGGAAGAAGATTCAGAAGAGGAAGAGCCACAAAATCCAGCTTTGAGAAGATCAGTTCGAGAAAGAAGGCAACCATAAAGGTATAGTCCATCTTCTTTCTATTCAGGTTTTTCCTTAACCTCGGCGGTGATGATCCACGAGAAGCTGTCGGGGAGGCGGTAGATTCGAGAGGATGGAAAAATGCGGAAGGAGGCCATGGTTGATGAAATGGCATCCTTGCACAAAAATGAGGCATGGGATCTGAGTGGAGTTGCGGTGGGAAGGAATCCCATCGGGAGAAAATGGGTGTTTAAGAAGAATATGAATGTAGAATGCAAGGTGGAGAAATACAAATCTCAGTTGGTAGAAAAAGGTTGTTCAGAAGTGCGAGAATTGATTTTGGTGATATTTTTTCTCCTGTTGCCAAGGTTACTTCTATTAGATTACTTTTATCTTGTGCTTAACTCTTTGCACATTTGATTTTGAGATAGAACGGATGGATGTGAAGACAAAATTTCTTCATGGGGATCTGGAAGAGGAGATCTACATGAAGCAACTTGAAGGCTTTATGGTGAAGGGTAAGAAAGAACTTGTATGCATGTTAACAAGGTCTCTATATCGGTTAAAACAGTCACCAAGGATGTGGTATAAGAAATTTGATACCTATATATAGGGACTTGGCTTCACCAGAAGCAAAGAGAATCACTGTGCTTATTTTAAATTAATTGGTGACTATGTTATTTATTTGGTCTTGTATGTGGATGAGATGTTGCTGATTGGAAATGATAAAGAAATTATCTAGGATTTGAAGACCCAATTGTTCTCCAAATTCAACATGAAGGATGTTGGTGCTTCAAACTATATTTTGGGCATGGAAATCAAGAGAGATCGGGAAAAGAAGAAGCTATGGTAAAACTAAAGGAAGTATGTCGAGATAATATTGCATGGGTTCAACATGAAGGATAGTAAATAGGTGAAGGTTCCTATTAGTATATGTGTAAATCTATCTGCTGAACAGTAGCCCAAGACATAAGAAGAAGAGGAGGATATGTCTCATGTTCCATATGCAAGTGCAGTGGGTAGCCTGATGTATGAAATGGTTTGTACTAGACCATACATTGCACATGCAGTGGGAGTATTGAGCAGTTTTATTTCAAACCCAAGGAAGGAGCATTGGACAGTAGTGAAGCGGGTTTTCAGATATTTACGTGGCACTAGTGATTATGGCTTGTGCTACCAGGGAAGACCAAGATTGGAAATAATGTTGGACATTCGTGGTTTTGTTGATGCAGGTTGGGCTGAAGATCTGGACCAAAGAAGATCTACAAGTGGGTATCTATTTAGCCTATTTGGAGGTGCAATCAATTGGATGAGTAAAAGACAGTCTGTAGTGGCTCTTTCAACTACAAAGGCAGAATACATACCAGCCACTCATGCAAGCAACGAAGCAGTTTGTTTGCAGAGATTGTGTTAAAGTATGGGGTTGGTACAGAAAGCTATAAGGATAAATGTGATAGCCAAAGTGCAATTTTCTTGGCTAAGAACCCTGCTTAACATTCAAAGACAAAGCACATTGATGTTCAATACCACTTTGTTAGAGATATGGTTGAGGCTAAAAGGGTGTTGCTGGTAAAGGTGGACACTTTGAAGAATGTTGCAGATGCATTAACGAAGTCTGTGAGCACTCGAAAGTTCTCTTGGTGTAGAGAAACAATGGGTGTTGAAGAATTGGCCCAATGACTAAGCGCTCCTATGGCCCCCTGTGGAAATAAAACGACAAGTGGGAGAATGTTGGGTATGTGATATATTCTTTCCATGACTAGCCTCACGCGTTGTACGTTGCGTCGGGTGCAGTAGGGGGGTCATAAGGGGGGCAGCGCCCCGGCGAATTTTTTTTTTTGGTGTGTGGTCCCACTCATAGGCAGACCCACCCATGTTTTTTGCATGAGTTTGCACATGGTTTTTTGGGGTACGATGGTTTTTGACCCCTAGTATTTTGTAGATCCGGTCAAGGGAACTATGGTTATGTTCTAATCCAGGGTTAATGGATTGGGGTTTATGTATGCTTCGGCATGTATATATATATGTTGTAACACTAAAAGGAATATAATGAAAAATCAAGCTGGTTGTCCCGATTTGGGATCCAGGGGAAAATCTCTGTGTTTATTTGTTTTATGTTTTATGCTCTCGCTATTGTTTATTTTCTGTTATAAGATTCATGTGTAGATAATTTATGTTCAAGGTTAAAACCTACATTTGGCCTGTTTAGCAAAGATTGCAAGTGTTGTTTAGCATAGGGTTTTCCTGGTCGGGAATCCCACCTCTTTCATTGAGTAGCTCTTGAAAGAGTATTGTACTTCATTCTACATCAGGCATTGGTGCCACTTATCTTTTCCTACTTTCTGCAAAACATTCATATTCATAAATTGCGGATTTCTAAAGATCAGTTTGGAAGGTGGAGGTTGTCTTCAGTATTTCAGCTGGAGAACAGGTGAAGGTTTATTCCTATCACCTTGGGCTTAAATATCAACATTCCCAAAGCTTCATTTTAGATCTGGCATCAAGCCAAAATTTATTTACCTCCTAGAAGCAGTAATCCCTTTAGGAACTACGTTTTCCATTATTGCAGATCTAAACGAGGGAGGAATTTGCAATCATTTCAGCTAGTAATCGTATGAGGGATCATCCCCTCACCTTGTCATCAGTATTTCCATCAACCTAGAGTTTATTTAAACATATTTTAGCAGGCATAGAGCCTCTCTTTCCCTTACAGCATATTTTTTATGAGCATTTGTGTTGCAGTAGTTGCAATCATCATTGGAGGATTGAGAAGCTAGATCTAGAGATTCTAGCTTGTAGATCTAAAGGAGGGATCAGCCCTTCAAGCTTAGATCTGATCTTGTGACATATTTCATCCATATATTTATCAGATCTAGCTTCATATCTGTAATCCCAGCAGATCAAGGATCAAGCCCTAGGAGGGTGATTTTCCAAAGTTTTAGATCTGGAAAATCCTTTCTGGGTTATCTTGGGAATCCATCACATTGACCAAATATTGAATATTGGCATCATCAGAGCTCTAGATTTCAGTAGATCTGCATTTTCCTTTTCATCCTGCAGTCATATATTCATATTCTGTTGAAGGGACAACACAGTATTTTCTTCCAGTAGATCTCCAGTTACGCAATGCCTACTTTGGCATGTTTTCAGAGTGATTCTAGGCCATCTCTTTGGCTAGATCTACTCATATTTTGTACATTGTGTAACTGAATCATCTCCATGTAATAAAATGGCTCAGCTTCTCTGTAAATTCTGATGTTGTCTTGAGATTTATTTTTTACTTAGTTGCAGTTATTATATTGTGCTTAAGTATTAATGCATTCTCCCTTTTGGGATATTACAGTGGTATCAGAGCATGACCTTTGGCTCAGCTTGTGAACACTTCATATTTTGCATCAAAATAAGAAGCAGATAGACGAGATCTATCATAAAGGAGGATAATTTTTCCACTCCTCTCTTTAGATCCATGCAAGATCTCTCCAAGGAGGTCTATCAAATGAAGAAGGAATGGCAAAGGAAGGATCCAAGAAGAAGATTGGAAGAGGAAGGTCCAAGCACTTCCTATCAGCAAAAAAGAAGACCAGAGAATCATAGATCTCCTCATAGATCTAATATGCCCACTTTCTTTGCTGAAGGTGAGAGGTATAGAAATGAAGAAATAATAGAACCTGAGGCTCATGAGACTCTTAGCTTGTATCTTGAAGAGTACAAGGTATAGTCTAAAGCTTTCAAAGAAAGTCTAACTCTCCAAGAATTCTTTTAACTCAAGGAAGAAAGAAGATCCTATAGCAGCAATAGAAGGAAGAGGAATAATGGATTCTATTTGCCTACATTTTATGGATCTTCCTCAAGTATTTTTAAGGCTTGGAGGAAAGAGTTAGATTCATTTTTCATGCTACATCCTATGGCTAAAAAACAGGTTGTCCAAATTGCAGCACTTCATCTCTTAGGTGAAGACAAGGATTGGTGGTTTAGTCACATGGAGCATGCAAAAATGACTAAATATTCAGATTTATTTCACAAGTTGAGGAAGAATTCTAATGTAAAGAATACAGAGATGGGCCACAAAGAGAAATTTCCTAAGGAAACAAAGGAGGATGTCATTCTTATCACTCTGGACAAGAAGTCACTTCATTCACCACTAGCTGTAGAAGCACTTGCATCTAGAGAAGAGACACTTGCAATCTTACAAGATAGTCTTGAGCTCTTGACACATAGAGTCCCATGCATGATTCAGGAGATGCATGAGTAAGAGGAGGAATATTCCAGCTCTGGTACATTGGTAGAGGAGAAGCCATCTATCTTACCAGCAGTTGGAGACACCATTATCCCAGTTGGAGGAACTCTTGTGTTCTGTCAAGAGGTTCCCACATATCAGTTGATCCAAGGTATGCATACACATTCATCACCTATTGTTTCAATAGCTCTTATTGAAACTTATGAGGACATTCCATCAAGGCCAATGCATAACCAAGGGTTAGAACAAAATGTTGATTTAAAGCAACAAACTATCACAACGCATAGGACCCTTGATCTAATCAAGGAGGAGATGGAAAGCTATCCCAATTTGTCATGGATGGACTACATTCAACCTCTTGAATTGAAGTGTAGAGTTCCAGAAGAAGGGATAAGCATGATCCTATGTACAATGACTGGTTATGAGATCATATGTGTTACAGAGCAATTTGTCACTGTCCTTGTACTCCCTATAACTTGATCCTGGAGGACCCATAAAGTGACCCTTGTGTACTTTCCAAGCATGGAATACATACCCCTAAACCACATTTTGTCTTCCAAATCATCTCCCTTTACAATTTTTCTGAAAGTTCCTTGTAAAAACCTGGTTTTCAAGGTCGGTGCTTTCTCTCAGTGTCTGACCCACATCAATAGCACAGATTTACACTGAGGCCCACATCGATCGACAATCTGTCTTAATGTTGGACCCACGCCGATCCAGTTTTGGAAAGTTTTTTAAATAGAAAGGAAGATTTCGTGACTAGAAGCTTCGCGAGGCGGCGAGCTGGAAGTTTGTTTTGAGGATATGGTCGAGGAGTTTCCCTTTGGGCTTTTTTTTCCCAAGGAATAGGAACTACTCCAAAGGATAAGCTCTTTTCCCATTATTTGAGGGGCCATAACCTCCTTCAGCCCTACAGCCTTAGTTAGTGATGATAGAAAGGAGAATCAATTATAGCTTAGGGAGAATAGTGTAGAGTGTGATTGTTTTTTGTGTTGGGAACATAGTGAGATCTTGGACCTTTGTGTTTGAGGGTGTTGCAAACATGCTTGGATACAGACTTGTCGAAGGAGAGACTCAACATCAAGGCTTGGTTGTAAACTCCCCTTGTCTTTATCATAATAAAATTCCTCTGATTTTTATCTTCCACTCTTGTTTACATTCATAATGAGATTTCTAGCACTCCTTGATCAGTTAGATAGATTGTAATTGTTTTATGTTTGTCGTGATTTTACGCTTTTCGTGGTGTCTTGACTGTCTGTACAGGTAATCAAACATTGGCAGTAGCGTGTATCGAGCTTGAGAAGAACGACAGATCAATAAGCTTCGATTGAAGACGAAAACATAACATCAGAACAAGGTAGGACATCTTCCTTGCTCTAAATTTCATTTACAATCTAGGAAGGTAGATGTTATTATGTTCTCGTAGTTGCTAGACCCACCCTAGGGCTAGAGGGCTCGCCTCTGTCCGCAGAGGGGATTTACCTGGACAACAAATTGGTGACTCCGCTGGGGATTTTCCTTTGAGTTTGTCACTCTTTGAGGTCTTAGTCATTCAAAAAATTTATTCGAACAACCATTTCCCTGTTTGTTCCTATGTTTTTCATCAATTACGATCTTTTAGTTTTTGCTTAAAGTGGTGAGTCTGGTCTTCGTTAGGAGAAATTATTTGTTTTTTTCTTTTTCGGGCATTAGCACTTTTCTTTTTCTGACAGTCACACTGATTGGTGCTAGTTGTCAGTTAGCAACCCGCACCAATTGGCCATTGGCTAGTTGTCAGTGAGAAAGTTGCGCCAGTTGGCGCTAGTTTCACCCACAAAAGTTGTGCCAAATTCAAGATGTGTACAAAATTAATATTTTTTCCCTAAATCCTTCACCAGTGTGTCTTTCCCTTCCGGCATTTTTCTCTGTATGATTTATGTGTTCTCCCCTTCACTCAAGTGGGTTTGATTGGCTTGTTGGTTTTGTTTTTTTGGTTATTTTTTCTATTCGGACGCGCATCCTTACATCCTAGTTTTTTCTAGGACTGTGCATCAATTTCCTGGTTGCATGCTTCGCGAGACATCACCTTATTGATTGAGTCAGTGTCCTTTCTTGGTGAGCCATCTCTAGTTGATTGCATTTTTCTTTTTTCTTGATTGATTGTTCAGGTTTCAAGTATCTGTTCGAGTTCATTTGGTCTGCTTGTTTACTTGTGAGCATAGAATACATTGCTAATTGTTCAGCTGAAAAGTCTCCTATCTATTATTGATTCATGTAAAGGGGAATGAATGCCTTGTTTTGAGCCTTGAAATAATATGTCTTGTAGCCTTTTTAGGAATTTCGTTACAAAGTGTTTAAAACAACGATTGCATTCTTAGTGCTTGTTTGCATCCCTTTTGCATTCATCCTTCCGTTAAGGAAATTTGCATTCATTTAGTTTTCGTCTCAGAGTTTGCTTTTCATTAAAATGCATTAGATCATATTGCATTGAAAAGTATTTTTTTAGATCTATCATTGAACTTAGATTACATTTTTTAATGATTGAAAGCTAAAAATTGCATTGATTGCATTCTCTTTCATTAAAATCATGCATTAAGTAGATTGTCATTTCATCGAAAAATGCATTGAGTGCATTCTTATTCTTTCAAAATAAAAAGGAAATTGTGCATAGATTACAATTGCATAGTTTTCAAAAAAGATAATTTTGCATAGATTACATTGCATAATTCGCATCGTTGAATTTTTTAGATTACTTTTGGATAGTGAAAGTCATCTAGTTTGGAAAAAGTTTCGTTTGCAGTATTATTGTTTGTTGCATCATAGTTTGAGACTCTTCCCTTAACTAGATAGCATTCATCGAATTGAAATATTTCTTTTCTCATATAACTACATATAGGAGATTCAGATGACAGTGGTAGGGCCTTGAAACTGAAATTCTAATTCAAGATCAACTGTAAAATCAATTCAATCAACCTAAGGAAGCATTGAAACTTAACGCACATTTTTAGAGTTCTAGGCTAGTGACGTGTTCCGGCATTGTTAAACCTAGTAGTTTTCATTCGCCATCTGGCTTTAGACAGCGCTAGTACAGACTTGTGCTCCCCATACCATCGCATATATAAAGGGAGACCCTCATAGGTTTCAATCCTTTATCCATAGGAAGCTGAGTCTATTTCCCTGTAACCGTGATACACCGAACACATCATTCGGGGAGACTACCTGCACGTACGTTAAGTCCTTGGTCATTTTTCTTTCATTTGATCACCAAGGTGTATATGGCAGTTCACGGAAACTTGGTACACCCTCTTGCTTAGATTACCTAAGTAGTCATTTTTATCTTTTAGTGACTCTCTAAAATTTAAAGGATCATCGAGCACATATCCTTTCACGCTCGTTCAAACTGAAAGCGACTAGAGTCGCCTTTTTCCCTTTTCTTGATTCTTGAGTTTTGTTTCAGTGTCTTAAAATATTACTTTCCCACAAAATATTCCTGGTTAATGTTTTCTTCCTTAGTGTGTTGTTTTAGGGTTGTTTCTCATGGCAACGTTTCCAAAGTTCACTAACCAAGGAATCCCCTCTAAAGGGAATCCTGGTCCTTTTCCTGCTTTTGGGAATGTTGGTGCTCCTTATATGGCAAGATTGTCACTGCCTGGGTTAACTGTTGGGTTTCATGTTTGGTTATTTTTTACCTCGGTGGTCCCGAGTGCTCCGATCTATGTTCAACCATCTCCTCCTCTGAAACAACATCATGTTGATCCTAAGGTGGAATTATCCCCTTCTTCACCTATTTCTTTGTCCTCCTCTACTACTTCGCCTGGTGAATAAGACGAAAAAGAAGAAGTCAGATAAGTGAGAGGTTGACGCTGCAGCTATTGCTCCTAAGACATCTTCCCTTGATAAACCATCCAACCTTCCAGGGAAAGTCAAATTCCCTTGCATTTTGTGCAAAGGTGACCACTTCCTTTGAGACTGCCCTGGCATTCCCAAGGTGCTCGAAGTATGGTCTGACAGTCATCTACCGTTTCCCTTGGCTTCTGAAAGTCATATTGGTGGCACATCTTCGACTAGTACTGATAAGACTCATAAGAAACAAGGTAATATTACAAATCCATGTAAGTTGTGTGAAGGGCATCATCCCATTCACCTTTTTCCGTACATGGATGAAGCCATGAGAGCATTGGAAAACCCTATTGTATCTACACCCTACCTTCCTATTGGTTACCAGAAAATTTCTTCGAGTCCTCCTCTAATTGATACCACATTCATTCAAGAGTCATCCTTGGTCGATCCGACTCCTTTAGAAATTCAAATTCACGAATCCATTCCCAACCAACCAATTGTCAAGGAACCGGTCGATTTGATCCTGCCTATGGTTCATCAGGTCTTTTCCGTTGAGAGTGTCTCACATGCCCCTCACGTTCTTCTGGTTTCTTCATATTCTTCAAACTTGGAGAAAGTTTCTCCCGTCCCTGTGGATCAAGAAGTTGATCTTTCTGCTCCTGTATCTGAGGTCTAGGAGGATGATCCTCTTGATCCCATAACACCAGGGGATGACCATCTCATTTCTATGGTACCCCCTCCAAGTATTTTGGTCGCTTCTTTTGATTGGAGTCGATTTGCGGGATACTGTCTTCCGTCTTATGTGCCTTTTGAGATCACGGTACAAACCTTCGATGTCATCATACCTAGAACAATTATAGATGAAGGCGCATCTGTTAGTGTTTTGTCTTCAACTACTTGGTAAGCTTTTGGTTCTCCACCGCTTGTGCCTGTTACGCAGAATATGTTGGCATTTAACATAAGAACTAGTCAACCGCTAGAGATCCTTCTGAAGTTGTCTATTACTTTGGGAGGGAAAACCGTCCATATAGACGTGATGGTTGTTCCACACCCTTTGGATTTTAGTTTACTCTTGGGGTGCGATTATGCTTATGCCATGGGTGTGCTTGTCTCTTCCCTCTTTCGTGTGATCTATTTTCCACACAAAGGTCGAATTATGACCATCGATCAACTTTCATTCTTTGGTCCTGAGGTGGCAGCTGGCCCACCATCATCTCTGTCGAATATTTATCCATCGGTTGTGTATTCCCCTCCACAGGTTAATTATGTGGCTACCTGCCCCGTGCCTGCATTCAGTGATAGTGTCCTTGTGCGTCATGTGCTGGGGGCATTGGATCCTAATTTCCGAGATGTTGTCCTCCCATAAAATGAGAACCTCTTGGAAGCTATGACCTCTTATTCGTCATGATGCAATCTTGTTAGAGCATAGTTCATTTTCTTGTGTCAAGCTCCTTAAAAAATGAAACAATCTCATGGAGCACAGTTTTTTTTCTTGTGTCAAGCTCCTTAAAAAATGAATTAGGTCTCAAGGATAGTTCATCTTCTATGTCAACCTCGTTAAAAAATGAATTAGGTCATGAGGATAGTTCTTTTAATGTGTCAACCTCGTTAAAACAATGAAACATGTTCTTGTTCAATTCGAGTCTTTGATACGATCTTGTAAAATCCCAATCGAGTCTTTCTCTTGATCTCGTAACTTGAACCTTCACTCCATCTGCCTTTCATATGGACTGAAGCTTGGGGGGCATGTACCTCGAATTGAGTCATCATGCTGGGGGCATGAAAATATTTTTTCAAGCATAGTTTATCTTTGTTTCAAGCTTGTGTAAAATTGAAACCAATCCCAAGCATAGTTTACCTTTGTTTTCAAGCTTACATAAAAATGAAACCATTCTTATTTTTACCGCTCGTGATTTCCATTTTATTAGCCTGTTTTTCCAGATGAGCCTTGGTTTCTCATTCCATCGTTACCATCTGTCTTTCCGATCATACGCTTTCACTTGATTTTTTTTTACCCATTCCTGAGGAACCGTTGCGATGAGTGGTCTTGTTAGCCAGCCTCTTGACCTTTACTTGTTCTGAGAAGTTCCACGATTACCAGAACCAGTTGCTACCCGTAATACCACTCGTTCCTCTAGGAGGAGTCAACTTTCAGCTCTTTTTTGACTCTCTAATACTGAAAATATTGCTGAGATTCTTGTCATTTTGAACTCGTTAAATGGTTGCAAAACGATATCTACCCAGTATACGTTTACCACTTTTTCGGGCTGGGATGGATTATTTATGAAAAAGGAATACCTTAGCCTATCGCGACTAAGAGGTTCTCCCAGATATTGTTTTCTACCCTTTCGGATCTTTGAGACTATCTACGAAAAGGGACCTGTTGGAGTTTTCTTTTCCGCTTCTTTTCAAACTCTCTAAACATGAAAAGATGTCAATTTCTTCCTTTGTCAAACTCATTAAACTCTAATGACATCGGAAATCGTCACCATGACCTACCCAATTTACTCCTTCCTAGGGCTCGTAAAATGTACTAGGATGGATTTTTCCGAAGGACAAACTTATACGACAAGCATATGCTATCCTCTTCAAGCTTGTGTAAAGATAAAGAGGTACTCACCAAAAATGGTGGGGGAAAATGGAAGTTATTCATGAGTTGTGTCAGCAGTATTTCACTCTTGAACATGACGCTTATCTGCAGTCCATGTCAGGTTGGGACATCTTCATTCTATCACATTGCCTCCATGGGTTTGGGAAATATGTTTGCCTCTCATTTGATTACCAATTTTGTCAACATGACCTCTGATCCTATTTATGTCAAATGCTGCCAAATTCTCGAGTCATGTGGTCGATATGTTCAAGAGCAAATCCTTCTGCAGTTTATACATTCCCTGATCCTTTGTTTCAGTTTTGATTCACACTCATATTACCTTCTATGTTTTGTGTCAATGATGTGGGATTCATTATGACCCTCCTTCGATGGATCGCTCCCTGTTGACCTCAGCTCATTATCTGGGAAGTCGATCTAGAGACTCCTTTCTGGTACCTAAGAGCTTGCATGCACTAATGGAAAGTTCTTTGCATTCGATGACAGGTTCACATCATTGGCCTTCGATCAAGTGATTTCACGGGTGATTGACTTCAACTCACTATTCACATTCTGTGGATTGTACCTCTCATACATTGAGGGCCATTGTCATTATTGGTGGTTTCTCTCGCGTCTGTTAACAACTTTCATCATTGACTGGTAATCAGACAATTTTCTTGCATGTTCGACTTCAGCTCATATATTCGCATGCTTGAATTTGTAATTGTTCGGGTCGAGATGGAGCGCAAGACCCTGGGTTTTGTCTGATAAAATCTAGGTTGCAGGTTCTTGTGGATTATCATGACCTATTGCATGACTCTTTTCATTGGATGGTTGCGACCATACCTGAGTCTATTTGTTGATCCTTATTGCTAGGCGGCTGTGTCCATACGTCGAATCTCAGTTTTTGTGTACTCTATTATGGATGGTTGCACCCATACCACATGTTCATGTATCAAAGATATCAGTTCTATTTGTAATTTCAGGTTTTTCGATAGTAGTGTTTAGTTCGAATGCGTTCTCGTAAAGCATTTCACCCCTCCCTCTCCCTCGAACCTCATGTTTAGGGGAGATCTATTACACAGCATTTTGTCACTGTCCCTGCAATCCCCATCTCACACATTAGAGGGTCATTTTTTTTTATTAATAAGAAGTGTCATGCCTTGCAAATACCATCATTGCATACCTTTACATGAGAGCAATATTCCTTATGTTGAAAATTCCCTGAGAAATGCTTCAGAAAAACCTGTTTTTTCCTTGGCGCGAGTAGCCAGTTCTGCCCTCGCGCTAATGAGGAATATTAACGCAGGGCCCCGCGTCAGTTGGTGCTCTATCCCAATTATCCACCCGCGCCGAGTTTTTTATGGAATATTTTTTTAAAATAGAGGCGGAGATTCCACTCTAACAATTTTGAGGATGAGTCATTAACCACGAACTCCCTCCTTTAGTTTATGTTTTCCACCTCTTGTGGGAACCTCCTAAAGGATAGGTCTCCCTTCCACCTTTGTAGGGACCCCAACCTCCTCCTTTTCCTCTTTAAAAAGAAGCTATCTCTCCTTGCATAAGCTAGCTGAAAATGGAGAAATGAGTATACTATAGTTGAATTGTTGAAGAGATAGAACAAGAAGGAACTTCGTTGAGAGAGCTTAAGTCCATGCCCTCATCTCGTCCTAATTCCTTGATGAGCAACTAAGATGCACTTCGGCTGAACCCCACTGGAGGAGATTGCAACGTCAAAGCTTTGGTTGTAACTCTTCCTTCTATCAATACATATATGTGACTATTGTTTGGTTCCAATTTTGTGTTATGTTATTTGTTTAATACAATATTCTTAGCCCTCTTTGACTGGCTAGTAGTTATGAATGAAGTTATTATGTCGTATGATGTTCTTTCTTGTTGATCTATGTGCAGGTATCCGAGCATGACTACAGAATGATTGTGACTTGTTGAGGCAGGAGCAAGAGGCTACCACCACTATAGCTGTGATGACAGCATTGGACTCCAGGTAGGTTGATCTACCGTGTCCTCTTTTCATTCAGTAATTAGGAACCTACACTCTAGCATGTCTCTTTGTTTCTACACCCACTCTAGGGCTAAAGGGATCACCTCTATCCGCAGAGGAGATTTACCTACTTACAGTATCGTACCTTTCTTTGGGACAGTATATGTATTACCCTTCAGATCTACAACGCTGTCACTTAGTAGCGGTGATAATGAAGAGACCCCATTATTCTTGGAGCATTCTGAAGGTAGATTCACTAATGAAGAAATGGAGGATAAGATGATGAATGGTAGACATCTTGAGGTGAGAAATATTTTCTCCTTTCTTGATGACACTTTCTCAATGAGCATCTCACAGCTCAAAGAGAGACTTCAACCTGCAACAGATCCAAAACCTCATTGGTTTTGTAAGGTCATCGATGAGAAGAAGGTCTCATTAAAACATCTCATTGGAGGTGCACTTCAAAATTTCATGGAGTGAAAGGTTCTTCAATAGTTTGAGGAGGTTGGTGTCCTACAATGGGAAGATGCCAAGTAATTGCAGAATGAGATCCATCATCCACATTGGGATGAATGGCTGATAGTATGGAGCAAGGGGTTTCCAAACCACTTGCAAATCTATGACACAGGCCAGTAAGAATCATGGTTTCGTTGGTTTCTCTTGGGTGAGTATGGTTACTACCCAAAGAATCATATTTTCTTGTCTCATGCCTTATGTCTCAATAATAGAATGCATAAGGAGAAGGGATGGTTACTATAGTTGTTGAGAAGAGAGTTTGGACATCACATGTTATATCTTATGTCCATATATTTACTCTTGTTGGGATATGTCTCATGTATTCACATGTATTTCTGTTTGGGATGTATCTCATGTTCATGTATGTACTTGGGTTTGGGAGAAAGCATAACTCTCACATGATGTGGCATAAGGGAGCTTGTTTGTATTATGTTGATGGGACATCTCACATGTCCATTACTATATTGTTGCTCCATGACTTGCATCATGATAATGCAAGGAGGCAACAAGAATCCTTGTTGCTATGGTTACTATTGGGAGAGTATGGGCTGAATTTTTCCCATACATTGCATGACATTGTTGGAGGATGGAAACAGGAAGCCTTACAGCGTTGGCTTCTGTTGGGTGATTATGGTCATTGTACATGGTATAATGATGATGTGATGGGGCAGCAAGATGCCTTGTTAGGGTGGCTTCTCTTGAGAGGATATGGCCACTACATTTGGTACAATGATGATGTGGTACGACAGCAAGAGGCATTGCTGAGATGGCTACTTTTGAGAGAGTATGGCTCTCATATTCTCATTGATTTTTATTTCGCATGGAAACAAGAATAATTGTTGTGGTGGCTTCTTTTGAGAGAGTATGGCTCTCTTACTTGTTTTCATGATGATCTAGCATGGAAGCAGGAGGCTTTGTTGTGTTGATTGTTATTAGGAGAATATGGTTTGACATTGTTCATGTTTTCCCATATGTCTCTACTTCTTGTTTTTCACTATGATGATGTGATTTTTTATTCCTACAGGGCCAACATGGCTAATGATGAGGGCATTGATTTATGTAATCTACTCTATGTATCATGGGTTGGAGAGATAGTTTATGAGATGGGACTTTCCACTTTGGGGATGAACTACTTTATCTTATATATCTCATGTATAGAGGAGAACTTTGGTCATCATATGGTTTCCACTTGGAGATTCATTGATGAGGATGGGTATCTAACTTTTCAATTGAAAGCCATTCTAGACATTCTAGAGGGGCAGCTTTGGAGCTAGACATGCATGAAACATTGTGACATATGGGAAGGCCTTCCACATGAGGATGCCATTTGGAGGGAGGATTTTTCCTGTAGAATCCACTTTTGCAGTTGCTTAAGGACAAGCAACACTTTGTAGGGAGGACTGTAATATTCCCAAATTTTCACATGATATTTGGAATATTAGAGTTCTTAATTTTCTTAATGAATTAAGTAAATAAAAGGGTGGAGGAACCCATAATCCTCAATATGAATAAATATCCACTTTTTGTGTGTGAATGTGGATTAATTAAGCCTAGATTTACGTATTGAGGTAGTTGAGCAACTACTAATGTGAATGGAATTGGAGATCATGTCTCATTAATGAGATAGATCATGGAGTTTGACAGAGTCAACTAAGATCTTAAAGAGGTCAAATAGAATATCATGGAGCATTCATGATAAAATTATGGAGGACGTTGTGCAATTAATGCACACATGATGGAGAGGGTGTAAATTGCACCTAGACATGATGGATGACTTGGAAAGACAAAATAGTCAAACATGGAGGATCTTGTCCACATGCACCATGTAGTTTAGATGAGGGCCAAGGCATGGGAAACCTCAAACATTATATAAAGTAGATGAAGGCAAGAATGAAGATATGCTTAAGATTATTGATGTTGAGGATCTGTTTAGATCTGGAATTGTCATATGACATTCCATTGCTTTCTTGGGATGTTTAGCAAAGATTGCAAGTGTTCTTTAGCATAAGGCATTCCTGGTCAGGAATCCTGCCTCTTTCATTGATTAGTTCTTGAAAGAGTATTGTAATTCATTCTACATCAGGTATTGGTGCCACTTATCTTTTCCTACTTTCTGCAAAACATTCATATTCAGAAATTGCAGATTTCTGAATATCAGTTTGGAAGGTGGAGGTTGTCTTCAATATTTCAGCTGGAGAACTGGTGAAGTCTTATTCCTATCACCTTAGGCTTAAAGATCAGAATTACCACTGCTTCATTTTAGATTTAGCATCAGACCAAAATTTATTTACCTTCTAGAAGCAGTAATCCCTTCAGGAATTACGTTTTCCATTATTGCAGATCTAAAGGAGGGAGGAAGTTGCTAGCATTTCAGCTAGTAATCCTGTGAGGGAACATCCCCTCACCTTGCCATTAGTATTTCCATCAGCCTGGAGTTTATTTCAGTGTATTTCAGCAGGCATAGAGCCTCTCTTTCCCTTGCATCGTAGTTTTTATGAGTAGTTGTGTTGCAGCAGCTGCAATCATCATTAGAGGATTGAGAAGCTAGATCTAGAGCTTCTAGCTTGTAGATCTAAAGGAGGGATCATCCCTTCAATATTAGATCTAATCTTGTGACATATTTAAGCCATATATTTATCAGATCTAGCTTCAAATCTGTAATCCTAGCAGATCAAGGATCAAGCCCTAGGAGGCTGATTTTCTAAAGTTGTAGATCTGGAAAATCCTTTCTGGGTTATCTTGGGAATCCATCACATTGGCCAGATCTTGAATCTTGGCATCATCAGAGCTCTAGATTTTAGTAAATCTACATTTTCCTTTTCATCCTATGGTCATATATTCATATTCTGCTGAAAGGATGATCCGGATTTATGTAGGAATGCAACAGAATACAGAAATAACCATAAACATAGAAATACAGCGGAAATAAGGCTTCATTTCATTAATATCAAATCACAGAAATATGCTTACAAACGTGATGGAAATAAAATAGCTAGGGTGCTGGTAGAGAATCTCTGAGAAGAGATGTGGCGAATACAGACCTCTGAACTGTATTACAATGAGGCTCAAGGGCCTATTTATTATGGAGAAACAATGGAGAATTCTAAACGTCCAAAAACCTAACCCTAAAAGATGAAGCGCCAAAACTATGGGCCCTGTTTGGGTAAATTGGTGTTTCAACTTCCCATGGATGTAACTTCGGCATACTATATCCATTTGGGGCTTCAAAACGGCTTCAGAAGTTCAGGACCCGAAAAACTGCTAAAAATAGTAATTTGTGAAAAAAACTAAAAGAGACAATGGTAGGGGCCCCAAGTGGAATAGGTGCGTGGCCACCAATATCCACCTGGATCATTCCTCCCCCCTTAGGAAGAAATGGTCCCCATTACATTGATTTCCTCCATGAGATGAGGAAACTTCTGTTGAACTTGGTCCCTGGTGAACCACTTGCCTTGGTGCAGGAGCTGGCCAACTTTGAAAACCCGATACAGTTGGATCTTATGTCAGCGAGTGTTCTTGATTTTCATGTCCATGATACAGTTTTTGGTGGCCTGTTCCATGCAGTCTGGGTTTAACTCTTTTGGTGTGAGTTCTTCTACAATGTCAGAGGTGTCCAATAGAGGTGGGAAGTAGGGACAAAGCGGTCTACATTGAATACTAGGTGCAGACCAAGGAATGGTGGAATACTGAGCTCAAAGGCATTATTCCCTACAGCCATGGTGATGGTGTACGGCCCATATCAGAGTGGGTGAATCTTGCGGTGGGGTCCAGTGAGGCGCTCCTTCTGCAAATATAGCCACACTTTTTCACCCACCTGGAAGTTGTGTGGCACCCGATGTTGATCATGTCGTTGCTTGTACTTAGCATTGGCTCTGTCCAATATGTCATGAACCTGTTAGCGGATGTGCTGAATGCACTCGATGAAGTTGTTTCTTTGTCAGCTCATACTGGACATGAGCCAAATCGGCCTGAGTAGTTTCAAATGGCATGGCTACGTCAATGGGATATAGTGGATGGAATCCCAAGCCCACCTGAAAGGGGTTGTGGCCGGTTGAGCTGTGGAGAGCCCAGTTATAACTATATTGTACATAGGGGAGGCTCTCATCCCATGTGCGTGGATGCTTTGAATTGTACATGCGTAGAATGTGTACAATCATCCTGTTGACGACCTCTTTCTGGCCATCAGTTTGGGGATGGAAATCTGTGGACTTGGTGAGCTTGGTGTCCAACATTGACCAGAGGCTAGACCAAAATGTGCTGAGGAACCTGCTGTCGCGATTTGATATGATAGACTGTGGGATCCCAAAGTGCACCCACACTCATTCAAAGAAGATTTTATCAGTGGCTTCTGTTGTGATATTCTTCTTGCAGGCCACCATAATGGCCATCTTTGAGAATCTGTCGACGACCATGAAAACACAGTCGTTTCCATGCTTAGTAGAAGGAAGGCTTGACATGTAATACATGGAGATGGATTCCCAAGGTCGAATAGGGGTAGGAAGTGGAGTATAGAGCCCTTGCTTCTTGATGGTCGATTTGAAAATGGTGCAAGAAGTGCAGGATCTGATGTACTTCCCAACATCCTGTCGAAGGTTTGACCAATAGAAATACTTCAGCAGTACTACCATTGCTTTCTCAACCCCAAAATGCCCAGTGACTCGACTGTAATGCGCTTCCCATATCATCTTGGCACGATTGCTTAAAGGAACACAAAGGTGTCCCAGGTGACATAATAGTGCTTCTTGGAGGTGAAAATTTGCAACTTGCATACCCCCCAAGAGTGCCTTGTATGTGTATCTGAATTCTGGATCATTCTTGTAGAGAAGTGACCAATCAGAAGTCTCATGCCCACAAGAGTTGAGAACGGTGGTTATGGCCACGATCGGTGGTCGGCTAAGGAAATCTGCAACATTATTGGTGCTACCCTTCTTGTACTTGATGTTCAAATGAAAATGTTGCAGATATGTGGATAAATTCTGATGGCGATCGTTCTGCAACTTCCCTTGTGTCTGTATGAACTGCAGGGGTCGATGATCTATGTGGATTATTGTCTCCTTCTCCAAAATGTAATGCTTCCATTGTCGACAAGCCTGCACAATGGAACACATTTCTTTGTCATAAGTGGGGTACTTTCGAACTGTGTTAGAAAATGTCTCACGGTGATATGCCACTGGATTCCCCTATTGAGTAAAAACTACCCCAATACCATAGTTAGAGGCATCTGTCTCGATCTCAAATGGTTGTTTCAAGTCTGGTAATGTGAGCACTTGGGCAGAACAGAGGTGATGTTTCAATTCTACGAATGCCTTCTGTTGAGATTTCAACCAATAGAATTTTACTTTCTCTCCTCCCTTGGTGACTTGACTCAAGGGCCAAGTGATATGAGAGAATCCCAACACGAACCTGTGGTAGAAATTAGCAAGACCCAGAAAGCTGCGAGGCTCTGTTAGGGTGATTGGGGCTGGCCAGTCCCGAATGATTTAGATCTTGGCTGGATCCACACGCACCCCCCTTTCATCAATAATGTATCCCAGATATTGAACCTAGGTCATGCCAAAAGTGCACTTCTCCAAATTGGCACACAACTTGTGTTGCCGCAGTGTTTGGAGGACTTCTAGGATGTGGTGGAGGTGCTCTTCCCAAGTCTGGCTGAAGATAAGAATGTCATCCAAGTATACCACTACAAATGAGTTGGTGAATGGACGCAAGATGTCATCCATAAACCTCATGAAGGTTGCGAGAGCATTTGTCAATCTGAAAGGCATGACGAGCCATTCGAAAATGCCCTCCTTGGCTTTGAAGGCAGTCTTCCACACATCAAAGGGTTCGATTGGTACTTGGTGATACCCAGACTTCAAGTTGATCTTGCTGAAATATTTTTCCCCTTTGAGTTGGTCCAGAAGTTCATCAATCTGAGGGATCGGGTACCTATTCTGGACAGTGATCTTGTTCAGCACCTGATAATCAATACAGAGTCTCCAATTCCCATCCTTCTTCTGTACCAACAGGATCGGGATCCCACAGGGCGATAAACTTGGCCAGATATGACCTTTCTGCAGCAACTCTTGAATCTGCCTCTTGATTTCATCATTCTCCATAACAGATCGCCTATAGATTGGTCCATTGGGTAGCGGCGCACCTGGGGTCAGGTCAATGGGGTGCTGGACCTAACATTGTAGAGGCACCCTTGTGGGTGAGGTGAAGATGTCCCCGTACTCCTCCACAACCTTGTCCATTTGTTTTTGTCATGCAGAGAAGCCATGTCTGGAGGTCATGGCCACAGTCTTCTTCTTTCCCTAGGGGCAGATCATCAAGAAAACAAATTTCCTGGTTTTGGAAATGAGCTTACTACATTGTTTTGCAGTAACCAAAGAGATAGTGGGAGGCGGTGGTACCTCTGCTATCCTGTACAATTTATTTCCCAAAGTAACAATAATAGCGCGAGGCCGGGACTCATACACAGCATGTCGCTTCCACAAGTATGGTTGGCCTAATAATAAATCAGAAACATCAATAGGAGAAATGTCACACAATACCTCATCCGTGAAGGGCTTGTTTCTATAGGGAAGGCGGCACTGCTGGCTAACGCGGAGATCCCGTCCTTGGTGAAGCCACCCGATGGTGTATGGTTGTGGGTGTGTTGTGGTCGGCAAGCCCAAATTCTTCACGACATCTGCTGAAATGAGGTTCTTTTGGCTCCCATTGTTGACAATGAACCATAGCGGGGAACCCTTTACCCACATCTGGGAGTGGAAGAGATACTCTGCCTCCTCTGGATCTTCTGGCTCCTCCTTCTCGATCTTCATAGTGGAAATAGTGGTGTTGGGCTTTGCATCAATAATTTGCTTCCCTTTATCATTCACCTTGTCAGGTTCTAATTCAAAGTTGGAGCATGCATCTGATTCAGAAGCCCTCATCTCAGCCACCAGTGACTACTTGGCCCGACACTCACTTGCATTGTGAGTGGAGCTCTTATGGAACTCACACCACTTTCCCGTGTCCTTCTTTGGCTTCGTGGTGTTTTTCTTTGCTTGTGTCTTTGGCAGGTTGTCTTGGGCTGCCATGCCTTGGCTTTGACCTTTTTTCTATGGTTTGGGGGCACCTTTCCCTTGCTTTTGATTCGCAGATCCAAAGTCTTGCTTCTTCTGTTTGAATTTCTGCTCAATCTTGGCAACATACCGGTATGTCGTACCAAGCAAGGAGATGTCGAGGAACTCCATTTCCTTCTAAATGTATCTGTGTCGACAACCGCGATACTTTAGCACCAAATGTTTCTCTGAATCTTTAATACCCAACTTTGTGCGCAGGGTATGGAACAAATTCTTCAGCTCATGCACATCTTGATCCCTTTGTTGCCGCAGTGTGGTCCATTGTATGTACTTGTCCTCATAACTCCCCACAAGATAGTATTGTTCCTTGATGGCATCTCGAAAAGAATTCCAAGTAGGTACGGTTGAGAATAGAGAGGGTTCTATCTCATCCGTTTTCACACAGTAGGTTTCCCACCAGTCCTTGACATGGGGGGTAGCTTTGAGGAGTGCAAAAATAATCTTCTCCGAGTCAAAAAAATCATGAATCGAGAAATATCCTTCTAATATATTCAACCATCTATCTACGACATCTACATCTATTTGACCCTCAAATATGGGAATGTAAAAGTTTACTTGTACCTTAAAGGGATTCGCGCCTCCAAAGTGGCTGCTGGGTGCAGATGCACTACCGGTGGGCAGTCGTTGAAGGATCTGGGCAAAGTTATCCATCATCGCGTTCCTTTGTTTTTTGAGGGCCTCCTTAAGCAATATTTTGATAGGATCTCCTGCTCCCTCATCTTTCTTTTCATCCCCCATGGGCATCCGTCAGGGTTTGCGAGGCTGATCTTGCAAAGGTTCCACTAGATCGAGCCCTAACTCCTTATACCCCAACCTCGTTGGGGACATGCAAAGAAGGATCGAGAAAAATCAGACCGCTCTAATACCACTGATCCGGATTTATTTAGGAACACAACAGAATACAGAAATACAGCAGAAATAAGGCTTCATTTCATTAATATAAAATCACAGAAATATTCTTACAAACATGATGGAAATAAAATAGCTAGGGTGCTGGTAGCTAATCTCTGAGAAGAGATGTGGTGACTACAGACCTATGAATTGTATTACAATGAGGCTCGAGCGCCTATTTATTATGGAGAAACAATGGAGAATTCTAAACTTCCAAAAACCTAACCCTAGGAGATGAAGCGCCAAAACTGTGGGCCCCGTTTGGGTAAATTGGTGTTTCAACTTCCCAGGGACATAACTTCAGCATACTATCTCCGTTTGGGGCTTCAAAACGGCTCCGGAAGTCCAGGACCCGAAAAACTGCTAAAAATAGTAAGTTGTGAAAAAAACTGAAAGAGACAATGGTGGGGCCCCAAGTGGAATAGGCGGGTGGCCACCAATATCCACCTGGATCAAAGGATAGCGCAGTATTTGCTTCCAGCAGCTCTCCAGTTACGCAGTGCCTACTTTGGCATGCTTTCAGGGTGATTCTAGGCCATCTCTTTGGCTAGATCTACTCATATTTTGTACATTGTGTAACTGAATCATCTCCATATAATAAAATGGCTCAGCTTCTCTGTAAATTCTGATGTTGTCTTGAGATTTATTGTTTACTTAGTTGCAGTTCTTATATTGTGTTTAAGTATTATTGCATTCTCCCTTTTGGGGTATTACATTTGTCCAATTTATATGTCCCTCCAAATAAGTCGAACTTTGCCATGAAATCCTTTGTCATTTTGTCCCAATGGAGAGTATTTTGGTGAAGCTTCGCATCTAAATACCAGGTGGTGGGGACCATCCCTAATTCCTGAATAAACATATGGACCCACTCATTCCAGGTCCTTTCATTCCATACCTCCATCCACATAGCCAAGAGCTTGTGCGGATCCCCATGGCCAGAAAAGAGTTCCATGGGTGGGTTGACTGGGGATTCAAAGCATAGGATCATCATCTTTCAACATTCCCCCTAGTCCTGGAAAGACCCCTTGCGTGTTTCCCACTAATGTGCAGGGTTGCGCGCATGGCCAAGTCAAGTGCCAAGAATCTTTGTTCCTCAGGGACATATTTTTATAGTGCTTTAATAAATTCCTTAACACTACCAGAACCATCAAAGTAAGGTAGTTCTCTTACCTCTGAGGAGATGCACCGAAAGCTTTTTGTGATCTTGAGGCAGCGCAGCGCAGATACATCATGCAACTAGTTCTGTCAATTTTCCATCTCGCCATCTGAATATGAGAAGAATGATCTGTATTTTTTCCGATTTAACATGCCATCAGTGGTAGGGTTGACCCAATCATCATCCCGCACAGGTAGTTTGTAAATATGGTCAACGTCCTCCTCATCGCGCACCATCTTTGTATATCTTTCACCTTCAACTGGGTCCAAAGGGACTATTACCCGCGTAGCATCATTTTCAAAGATCATGCTCCTCCTTTTCAGGTTGATGATACCTCCCATGTCAATAGCCCAATCTAGTCCTAATAGTTTAGGGTAAGGGTCTACATCATCCACAATCTGGATTACTTCAAAATCTGAATATACTTTAACTCCCGCAATGTATACCACAACCTTAGGTAGCCTTCCCAGTGAAATGATATTTTTTTCGTTAGCCATCCGTAGTTGAATGGTGGACCACTCCAATTTGTCTCTCCCGTCCTTTGTCAGGTTTGTTTGGAAAGGACATTGGCATCATATTCCATATCCAAGATGACCTGATCCATTCTGTATTCTCCAATCTACGCATTCATACGCATCTCCTAACTAGTCCTCTTCTTGTTCTTATAAATCTTGTTTACAGCTTTAGTCTCCATTCAAGGTGCTTCTTTTTATGTGCAGCTATCTATCAATGCTTCGAGATTCTCTATCACCTTTTGGTTGCGCATTAACTTCATACAGGATTGAAGGAATGGCTTGACTGCTTCATCAATTTTTTATTAATGGCCACTTTTGATGTCGATGCTTCTGTTGTAGCAAAATCCCTTCTAGCCTCTATAAAAGTTTCCTTCTCTTTGTTCAGGTCTAGGCCTTCCTTTTTGTCAGTTGCCTTTCTGATCCATGACTCTGCAGCAGCTTGCTACACAGGTCCTCCCATGGCCATAACACTGCACGTTATTTAATTTACACTAGGGCCATCATCGCGTGGCTCAGCTTTGACCATTTGCACATTTTGCGTAGGTGTCTGATGTTTCTCTTGCATCTTAGCTATCAAAATGGGACACTCCTTAATAATATGATCAAATTTCCTAATATACCTGCAGGACTTCCGTGTAGGGTTAGGGAAATAGTGTGCATAATGTCCTGGATCTCCACAGTTATAACAAATTAATTTCCCTCTTCCTTGACCTACGCCTCCTCCTCTCCCCCGTCCCCTTCCTCTTGCCGGGGATCCTCCACATCTGGAGGGAGATACTATTGAAGAGGTCTCAGCCTGTACTCTGTACATGTTCACATTTTTTATCATCGTCTGATACGTCTGGCAATGGTGCTCATCATGACAAACTGAGGAGCAGAATCTGCAATATTGTTGCTTCAACTCTGGCACATAAGCTCCCAGCCTTGGGCAATGGTTAGTATCATGCTGGCCAGCTATCCGACAATCAACGCACCATAGGATGGGGTTACTTGGCCCCCTAGCCTCCCAAGGGTGTAGCAGATTTGGTCCTCCAGCCCGTAGGTAATCCGTAAACATCAGGCACTGATATTTGGTGTGGTTACTCCCTTGCAACGAATGCATTGAAAAACTGCACCAACCTCTTTACCCTTGTCTCTTTGCAGGTTCTGTATCTCTAAGTGCATGGCTTCCAACTGACTTTGAATTTGCAGCATCCCAAGAGGAATATCCTCTCTAGGCACAGCTTCTAGCTTCATATCGATCTCCAGGGCTTCAGCCTGAGTAGAAATATTCTATTTTCCTAGAGGTCCACGCAGATGGGGTAAAAACATGGAAATGAACCATTCCCTATGCTAGTCATCATCGTAAATAAATCCTCCATCATTTATAGTTTGCTTCAGTTGTTGATCGGCTTCCTAGACTGATTCATTTTCTCCCTGCTTGAAGTCTTTTAGCTCCACCACTACCTGCGCAGAGGACTTTGTCTTTTTGAACTGATTCTTTATTTCCTTATTGATATCCTCAATAGTATGAGGAGCAACGTTTTGAGCAGTGTTTTGTTTCAGATATCCCTTAAACCAGACTAGTGCGCGACCCTCAAAATCCATGGCTAGATATGCTCTTTTCACAGCATCGGTATTAACATTATGTGCAATCCATACTACATCAACTACAAACCAAAACTCATCCATGTCCTCATCCCCCACACCCTTAAAGGTGGGAAGCTTCATGTGCGCAACCATATCATTTGCAGGTGGGGGTGGCGGCGGGGTAGGAGATGTCTGATTCCTACATGAATTTGAGTACAGCGTAGCATGAGGGCTACCTGCAGTGTGCGTAGCCTCAGTTTCTTCTAGATTTGGCAGATCTCTCAAAGGGTTGTATGCAGCTCTTTCCTCCTTCTAATTAACCTGGTAATACTTCCCGCTACGCATGGTGCTTTCAATCTATTTATATTTCATTCACTTAGTGTGGCTGCACATAACACCTTTTTCACTCAATAGCATCTTAATCATAAAAGGAAATGTTCGCAATAATTTACCTTTGAGACCCTTGAAAAATCGTCTCTCAGCTTCAGAGTAAGACACGAACTGATCTACCACAAACTTGGTCACAAACCCACCCAATATACTATCAACCCACTGATCTATAGTCCGGGTGATTTTTTTATGAGTCTTCTTTATCAGGAGATCATGTGTTATGCTCAAAAATTGAAAATGCTCGAAACAGGTCTGAACCTAAGTGACCGGAAAGGTCTCGTCGTTACGATTCCAGCACCGCGAATGGTTCAAAAAACCGATGTCGTATGAGGAAGTTATCGCATTCTATCCATTTTCCCAAACAACAAAAATTTTGTCACTAGATGCCTAGTCACCATGTAGGTATAGTTAGCTGGTATATTATGGGGAATATTCCATTTTTCTCCAACCAACTAGATCACACCACGTGGCATGTTGTTGTTCGTTGATTTTTGGGGTACGGAGATGAGTTTCTGATCGTTGATGTGTTTTGATAAGGGTCATTGGATAAGCGACACTTGGCAAGCCTGTAGGCTTCCACGTGTCCTTAGGAGGGTTCAGTAAAATTTTGTGGAGTCGGGGGGGGGGTCGACCTCGTGACCTTTGGCCTACCCGCGAATACTTCCCACCAGTCTGCCTACCATTTAGTTCTTAACATGTAACAATCATAACATATATCTAAAGTTCATTGATTTTCCATTTGGGGGTTTTGGAGGCCAACCTCAAAGGGCCAACCCCCCTCCCATATGTTCGAGACTCCGTGACCTGGTGGTTAAGATTCTATTGACGGTTTCAGATAACCATTTGAAACCTATCACATGTGGACTTCATACGCAGTTTTGGTGTTGGTTAAGCGGCGGTCTCGGAACACTGTAGTCTTTGTTCCGTTCACCTTTGCATGCGGAGTTCAACAGTTAACCGCGTGGTTTTAGGCGAGGGTCGGTTTGTGACCACCCTGACCTAACCACTAACATTTAATTCAAACAGTTATTCTGGCAGTATTTTTGGAGCAGACGCACCAATCTTGGAAAAAGCTCTAGTTTAACTTCAGTTATGTCTAGTCCCTCCACTTTTAGTGGAGCTTTTCTAGCTGACATTGGGAAAATGCATTGGGAGGTAAATTTTCGACCAATTTTGGTGAAACAAGAGTCTACCTAGACTAATTTGAGCATTATGGAGCCATTGGTGCAAAAAAATAGTCTTTAGAGGCATGTAAACACATGTAATTTACAATTTTGAGCATAATGACAAAGAGGGACATGCCATTGGGAGCTGGACCAGTAGATGTAGCCAAGGAGGGGTGAACTGCTTCATCATGCCTACTGTGTAAAACTTATGTGTGATTGTTTTTCTCTATTATACATTGTTTTTTAGTGTTTTTAAGGCCTATTTTCATGCTTAAAGTTCACTAATTCATCTATTTTTCATGGTTAAAATACTCATTCCTTAAGCAAACAAATGGAGACAAATTGTACATGTTTATATTACTGAAAGGACACTTGGCACAGCAAAACTAATACACTCATTTTAGATCAAGTTGGTATCAGAGCTAGAGTTTAATCTCTCATGTTTTTATGTGCAAATATTTGTTAACTGTTTGCAAGGGTTTTCATGATTACTAGGCTCAAGCTTAAGAGAGGAGAAGGAAAATTGGTGTAACCAAGAGGTTCTCAAAGTGAGCCACAACAAAGGAGGGAAATATTTCCACATTCTACACCACCTAGATCGCCTCCAAAAGAAGCAAAACTAGCATCAAGCATGCATCCAGGAGAAGCAGAAATCCATGGAGAGATGGATCCCAAAAAAGAAGAAAGAGTGTATAGAAAATAATTTCTTGACTTAACTGAAATGGTGAGAGCCCTTTATCAAGAAAGGAATGAGAAACTAGAAGAAGAAAGGTCCAAACTTCACAAGGAAGGACAGGGATCATCAGGAGGCCACAATGATGAAGATAAATAAAAGAAGGGCAATGGAGGAAATGGAGACAGTGGAAAGTCACCATCATCACCCTCATCTTCATCCTCATCATCCTCTACTTCATCTTCAGTACATCAGCCATACAAGTCAAAGAACATGGGTAAAAGTTATTTTCTAAAATTTTATGTTAAGTTTGAATTGCCAATGTTTAATGGTGAATTCAATGCAAAAAATCTTGATAATTGGATTAGACAATTGGAGGTCTATTTGAGAATTCAAAATTTTCATGATGATGATACCAAAATCCAACTAGCTTCATTGAGGATGGAAGGTGCAACACTTGTTTGGTGGGAAGCAAAGACAAAGGAGGAGATCAAGAAGCATGGTAATATTATTATATCATGGACTGATTTAATTACTGCAACAAAACAATATTTTTATCCATTAGCTCACATGCAAAAATCCATAATGGACTGGAAAATTTTTAAACAATTGAAAGGACAGAATGTACAAGTGTATACTCAAGAATTTAGGAGAAGAGCTCTTTTATTAGGATTATATTTTCAAAGCCAAGACACTTTGCTCAAGTATATAGGAGGCTTACATACCAACCTAAGACATACAATCCTCATGTTTAACCCTACAAGTCTAGATGAAGTTTGTGTACAAGCCACAAATTTAAAGGCAAGGGGAAAACAAAACTTAGATGAGAATGGGGAAAATGAGTTTAAAGGAAAATGGAAGAAAAAGAGAAATTAAAATATCAGAAAAGAGAAAGGAAAATTCTTCTACAAACACTATTCTAAAACTAGCCATGATGAGGACCATTGTTGGAAACTTCATCCAGAGTTTAAACCAGAAAGATTTAAAGCCAAGGAGAAAGGAAAAATTGTTGCAATAGTTGAACAAGACTTAGGGTCAGATTCAAGAGATGAAACAAAAATCATAGCTATGGGACTAAAGAACATGAAGGGGAAAGAGATTGAAAAATAAACCCAGTTCTAGTATATCTAATTGTCACATACAAGCTTCAAATGAAGAAGAGAGAATTGAATTGTTTCATGGTCGGGAATTTTTCTGAAAAATTACCAAGTGTGGGACCAGTGAGGTTGATGTGAACAGTGATGATATTTAACTATGATCACATACTTAACATATATTTAAGACTCAAACAACATCTATCATCCATGACACATAAACAAAGCATTATCCTCCGTGTTACACCCTTTATAACTAGTTATGACAAGTGTGACACCAAAGATACACTTTACGATGACCGTCAAGACACTTCTGCGACAATTCTCAAAACTTTGGAAATGAGTGTGATGAGTACTTACAAGGTTAGAACAACTCATTTTCACAAAGGTGACCTCTTGGAATCACTAGAACAAGCTCATACATACAGTGCGATAGCCAACATGCCAAAATATGACACTTTTCCTATCTTGCGAAAGGGGTCACAACAATGCATAGAAACCAATAAAATTAACTTCGAATTTTGTGATAGTAATGAACAAGACCAAGGAACATCAGAAATACTGTATTGGAAAAAAAATTTGAGGGGGTTGTAGCAGCTACAAGACTTGGTGACACACCAGTAGAATTCCAGCTTTTATGTCTCATTTAACTTCTTTTGTGTAGGACCTTGGTTCTTTAGGGAGTATTGATTCATCATGCAAATCACTTTGGTTTCCCCACTTATCCTATGAATAGAATAATTCCCCATCATGCCAGTTTGGTTTCACTCAAAAAATAATCAGCTTTATCGCAATGTTTCAAGCAGGGGAGGGTAGTGAAGCCCACAAGTTTAATATTTTTAGAGTATAATTTTTTCATCTTTGGTGTTGCTCTGCTGCCATCAAGCTTGGAAATTACCTTGGTGGACTCACCTCAAGCACACAAACATTGCTCTGCTGCTAACAAGCCTGAACAGTACCCCGATGGAGGTGATTTCTTTACCTCTCCGCGCAGGAATCCTTTCTCTTCATTTTCCTTTATTGTTTTTTTTGAAAAGAGGATTGTGCATTGGCACTTATTTATTTTGGGTGAAAGAGGAATCCTGACTTATTGAGAGAAGAAGATTTTTTTCCTTAAGAGAAGTATATAGGTTCCTATGATTTAGTTTTTCTCATTTGGATTTCCCTATTCTTCCATTTTACTGATTGGATAAGCTTGAAAACACCAAAACAAAAGAACTAAATATGGGCATAAGGTTTCCCAGATAGACAAGAGTTCATGGTTTGCCCAAAAATTCTCCTTATAGATGCATTGTATTTTCTGTTAGAACTAAATCAGACAAAAGACATAACCAATACAAGGAAGACGGACCAAAGGCTAACCAAATATTGAAGTGTCACAAGGCTCCTTAGACTTCAACCACACATAATCCCAAAAACCAACACATGGGCAAGGAGAACACTTATTCACTTGAAAACAAAATAAAAAAAGAAACAAGGAAAACAACACTAAAAAGAATGCAAAAAAGCAAAAGAAAACTATGTACATAGTGTGTGGAACAACCCTGGTTTTCATTGAAAATAGTGTTTGAGGTCTTGGCCATTGACAAGGAGAGAGTTAGTCTTCTCTTCAAGTGATTTAAGGTGATATGTGTGTTGGCCAAGCTTCTCATGTAGCGTGAATGGTCCAATCCACAGGGATTGAAACTTAGTGTGTTTTCCTTTGTCTTCATGGGCTTTGTCCCATTTCAATATTAAGTCACCCACACTAAAGTTGCTCTTCCCTGTAGACTTATTTTCGAACCACCTCTTGATACGATTTTGATGAAGTAATATTTTTCTTTAGCTCTCAATATTTCTTCTTGGAGCTTATGAAGTGTATTCATCCTATGTTGCACTAAAAGACATGGCTTTCCTTGGGAATCTTGGGAGAGTTGGAGAGCAGGAAAGTAGATGTTGGACGGGAGGATGCCTTTTTTTCATATACCAGGAAGTAAGGAGAGGTGTTCAGGGAAGGCTTAAGCATGACTCAGTCAGCCCATAGAGAATTTACCAAATAAGAGTGCCAAATCCTACAGGGTAAGAAGAAGGAAACATCAGTTAGAATGGTGGCAGCTATGCAGGAAAAGCATAGTCGCAGAAAAGGGTGTGTGTTATTTGTCGTACATATTTGTTGTGATAAAGGTAAGGAGTATGAGGATGGGAGGTATTGATTAGGTACTTGATCTCACAAAAGTTTTAGGATATGTTTCCGATAGAGATTTCACAGTTACTGCCTCAAAAAGAAGTAGACTTTTCTATTAAGTTCGTACCAGGGGTAGCACCAATGTCAAAGGCACCATACAGGATGAGCACTCTAGAGTTAGTAGATATGAAGTTGTAGTTGAAGGAAATTATTTACAAGGGATACATTAGGCCAATTTTATCACCTTGGGGTGAAATGGTATTGTTTGTGAAGAAGAAAGATGGCACTATGAGGTTATACATTGATTGCAAGTAGTTGAATAAAGTGACCATCAAGAACAGGTATTTCTTGCTGAGGATTCATGACTTGTTTGATCAGTTGAGGGAGCGGCAATGTTCTCAAAGATTGATCTGAGATCAGGGTATCATTAGGTATGCATTAAGGAAGAGAACATATACAAGACAAATTTCTAAACCAGGTATGGGGATTATGAGTTTTTTGTATTTCCATTTGGTTTGACTAGTTCTCCAACTATTTTTATGTGTTTGATGAATAGTGTGTTGCATCCTTATTTGGACAAGTTTTTTACTGTATTCATTGATGACATATTGATACATTCTAAGATGAGGAAGAACATGTCGAACATTTAGCAGCAATATTGATATTGTTAAGAGAGCATCAGTTGTATGCTAAGCTTAGTAAATGTAGTTTCTTTCATACATAGGTAGATTACTTGGGGCATGTGGTATCCAAGGAAGGTATAATAGTGGATCGAGAAAAGATAAGGGATATCATGGAATGGGTAGCTACTAGAAATGTGGATGAGGTAATGGAATTCATGTGTTTAGCAGGTTACTATAGGAGGTTCATCAGGAACATCTCTTGCATCGCATATCCTATCACATCATTGAAGTGGAAAGGTAAGAAATTGGAATTGACGGAGGAATATGCAGTAAATTTCAAGCAGTTAAAGAAGTTGTTGAAAAATTCTCCAGTGCTAAATATTACAAATCCAAACAAAGACTTCATGCTATGTACAGATGCTTGCAAGAGAGGACTTGGTGGTGTTCTTATGCAGGAAGGACAGGTAGTGTGATATGAGTCACGAAATATGAATGAGCACGAGCCAAATTATCTGACACGTGATCTTGAATTAGAAGTGATCATCCATGCGTTGAAGATGTGGAGGAACTATATTTTTGGCAGGAGGTTTGTATTGATGAGTGATCACAGTGGGTTGAGATAATTGTTTAACCAACCAAATTTGAATGCCAAGAAATCTAAATGGTTGGGCATGATCAGTGAGTTTGATTTTTAGATCAGGTACATTAAGAGTAAGCAGAATGGGGTTGAAAATGCTCTTAGAGCGTGGATATAGGTAAATCACATTGCAGTTATGATTTCTTATGGGATGGAATTACAGGATCAGATCTTACAGGTAGGTCAGCGGGATGGCAAGTACATGGAGATTAGGCACAGGTTACAGGAGAGTACAGGTACAAGTAGTGGTACAAGTATAGGTACACGTGTACAGGATGTGTACTATCATCTCTCAGCAGATGGCTTGATCAGATTTAGGGATAGGATATATGTTCTAGATAGTAGTGAGCTCAAAAATATTATCTTAGGAGAGTTTCATGCAAAGTTATGTTCAGGTCACCCAAGATACCAAAAGACATTGACAATGGTGAAGAAATTTTATTATTAGCTGCATCTGAAGAAGTATGTAACAAATTTTTTGGTTATATGTTTGGACTGTTAGTAGGTAAAGGTAGAATTTAGGCACCCAGGTGGACTAATATAGCTAATTGAGATTCGTGAGTGGAAATGGGAGGTCATTTCCATGGATTTCATCACAATTTTTTCGAGGAAGTCTAGACAACATGATTCCATCATGGTTGTGGTGGACAAGTTGAAAAAGGTAGTGCACTTCATTCTGGTACAATATACATTTTTATCTAGTGATGTAGCATAGGTCTTCATCAGATATGTGGTCACATTGCATAGTGTTCCGAAGAATATTGTTTCACATAGGGATTTTAAGTTCACTTCCAAGTTTTGGAAGGAGTTGTTTGCAGGTTTAGGGACAGAGTTGGCCTTCATCATAGCTTATCATCTGTAGACAAAGAGGGTCAACATGATTCTAGAGGACATGTTGAGGATGTATGTGATGCATCAGCAGAAGAGATGGGAGGACTACCTTTCATTGGTTGAGTTTTCTTACAACAATGATTATCATGAGTCACTAAGGATGAGTTTGTTTGAAGAAATGTATGGGAAGAGTTGTAATACTCCCATCAGTTGGAGTAATCCAGTTAATAGGGTTTTGATTAGGTCATACATGTTGGCAGAAATGGAACAATAAATCCACTTAAAAAATAAGAATTTAAAGGAAAAATAGGATAGACAGAAAATTTATGCATATAGGAACATGTTGTTTAAGGAGTTTCAGGTTGAGGAACATGTATACGTGTGCATCAAGCCCAGGAATATCTCATTTAGGATTGGGTCATGTGCCAAGTTGGAACATCGGTTTTGTGGAACTTTTAATATCCTTGAAAGGATTGGACCAGTAGCCTATCAACTTGCACTGCCTCCAACAGTTATATCCCATGATGTTTTCCATGTGTTATTGCTTAAGAAGTATGTTAAAGATGTTGATCGTGTGATTGACTTGTATGTATTGCAGGTGGATCCAAATTGATAATTCCTGCGGAACCTTATTTTATATTGAAAATAAATGTGATCATGCTCTGGAACCAAGAAATTGAGAAGGTTAAAGTGCATTGGAAGCACTTTGGGCCCAATGAAGCTACATGGGAGATGGCAAATCAAATGTGGGCTATGTATCCTTCTTTATTCGCTAGTTGAGAAAATGTTTTTTTTATATGTTTTAATGTGATGTTTTTGGTATATCTACATACGTATATGGATTTAAATACCACCATGAGTTGTGTTATAAAGTTCCAATAAGTGTTATGCATGTCATGTCATTATGTTTGTCAAGTTGATATGTTTGTCATGTTGGTTTGCTTCTTATCATGTTGATCATTGTAAATACTGCAATGAGTTGAGTTATAAAGCTCCATGGGTAGTGTGTTTTTCTTACAATAATATTTTTGGTTGTAGGTTTCATTGAACATCAAGGACGGTGTTCCCCCAAGGGGGAGAGTTCTGTAACAGCCCTGGTGAAAATTCCATGTAATAAAAGTTAATAAAGGAAAAATAATTTCCATGATTATGGGACACTTATTCCAAGATTAATATTGGGAAAAACCATCCTAGTGAAGGTTTTCATTTGGTTTATTATCGCTAAGGAAATTGGAAAAGGAAATGAAAAAGGCTTTGGAAAGGAAAATGACATTAATTGGAATTTTATTTATGAAAATAATGGAAATTAGGATAAAATGAACGTGAAATGTCATCATAGGTGGCATGTGAGGAGGAAAATAATGGGAAACGAAGTAAATAGAGATTTCATTAATAAAAAGGCTTATGAGGATCAGTTGGTACCTTTTTTCAATTTCAGTTTTGGAGCTCTCTCTCTGTTCTCTCTCTCACACACTCTTGGACACTTAGAGTTTTCTTGGAGCACCTCAGCATTGGATCAAGAAAGAAAAGAAGGCAAAGGAAAGCAAGAATCAAGCAAGGAAAAGCAGTATCAAGAGGCTACACCAGGCTTCTTTGCAGGTATCGAGTTGCATGTATGATTTCCTTGCTAGTTTTGGCATGCATGGTTATGAATGTGGGTTATTAGTTCTCTTGTTGTCATTGGCATGGGTTTTTTCAGATGTGACATTATTCTTCAACTTTGCCTTGCAATTTATGGATATCCATGGTGTGATGGGTTCTCATGATTTTGGTCGAGTTAGATTGTTGGATGGATTCAAAATTGAGTGAGGTGGTCTTTGAAAGAAATAATGCATGGCCTAGTAACTGTTGAACCGGACTGTGGGCTACGTTAAAGCTATATTTTGTGTTGCCTCAGTGGGCTTAGCAATCCTCGACCGATGAATGGTGGGATATACGGTAAAGCCTTAAGTTGGGTGCTCTCCATAAAATCTAGGAATCCCGGGATGGGATATTCGGTAAATCCTGGAGGGTGGAGTATCAATTAGGGTCTACTAATCCAATGTGGATTGTGGTAAATCCCATAGACTGGAGTCTCGGTTAGGGCCTTTCGATCTGGGGTGGATTGTGGTTTATCCTAGAGACAAGGAGACAGGAAAATTCCTCACGGTGCAGGTGGAGAAATCTGGCGACATCCATGCTTGTTTATGGCCAAGTGATCCGATGGGGATTACGGTACATCTTGGTATGGTATATTTATTTTTTATGGCCTAGTGATCCAGTGAGGATTGCAGTAAATCTTGGTTCTATTTATGGGGGTGAGGTGGTTTGGCCTCGGGAATCCCTGGTTGATTTTCTCGATTTTGAGTCCCACATTCATGCTTAGGATATGGCACGGGGGTGATTGGCCAAAAGAAATATTTAGTTCAGCTAATATATGATCAGCTGGTTCATGGACGTACCAAACTCGGTTTTATTTTGCATTCATTAATAAGATTTCATTATTCTTGGTATCTCATGATTAAATGTATTGGTTTATATGTGGATTTTATGGTTGTTGTATCCTTATTATTTTTGTTGGTTATATGTTGGTTATGGGCAGGTTTTTTGACATTAATGATTGATGGATCGCATTATGTTTTTATTTGTAAATGAATGAAAATAAATATATGACCTAATATATGATAATGAAGCTAATGTGATGAGGCATCAATGCTTCTTAGCGATTCTTAGAAAAGTATGAGACCTCTATGCTTAGATATGTTTTTATAACCTATAGAATGCATATTTGTGACATGTTTTATGAAATCTTTGTCATGAATAGTAAGGGTCGAGTCAGGTCTTTCATCAAGTTTGTTATCAAAAGCATTTTCTTTGTGTCTTTTATGAGATCTGAAAGTTTCATGAGTTCTGCGTAGTGACTGGGTCCTAGCCCTGGAAAATAGTGGGAATCTAGTATCACACTCTTGTTCCCTAGGAATCCCTAGGAATCATGTGCTTATAATTGAACCAGAGTATCCATAAAAAACTAATTATGAGAAATACAACAATGTTTAATATCATGGAATTTTGTTAGTAATGATTAATTTTAAGTTATGTTGTTATTAATAAATTCCTCATATTTTCCAAGCACTTTATGAGATTTTTTTTTCTTCCCTGTAGTCCATATTTAGAAGTTGTTATCCAAATGGGAAGGAACTATAAGAAAAAAAAATATGTGATTCCAAAATAACAACCCTTATACTCCATTAATATTGTTGTTGCAAACACAATCGAACTATTAGCTCATAAGGGTTATACTAAGGAGGTGAATCTTAGTGGAAAAGGATGGTCCATGTATTCTCGCACCCATATGAGAAATAAAGCCACTAAAAATACAAGAAGAAACATGGAATCACAAGTGTTATCTCAGGTATTTCAGTGATTAAAAATAACTCTTTTATTTGTTTTCCTAAAGTCATAGGTCAAAAATTTTTACTTTTTCAAACAAGTTCTCAGAAAATCATTTTGGTCACTGAAGAAGTCTAGGTCAAGTATGTTTCTCCTTCATTTCATTCATCGCCGCCATAATTTTCAACGTCATCTCCATCATCATCATTTAAGAGTTCTCTGGTTATGTCACTCCACCTTATATAGGTCATTGTCTAGGCTCATCTATGGCTTTGAAAAATGTTTAAATTGTCACTTAAGACAAGGCAGAAAACCTCCATTGCACTTATAAAACCCTACAGAAGGAGCCAGAAATGTTTAGGAGATTAAATAAAGACCACCTGTCTTGTTTCATAAGGCTCAAATGTTTAAAAAATATCAAGCAACTCAATTCTGTCTCACTCTCTCATGAAATGAGAAATTTTTTCCTATTGTCTCATTAAAGGACCAAAAATTCATTTCAACTTTCAAAGATTCAAAAGTGGTCATTTCTAACTTATCATCTTAGTCAAAGACAAAGGGGTCATTTCTATTTTTCAAATACAACTTATCTTATTTTGAAAAGGTCATATCCAAATGTGAAAATTTTCAAAGGTTCAAAAGGAGCAATTTTACTGTTTCATTTAAAATGAGAAGTTTTTTCTCATTGTCTCATTAAAATTTCCATAAAGTCACTTCAAGTCTTAAAGAGTTTAAAGAGGTCCATTCTATCGTATTATCTCATTTTAAGGAGCCAAGGGTCATTTCCAAATGCAAAAAAAATCAAAAAGGTCATTTTCAAGTGTCAAAAGTGAAATGTCATCTCAAGTTTATAAAGGGGAAAAACATAAAAAATTTCCACTTATTTTTAACCTTTAATGTGTGTGATAGTACCTCTCTACTTCACTTGCCCTCTATGGTGGTCTAAACTTCAAATTCCAAGGCTAAAATTCCATTAAAAATCCACTTGCTACCCTTCAAACCACCCTTATTACGCTTTTGAACTTAGTTGTTATGCTTTTGGGCATAAGTGTTACATTTATGGGCACTCTTGTTACGCTTTTGGAAGCACAAAGCAATATTTTTTATGCTTTTGGAGCGCTGTGTAGTAGTGTTGTTACGCTTTTACCCTCAGCCGTTATGCTTCTTTTCAACAGTTGTTATGATGTTGTAGGTAGGTGTTACACTTTTGTAGGAGAAGCAGTTTGCGTTTTTTAGCTTGAAAAACTTCCAAATAAATTAAAACTTGACTCCATTACTTTATGCAGTGTTCATAACAGGTAATTCTTCATCCCTCATGCCCTTTTTGGTCAAATTCTTTGGGTGTTTAAACCTTTTCATTCTCATCATGTTTTCTCCATATTTTCACTGTCCATGTATATAAAAAAATTCTAATTTGATAAACCCTAACCTACCCCACTGACCTAAACCCTAACCGTATCATCTAAACCCTAATCCACACATTTCATACTCCTTACCCCCACATTCCTATCATCTACACTACTCCTAACATTTCAAATACAAGCAAACCCTAGAATCTAGCTTTTCCACAGTGAAAAACCTTGGTAATTTATTGTGTTTTCTATACTTTTCCACCCTACACTCATCCATTTTTCCTCATTCCACTTTCAGTGTGGAGCTAAGATGCCATTCTATTCACTGAATTTTTTGTAAAAAATTTTCTTAGATCCATGGCCCTCATTTCACCTTCTTAACCTAAAACACTTTTACACTAGCTATTCTCACAGTCAAAATTGATAATTTCTTGTGTTTTAAGCATTTTTCCACACTACACTTATCCATTTCTCCTCATTCCATTTTCAATATGGAGCTAAGATGACACCCTATGCACTTTTTTTTTTCATAGAATTTTTTCTTAGATCCATGACCCTCATTTCATCTTATCAACTTACCATATCACTACGCTAGCTATTCTCACAGTCAAAATGTCAGGATGAAAGGTATCTATCTAAAATTCAAGAAAAATTAAAGGATCCCCTAGAAAATAGGGATCATGCTTCCCTCTCTGATGAGGAACTAACTTCCTACAAAAAAATAGAAGTGAAGAAATTAACCCTCCTAATGGAGAAGGAGAAGGAATAGAATCCCTTTGGTTGAAGGTAAGGGATGACAATACAAAGATTTTCCACATAACAGTTAACCAGAAAAATTCCATAAACACTATCTGGGAAATCAATAAGGATAATGGCTAAAAATCCACCTCTTTCAAGGTAATTTCTGAAGAGTGTATATCATATTTTAAGGACATTTTCAAATCACCAAGGCGAGAAAACAGTGACAATATTCTCCAAATGGTTGCCCTATTTCCCCACTTTATTGATGAATATGACACTGAAGATCTTATAAAATAAATTACAAATCATAAGCTGGAAGTTGTTATACATATTTTTCAAAAGGATAAAAACCCTGGTCAGGATGGTCTTTCCTTTGAAATCTATCTATCTTGCTTTGAATTTATCGGGGATAAATTATTGCAAGTGGCGGAATACTCCAAACAGAATAGGAGATTTATTTCCCCTTTCAATACTACTTTCGCCTTTCTTATTCCCAAATCATATAAGCCTAACTACTTTGATCATTTTCAACCCATATCTCTCAACAATTCTATTTATAAAATTATCTCAATGATCACAACCCTTTGTTTAAAGTATTTTCTCTTTTATCACATCTCTTCGGAACTATTTGGTTTTTTGAAGGATTGATAAATCCATGAGGAGTTTTGTCTCACTAAAGGGCGCCTACACTCTATCCATGGCCATAAAAAAAAAAAAATTGTTATTTATAAATTGGATTTATCTAAGGCTTTCGATAGGGTGGACTAGCTATATATCACATTATTCTCCTTCACCTTGGTTTAAACCCACTTTTTGTATCATGTATATTGTTAGAGTCAGTCTGTTCATCCCTCTGTCAGAGATAAAAATCTCTTTTATTGCATTTCATTTTAGGTGTCTCATTCAATACATTCATCTGCATTCCGTTAGGAGCATCGATCATCTGACGGTAGGAGGCTTTTCACTCATGTTTCTCATGTCTTGTACCTGCTGGTCTATTTCTGTCCATTAAAATCATGAAAAGCCATTTTTGGTCTCAATGTTGGCAAAGAGTCATTTCAGTCATTAGTTCTAGGTTTTTGTCTTCAAAATGTCTAATTATGTCAGAAGGCACATGAGGGAGGTTTCAAATAAGTTTTCATTTGCGAAATTTCATCGTTATAATGATTGATCGTGACTTTTCTTCAAAACTCTGTTTTGAAGAAAAATCATCCATTCATCTTTTGTAATAAATGTAAATATATTTTCAAACTTTTTCAGTTGTAAAGTTCTCAGGCGCAGCCCTGGTCACCTTGCCAAGTTCCAGGCCATTCATCCCTGCAAGACAAACAAGATGGTTCATCATTCAGCTCATAAAATCACAAATCAAGCAAAACAGAGTTTCAAATTGAAGTGTCAAAGGTTTCAAAACTAAAAAAGTGGGTTTTTCACATCAAAAATCAAGGTCCATGATATATAAGGCATTTCTGGTGTTTAAATAATCCATTCACACGCCAAAGACATCAGAGAACAAAAGACAAGTCATGGAGGAGCGAAAGCATTGTTTTAGGCTGAATTGTGTGTTGAAATCAGCTGCGCGGCGCATTGGCTGAGTGGCGCGGTGCACATGGTATGCGTGGTGCATTGGGAAGTTTTCCGCAGTGTAAAAATACACTGGCGCGACGCACATGGCGTGCGCAGCACGTTGGGCTGGTGTGCGGTGCACAGGACTGGAAAGTTAAAATTTTTGCTACCTAACTCAAACATCAAATGGAACGGTCTCCTTTGCTCCAAGTAAGGTCAAGTCGTCTTGAAATCACCTTTGATCAGTGTTTGGTGTGGTTTTATGACTAATTATAAGAATTTTAATATCAAACTTTAAGCCATAATCTCTTATTAAAGATTGCTATTTGAAGTTTTGTGTTGAAGTTTTAAAACATTTTTGGTGCCACTCCCCGCCTTGTTTTCCCATCTCCCATGATCCCATTACTACAGTTTATTTCCTTATATCCCCTCATACACTTATTCCTAAGTTCCATTTTCCTATCCCTAAGTAAATTTATCCCTTATCATTCCTATTTCCTATTTCATTTGTATAAAAATTCCCAAAATCCCAAGTTACTCCAAAATTCAAGTGGTTGTCCCCTCTTCCAAATTTTGTCAAATCCTAAAAGGGAAAACTACCACTTGGCAAGACTTCATTGTTCCCACTGCCCCATTTTTACCACAGTCCCTTCCTACTTGGCACACATTTGGCAATTGAAGAAACAAAGGCACCAAATTTTCATACTCTTGGCAAAATCAACATACACCTTGCATGGATACCATGGAGACGGATACTTCTATGATCGAGATCACTGAGTTACATGTGCCTAGAAGGCAAAAAAAGAGAAGAACAGGTTGAGGAACATGACATACCATTACTTGGCGAGAAACAAGGTGTGCAAAGCAAGAATAAAGAACTTAAAGACTGAGTTGTAGAAGGCATCGAGGAGGCGGAAAAGGCATGTTAGATTCCAAATCTTGGCGGACGCTTCCTTGGCTCAGCATGGTACTTGATGCGGGACCTTCAGTCCAAATTTCAGCAAATTAGGAGAAAATTTTGTCAATTTTGAATTTTTGGTCACAAAACAGGTTTTCCTGCCCGACGCGTAGCACCACCTTGCGCGCGCTTATGATTGGGAGATCCTTTGGAGGAAAACTTGATATTTTTATTTTTTTATGAAAATTTATGCATGCTCAGGAATGGCCTAAGTATTTCATCAAGTTTTGGGTTGCCTAAAGGGTAAAAAACACCTTGGAAATGGCCTTTCTGCCACCTTTTCACCCACAAGAAGCAGTGTTGGGAGATTGAATTTTTGGAGGGGAAAATGACATCCAAATCCAGAAATTCCACCTTGGTTGGAAAGTAGACAGGTAGGGCTTTCCAACGAGCTATCACGAGTTCAATTTGGACTTCAGGAAGGGCCTCAAAATCAGCTCCAAACTTGTGCTACACATAGAGATTTTGGGCGTGGCGCATAGAGAATTTTGGCCTATTTTTCACTCAGTAGCTCAGAATTTCGCCTAGTTTTGGCCAGTTTCACTTTTTCATGTAACTCTTGATGTAATTTGATGTAATTTAATATCCATGATGTAATTTTGGCACATTTTTACTTTTTCTAGAAGATTCATTCACCAAAAGGTGAAATGTGAGTGAATGGATCAGTTTCCTAGCATATAGAGGCAAGTTGTTTTCATTGCCTATTTTTCAGTTCCTAGTTTAGATATGGTTGAAACAGCTCCTAGAATGATGAGATCGACCCCTAGAGGAATGGGGAGGAGTTATTCTTGTCTATATTATGTATTTTCTCAGACATTTTCATGGTTGGACACTTGGGATTGCTCAGCACTTCATTGTACATTCATTCTGCAATTTTGGCAAAGGAATAGACCAAGGTTTGCAGCCCTCTTTGGGATCCTTGTGGCTCTATGTTTTGATGGTGTTTTTCTCCATGTATTTTTAATTTCATTGATGTTTATGTGTACCATTTTCATTCTCCTTTCTTCTTACATTAAGCAGATCAGTGTTAAAGGTAGAATTCAATAGCTTGCTTTGCTTTGCCTTTAGTTTCGCTTAATTTTACATGTTTTCATCTGTTTGAGGAGGACTCTTGAGACCCTCTTTCCCTCTTCAGATCCCCACCAGTATGATCCATCCATTCAATCAATCTAAAGCATCAAAACACTTTCCTTCCTCGCCCCAATCAGAACTCTGCAAAAACTAGGCCTTATCCCCGCACCCAAAACTACCTTTCCCTTTTATCCAACAAAAACCTCCCAAAATCAAACTCAAACTCCTTTACATATATACCTAGCCTAAAATTAGCTTTTATTTCAGTCATCTCAAGCCTTATTGATTACTTTTCGCTGATATTGACCCGGAGAGAGCCCTCTCCTGTTCTGGTAGGGCTAGCTACCAGACTGAGCGTGGTTTGATGTTACCCTGAACTCTGCCTTCCTTCAGCCTGAGGTAGATTTAGGTGATAACATAGTGGCGACTCCACTGGGGAGAAAATGGTTTTCTTGTTGGTGTTATTTGTTTTATAAGCTATAGACAGAGCCTGAAGTTATTCCAGGAAGCCTTCGAAATGCTCTTGCTTTGCATTAGCGAAAGTAGATAAATGCTGCTTCAGTCAATTTCCGGTCTAGTTTATGAACTGAACATCTGGTTTCCTAAGTAAAATGTAATCAAGTTTAGATCTGATGGTTGATGGTGGACAATGATCAGACACCGCAAGGCTGAAATCATTCACCTGGTGACTCTAAATCAGTTTCGAGGTCAGATCCAAGGACTCCACTGGAGGATGAACCTGATTAGCAAAAACATGAAAGGACAATATGGAAAGATCAAGTATTCAAGTTGGAATTTCATCCAAGACATTTTTTTCTTTGTCATAAATTATTTCTTCTCTTTTCCCGAGAATGTCAAGAAGGCTTTGCAAAGTATATTGTATTTGAGAAAAGATCCTCGCCCTGCATTTGACTCTTTCCCTTTGAATATTGTGAATACCAAAGATTTGCATGCTTTTGAGCTTGATCAAGACCCTTTTCCTGAATCTTGTGATGACCGTCTTCAAATTGATGAACCTCAAGAGACCACGTTAATTCTATACCTTCTGTACATTCCCCTATACCTTGTAAATTTCTAGATCATTACAAGCCTCTGATTTTACCTCCTATATACCATGCTTTCCCTAAAAATCATGACCTATATCTACCAAGATTTGATGGCGAACGTGATAGCATCACTGCTGAGAGACATGTTCTGAATTTTGAATCTTTTCTTGATCTTTTTGAAGTTGATGAAGAGGATGTCAGTATTAGGCTTTTTTCTCTTTCTTTGCAAGGCAAAGTCAAGAGTTGGTTCAAAGCCCTGCCTGATGCGGCATCTCAGATTTCCAGCAGTTTGTTGAAGTTTTTCTCGACAGGTGGGTGATCAGACAAAACATTTTCCTGATTATAGAAGAGTATAACCAACTGAAAAGACTACCAGGGGAGACAGTACAACAGTTTTCTGCCAGATTTAACCAAGTATATTTTTCAATGCCAGCTGATATAAGACCTTCTCCTAGATCTTCTCTCTTGCACTACCTGGGTTCCTTTGATCCAGAAATGGAGTTTCAGTTGAGAGAAAGGAATTTTGCAACACTTCAAGAGATGCAGAATAGTGCAATAAATGTAGAGGCTCATTTGTTGATCTGAAGGGCAAGGTTGAAGGAAGAAGAGATGAAAAACATGGATTCGGAGAAATCGACATCTTTAGAGGTAAATCTTGACATTTTGGTAAATGTAGTAGAAGAGATGATGCAAAAGAACACCACAAGGAATGAGTATAGCGTTAAAACCCATGGCTTGTTGATTAAAGAAGAACAAGTTGCTGGTCCAAAACATTTTGTTTCTTATCCCAGTTGTCATAGTGATTGCTTTATAGATCATCTTGAAGAAGAGAGAGTTGTTGATATGAAATGTATGCTTGATGATGTGTTTTATACTGATGATTTGCCTCATTTTGATCAGTATGATAATGATTATGTTCTCCAAACATAAGCTAATCTTGTAGACAAATCAGCAGCTAGTTTGTGGAAGGAGGAAGTTCACTTTCAGCAGCTTGAGTACAGTGATCAACCGATGCATATCAGCTATGACAATGATGAGGAAAGTGCAGCAAATTTTGAAGTAAGTGAAGGATCTTTGCCTTTTTGTTTTGATTCGTTTTAGTTCATCAGAGATAACTTCCATGCAATCAGAAATCAACTGTCAACAAGTCTTGATTTGGACCATCTTGAGGGCAATAAAAACCTTGTTCAAGACTTCCCATACCCAGATTTGCAAGCCCTCGAGTGCCATTGATTGTCAAGTTGCAGATGAGGACGTGGAGGCTGGAACATACGATCAAATGACACAAGATGACTCCGTACCATTTTTTTTTTAATCATTCCAGTTTTTGAAGGGTAAATTCATAGTAAATCTTCAAATGAGCAGCCCGTAAGAAATAAACAATCTCTCAGTTTTAATGTTGAGGATGAGATGGATAGCGAAGTTCTTGAGAAAGTTGTAAATGAGAAATCTTCTCCCGAAACGACTGATAAAATCATTTCTGATACAAAACCCTCCCTAGCACTAGATTTGCAGCCACCAAACACAATTGAAGTTCAGATTGCAGATGAAGGCGTAGAAGCTAAAATACATGATTTAATGATGCAAGAGGATTCTGTACCCTTTTGTTTCGCAGCATTTCAGTTTATAAAGTGGAATCTTCATCATATCTCTAAAGAAAAATATGAACAACCAGTAGGATGTCATACAGTTTCAATGGATACATCGCAGCAGTCTTCTCAAGTTTTTGATGATCCTATTGCTCGTGTGTTGGATGATGTTTGCTGTAAAATTTCTTCTCCCTTGGCTAACCATGTGCCAGAAAAGAATGTTGACAATAATCTTATTCAAAAGTCGCCTTCATTGTCTTGTTTAACATATTTTTCATTACAAAGCCCACATCAAGGTTTGTAGTCATATGTGGAGATTGATAAAGGAGACTTTTGTTCTGTTTGGAATCAGCAACAGATTTTGGTTATTCACGAAATTCAGGATCCTTTTGGCAGCCTGCTGCTATCACCAAAGAAAGACAGTGCAGATGTAAGGAAAAGTTTAAGATCAAGGTATGGATATTACCTGGACCAGAGCAATAATGTGTTAATGGAAATCAATAGCTATGTTTATGAAGATCCTTTGGCAATATTCTTGAAGTCATCCAGTCAATTCATGCTTTGCAGGTTTATCAGCGGTCAACTTGTTTCCAAATTTCCATGGGAGTTGCCTTTCGATTCTTCCCTTTTCCTGCGCATCAGAAAGCATTTGGAAAGAAATCAATTAGCAGCCAGGATGCTTACATGGTTGCATTGGTTGTTCCATTTCACTTGATTAGGTGGTGAAAAGAACAATTAGAGTAGGTTTGGTGAATAAGCTCAGTTATGAGCATCTTTCCAGTTTGTTAGTTATGTTTTAGTCATGTTTGATTTTATTATGGTTTTCAGTTTTAGCCTTGAGTCAGAGTGGAGTCGCAGTATGGGTTTTATTTGGACTCATTTCCCAGCTGGATGTGACATGCGCTCTCCCAAAGATACGCCAGTTCTGGCACCTCTGAGCTACCATCCCCATTAGACAATGTTAAGTCGGTCTGTTCATCCCTTAGTCAAGAGATCAAAATCTCTTTTATTGCATTTCATTTTAGGTGTCTCATTCGGTACATTCCTGTCATTCCGTTAGGAACATCGATCTCACGACGGTGGGAGGCTTTTCACTGTATTTATCATGTCTTGCTGTCGGTCTATTTCTGTCCATTAACTCATGAAAAGCCATTTTGGTATAATACCATAAAGAGTCATTTGGAGTCATTGAATTACAGGGTTTTGTCTTCAAAATTTCTAATTATGTCGTGACACCTTGAGGAGGTTTCAAATAGTTTCATTTGAAATTTCATCGTTATAATGATTGATCGTGACTTTTCTTCAAAACTCTGTTTTGAAGAAAAATCGTCCATTCATCTTTTGTAATAAATGTAAATATATTTTCAAACTTTTCAGTTGTAAAGTTCTCAGGCGCAGCCCTGGTCACCTTGCCAATTTCCAGGCCATTCATCCCTGCAAGACAGACAAGTTAGTTCATCATTCAGCTCAGAAAATCACAAAAGAAGTAAAACAGAGTTTCAAATTGAAGTGTCAAAGGTTTCAAAACTACAAAAGTGGGTTTTTCACATAAAAAATCAAGGTCCATGATATATAAGGCATTTCTGGTGTTTAAATAATCCATTCACACGCCAAAGACATCAGAGAACCAAAGACAAGTCGTGGAGGAGCGAAAGCATTGTTTTAGGCTGAATTGTGTGTGGAAATCAGCTGCACAGCGCGTTGGCTGAGTGGCACGGTGCACATGGCGTGCTCGGCACATTGGGTAGTTTTCCGCAGTGTAAAAATACTTGCACGGCGTACGGGGGCTGGAACGTTAATTTTCACTATGTGACTTATCAATGGAACGGTCTCCTATGCTCCAAGTAAGGTCAAGTCATCTTGCAATCGCCTTTGATCAGTGTTTGGTGTGTTTTATGACTAATTATGAGAATTTGAATATCAAACTTTAAGCCATAATCTCTTATTAAAGATTTCTATTTGAAGTTTTGTGTTGAAGTTTTAAAACATTTTTGTGACACTCCCTGCCTTGTTTTCCCATCTCCAATGATCCCATTACTACAGTTTATTTCCTTATATCCCCTTATACACTTATTCCTGAGTTCCATTTTCCTATCCCTAAGTAACTTTATCCCTTATCATTCCTATTTCCTATTTCATTTGTATAAAAATTCCCAAAATCTACTCCAAAATTCAAGTGGTTGTCCCCTCTTACAAATTTTTTCAAATCCTCAAAGGGAAAACTACCACTTGGCAAGGCTTCATTGTTTCCACTGCCCCATTTTTACCACAGTCCCTTCCTACTTGGCACACATTTGGCAATTGAAGAAACAAAGGCACCAAATTTTCATACACTTGGAAAAATCAACATACACCTTGCATGGATACTATGGATACGGATACTTCTATGATCGATATCAATGAGTTACATGCGCCTAGAAGGCCAACAAAGAGAAGAACAGGTTGAGGAACATGACATACCATTACTTGGCGAGAAACAAGGTGTGCGAAGCAAGAATCAGGAACTTAAAGACTGAGTTGTAGAATGCATCGAGGAGGTGAAAAAGGCATGATCGACTCCAAATCTTGGCCAAAGATTCTTTGGCTGAGAATGACACTTGATGAGGGAACTTCAGTCCAAATTTCAAGGAATTTGGAGAAAATTTTGTCAATTTTGAATTTTTGGTCACAAAACAGGTTTTCCTGCCCGACGCGTAGCACCACCTTGCGCACGCTTATGATTGGGAGATCCTTTGGAGGAAAAATTGATATTTTTGGTTTTTTTATGAAAATTTATGCATGCTCAAGAATTGCCTAAGGATTTCATCAAGTTCTGGGTTTCCTAAAGGGTAAAAAACACCTTGGAAATGGCCTTTCTGCCACCTTTTGCACCCACAGGAAGCAGTGTTGGGAGATTGAAGTTTTGGAGGGTAAAATGACATCCAAATCCAGAAATTCCACTTGGGTTGGAAATTAGACAGGAACGGCTTTCCAACGAGCTATCATGAGCTCAATTGGGACTTCAGGAAGGGCCTCAAAATCAGCTCCAAACTTGTGCTACGCATAGAGATTTTGGGCGTGGCGCATAGAGAATTTTGGCCTATTTTTCACTCAGCAGCTTAGAATTTCGCCTAGTTTTGGCCAGTTTCAATTTTTCATGTAACTCTTGATGTAATTTGATGTAATTTCATATCCATGATGTAATTTTGGCACATTTTTACTTGTTCTAGAAAATTCATTCACCAAAAGGTGAAATGTGAGTGAATGGATCAGTTTCCTAGCATATAGAGGCAAGTTGTTTTCATTGCCTATTTTTCAGTTCCTAGTTTAGATATGGTTGAAACAGCTCCTAGAATGATGAGTTCGACCCCTATAGGCATGGGGAGGAGTTAGGATTTTCTATATTATGTATTTTCTCAGACATTTTCAGGGTTGGACACTTGGGATTGCTCAGCACTTCATTGTACATTCATTCTGCAATTTTGGCAAAGGAATAGACCAGGGTTTGCAGCCCTCTTTGGGATCCTTGTGGCTCTGTGCTTTGATGGTGCTTTTCTCCATGTATTTGTAAGTTCATTGATGTTTATGTGTACCATTTTCATTCTCCTTTTTTCTTAAATTAAGCAAATCAGTGTTAAAGGTAGAATTCAATAGCTTGCTTTGCTCTGCCTTTAGTTTCGCTTAATTTTACATGTTTTCATCTGTTTGATGAAGACTCTTGAGACCCTCTTTCCCTCTTCAGCTCCCCACCAGTCTGATTCATCCATTCAATCAATATAAAGCATAAAATCACTTGCCTTCCTTGCCCCAATCAGAACTCTGCAAAAACTAGGCCTTGTCCCCGCACCCAAAACTGCCTTTCCCTTTTATCCAACAAAAACCTCCCAAAATCAAACTCAAACTCCTTTACTTATATACCTAGCCTAAAATTAGCTTTTATTTCATTCATATCAAGCCTTATTGATTACTTTTCGCTGAGATTGACCCGGAGATATCCCTCTCCTATTTTGGTGGGGCTAGCTACCAGACTGAGCGTGGTTTGATGTTACCCTGAACTCTGCCTTCCTTCAACCTGAGGTAGATTTAGGCGATAACATATATATATTTGTATTAGTACTTCTTCAATGGATATACTAATCACAATATTGGCTTCTCCCTTCTTCAATCATTAGAGAGGTCTCAAACAAGGTTTCCCCTTTCCCCCACCCTCTTTCTACTAGTGGTCGAAGCTCTAGGTCAATATTTCATTGATACAAAAGAGCATCATCTTATAAGGGGTATTAATATTTCTAATGCATTTTTCCTAACACATATTTTATTTTTAGATGATATAATCCTCTTTCTTTCAATGGATGTAGGCATTTTACAAACTATAAATGGTATCTTGGACTTATTCTCAACGGTTATTGTTATGTTGATAAACCATGTAAAATCTACTTTGGTTGGGAATTCCCTTGACCGGGAAGTCTCTGACCTTGTCTCCAGAATCCTCTCAACTTCCCCTACACCTATTCATGGTCCCATTAAATATATGGGATTCTTTTTAAATCCAAATAGTTACAGGAAGGAGGATTGGGATTGGCTCATTTCAAAAATTGAACTCAAAATAAAAAATTGGTGTAACAGATTAATACCTAGGGTTGGAAAGTTGATCCTATGTAAGGATGTGATTGAAGCTATTCATATATGTTGGGTTTCACTTGTATGGGTTCACATAGGCATATTACAACAAAATTAATTATATCTCCTTAAGATACCATTGGGCTGGGAAACAAGATTGTAGACCTTTTTCTCTGACAACAATGTCTTCTATTTCCCTTCCAAAGCAGCTTAGAGGATGGAGATTAAGAAACCTCATATGTTTTACAAGAGATTTAGTTTAAAAGGTCATATGGAAATATATTCAGGTCTTTGGGATTTGGGCTCAAACTATGGTCAAAAAATACATCTACCTAGATATTATACTAGATTGGCTCAAAGCCCACATAATACCATCTCATTCCAGATATCTAGTCTGGAAAGCTATCAAAATATTTTCTAATGTAATCTTTCAAGGCCTTGGATAGTAAATCAAGAATGGTTAAAAGTTTCTTGTTGGGAATTATCCTTGGATAAGAATCACGGAATCACAAACTCTCTCTAAAAAACTTAACCGTGCTCTTCATTCTCAATGAATTTTATACTTGAATCAGGCCTATGCTTGGATGGAATTTATGGGCCAACAAGGTTGGAAGAGGGAAAAATATTTAAATATTGAGGGGTTTTTGGCTATTGAATGCAATAGGTATATTGAATCCCTTTACCGTAATCCCATCTCTCTCTCTGTTAGAAGCTAGGACAATACTAAGAAGGGGGCGAATCAATATTGTAGGAAATTTAAAAAAATTCTTTCATTTGCAATGATATTAGGACACCAATAAATACTTTAGAAATTAATTAATATGAGCATGGAAATATTCAACATAAATAGCACAAATAGTACACATAGATTCTTCAAATTATTTCTTTAATATCTTCACAAGGAAAGCTACAACTTGTTATTACAAAATTCATTGGCTACAACCAACAGGAAGAAACTACTCCCTTATATATTAACTACAATGGAAAGGAGATACAACCCATAATTTTATCAACTTCTACTGAAACGATATTCAAGCCCTAAAAATTTACCAAACACTATTGGAAGGTGCTACAACCCCTTACCTACAAATATTGTGTTAACTTTTCTTGGGGAAATATTGTTCTTTGCTTTAGATAATTGTATTTCATCATTTACAAATTGAATTTAACCAACAGCATTATAACATCATTACATCATATGCAATTATGTAGAAAGAACAATATCATCAACAATGCATCGGAACATAAATGAACAATAGAAGAAAATAATTCACACATAGAGACACCAAGATTGGTCGGAGACCAGGGGAAAACCCCACAATGGAGAAAATCATTTAGAATTATTCCTCTTATTAGATTGTCATAAAATTTTCAGTAAAGAGAGAGTACAATGATCCTATTCTTCAATAAAAGAACTATTTAAAAAAACTAACCAAACAATATCCATGAGATGATCCCACCAACACTACTAATCAAAACATTGTTCACAATCCTGCATTCAATTGTTAACATCTCTAATAAACTGTCAGAATCTACAGTCAACTACGGTCAACTACCACCTGAAACCCTAAGCCCTAGTTTCATGGTGCATGTGATCATGTGTGCGGCTAAATAATTCCAGCCGCACAAAGAGGCTTTTGTGCATGCATCTACAGCCTAAAATATCACCTAAAACCCTAGGACTTGGCCGCACGGAGAAAGTGATCATGTGTGTGGTTGGCATGTTATTGACGCATAGAGAGGCTTCTATGCATGTGGATACATTAAAAAATATCATGTAACAACCTAGCGGCTATGAACCAAAAACCCTAATCCACATGTGCGAGCTTCAGACCCTGCAATCTTGGACCTGTACGAACCAATCTTTGTGAACCAACTTCATAACAGTGCGAGCCAAACCAAAGAAGATAGAAGAAGAAAATTCTTAATGATGAGCTCCAAATGAGGCTCACTTGAATTATATTTATAGTCATCCAAGTGTGTCCAATTTCACTTTAGGGTCAACGTATCCTTTTGTGCACATGTGGGTTTCCATAATAAAATTATATTTTTCCTCAACCAAATTAAATTCTTCCAAGGGCTAGTAGGGGTTTTGCTTAATTAGTAATATTGTCCAAAGGAGGGAATTTTTCATTGAAATACCAAATTAACACTCCCTTTCATCTAGGGAGAAATTATCAATTGCAACATATAGCCCATCATAAGTGTTTCATCATCAAAAAAAAATTTCACTACTCATCCCTCTCATATTTTCTCATCTTTGCTCATTTATGCCCATTTTCTCATCTATGCTCATCTATGCTCATATATGTTCATCTACATTTTCTCATATACTCATATTTTCTCATATGTTGAACATTTTCGAAACTTAAAAGAAGAATAATTTGACATCAGAGGGGATCCCAAGCTACAACCCTCTATCCATCAAGAAGCCACTGCTACCACCCAGAATCATTATCGGTGAGGAGTGTTATACGCTATTTTTTCACATCTAGTTAATAGTCCTACAAACTAGATTGATCATCATTCGTGAACATGTTTTCATCATCCCTACACATACCCTAAGCATGAATGTTCCATATCCCTAAGTTTTTGTGTATGTCTGCTTCAAAACAATGCTTTTAACCCCCAAAGAACCCTGCCCTTTAGAGACCTGTGTTCAATAACAGGTTACTCCCTTCTACACTAGCATTGATTAGAAGTAGCTTGTCCCTTGTTGGGGGTGCATTGATTCTAGAAATTCAGGAAAAATCAAAAATAATCTCGAAGCTTCCTCTTCCAAAAGCTTCTAAGAATTGTTTTAACCATTTACCTTGGATAAGAAGTAAAAATCCTATCTTTTCCTACCTTGGAGATTTCACCTCTTATCCCTTGAGATCATCCTTCCATATTAAGTGGATCTCAATTCTGGATTGGTAAATGGATCAGAATTCCTAAACTACCACACTCTCCTATAAATTTACATACATCTACAACATCAAGGTTTCCTTTTGGATATTGATTGTGACCTCATGTTGTTGAATTGAATCCAAGAGAGTCATCGTCTTCATGCATTAGGGTGACATTGAGGTGTTCTTAGTGACAAAGAAGGACAAATCAACTTGGGGAGATCTCAACAAGATCAGCTATTATTCTTGGTTTTAAACTCTCTCCTATCCATATTAATACAAAGAGTATATTTTTTTCCTATATGTGTTATGCTATGTTTACATTCGTATGTTTCAATGATTTTTTGGTACATTGCATAGAGTAATTGGATCATTCTACATAGATGTAATATATCTTTGGCTTGTTATCATTGCATGTGCAGGTTATAATTATAACAATAGGAGCTACGATTGGAGCTTACAAGCTGAGAGGAGAGTAAAGCTTGTGATGGATTCTAAGTAAGCCTCTTTCCATTCTTCAATTTATCTAAGGGAAACTGTATATTATTTTCTTTCTATTGTTCTAGAACAATCCACTAAGTCTAGGGAAGATAAAAAAAAATTGCAGTCATAAATTTTGTATAACAAATTGGAAACTCCACTAGGGACCGTTTCTTTCCCTTAGTGGTTTCCTTATCCCTAGTACTTGTTTTACCTCTTAAAAAAACCTCCACTACCTCACTAAGTCTGAATTGATCCTAGGAAGACCTTTCATTGAGCTTCATTTCATTTTTGTGTTAGAACTTAGCTTCACCTTGATCAACACTCCCCCTGGTCTAGAGACAGAGTGTTGCAGCACTCCATATCCTTTTCTGCACATATGTTGCAGAGCAATGGTAGCCTATATGCACCTATGTTAACCCCTGTTACATGCAAAAACATCATTTTTATGATTTGATCTCTAATTAAATTTGGTGCAGTTGGTCATCCTTGTGTCCCTGAGTGTCTTGATCTCTCGAAATATTTCATCTTGTTTTCTTTTGGTTTTTAGTGCCTTTGATAAGAATTTGTTAAAAAATTTCTTCGTTCTTATCAATTATGTCATTAGAAAATTGATTGCTTGATCATTGGATTTCTTGAAGGAATTGGTGTTTCACTCATCATTCTGAATAGTTTATTTATTCAGTGACTATGCCAATATTTTAGTTTTCATCTGAAAATTAAGTGGAATTGAAAAGAAAAATCTTATGCATCATGCATTGCATCTAGGGTTTTGGGTGTGAAATCGGAATTAGGAACAATTGTATTAGGGGAATTGATTAAAAATATTGCATGTTGCATACTCTTTTTTATCTTCCCTCCCATACATATATTTTCATCGAAAACAAAAGTTTCATTTCATCATGTTATATTGCATTTTTAGGATATTTAGGTAAAATTCACAGTGAGCCTTGAAAACTAAAAATTAATTCTAGATAAAATTTAAAATTATTGAATCAATCTTAAGAATCATTTCAAACATTAATGCAAACATCTAGAGGTCTAGTCTAGAGACGTGTTCCAACATCTATAAACTTAGGAGTTTTCATTTTTTGTCATCGTTGCATTCTGGGGGTGATATCTCGTTCCATGTATGTAAATGTGTTGAGCTCTAGAAATTCCTTTTCTTTTACAAAACCATCATCTCATTTCACTCATCTTTCATCAACTCATAAGCTTAAATCAATGAAGAATGATTAGGATTGTCTTAAGAATACATGAAATTGATTAACATGTTGTATTTTCATGGTTTTTTGTTGGTTTAATAATTTTGTGCAGTATAGCTATAGAATACAGACATTCTATAGCTGGTCAGGCGTTCCGCAGCTATATTTGTGTTTGAATATGATACAGGTGTCAGTTAAAGAAATGGCTTACATGGGTAGTTCCAAAATCCGTCCTACATTATTTCTTCCTATCCACGAGGACCAGATTGACGATTGGAGTCTAATCCAATAGTTAGAGCCGAAGTCAAAGAGACCGTTTTACACAGAAATTCGGACTCTTGATTTGCTCCGTAGCAAATCATGAGTCCTAAGAGTCCCAGTTTCATTATAATTTGAAGTTACACCTGTAGCTATTCCTATTCGAAGTTAGTTGTGCAATTTAATTATAAATAGAAGTTCTGTAGAACCAAGAACAAGTTAACTGTTAATAGCATAAGTTCAGAATATACTCTTTTTTATCAAACTCTGTTTTTAAATCAAGGAGATCAGTTCTTTGATGTTGTTTTGATCACATCTTCAAGGAGCTAAGGAATTCACCAAATTGGTAGCAGAGGGCCCCTGCTGCTAAGGAGGTTTTTATGCTTTCTAGCTAGGTTTATTTCAGTTTATTTGTTTAGTATCTCTTTCTGCTTATGCTCAAGTTTAATGCTTCATAATTGACAATTGTTGTGTCCAATTGAGTAAAAACCATTTGTATATATTATCAAATATTTACAACTAAATGGTTAGAGACTTATAGGTACAGTGATTATTTAGATTTCATTCACTGCTTTCATAATTGACAATTGTTGTATCCAACTAAGTAAAAAACCGTTTGTCTATATTACCAAATCTTTACAACTGAATGCTTAGTGACTTATAGGTACAGTGATTGTTTAGATTTCATTTTCTGTCTTTCATAGTTGACAATTGTTGTGTCCAACTGAGTAAAAACCATTTGTCTATATTACCAAATCTCTACAACTGAATGTTAGTGACTTACAAGTACATTCATTGTTTAGATTTCATTTTCTGTCTTTCATAGTTGACAATTGTTGTGTTCAACCAAGTAAAATCCATTTTTCCTATTTTCAAATCTTATATTAAAATGTTTAGTGACTTATAGAAACAGTAATTTTTTAGCATTTCATTCTTTCTGTCATTTTCTTACTAGAATTAAGAGAATAATGCATTTGTCCGAGAGCCATACCAAGGAGTGAAGGCTTCAGAATTGGATGAGACTTGATAAGTTGGTTACTCACTTAATTAGTTGTAGTTAGAATATCCTCATTCCATTGCAACTAACAATCTCTTTAAAGGACATTCTGATTGAAACTAAATCTGAATATGATTTGCAAGAATGGCTAAATGATTAGATTCAATGCAATGTTTGAGTTATCAATTGCATTTCCTGTTTTCATTTCTTAAATCTCAATTGAGTCATAGATCCATGGATTAAGTTTACTCACTAATTGAAACACTTGTTTTATCTTTTTAATTAGAACTAGACTTTAGAACTTGTCCATAAAACTCTGACTTATTTATAGGAAATTAACTATTTTTGTAACATTTCCTTTTCTTCCTTTTTAATTAGATTTATTCTCACTTTCTAGCCTAAGATAGGACACTAAGGATTAAAAACAAAAAACCCCCGAAACAATAAGAAAAGAATAAAAACAACGAAGTAAGAGAAAGGACACTTAGGCACATATAGTGCACTACACTTCATCAAAGTTACAAGCCTTGGTTGATAATTAATGTTAACAATTTAAAACACTAAATTGACTAAACAAAGTGTATTGTATTGTTCTCCATGTACCTATGGGTATATTGGATGGTGTTGCACTTATGAAAGTATATGGGAACACTCTCATCGTACGGTTATGCATTAGACATCACTAACACATACTTAACTTCCATGTATCATCGAGTATATTTTGGAACTCCACCATAGGTTTCTATTCTCACAATAGGTAACCAAGTCAGACACCTTATCTACTATGATACACCGAACACAGAATTTGGGGATATTTCTTGCCATACATAAATCCTTGATTCTCCAAGGTGGTATATTGTAGTTCACAGTTGTTTGGTAAACCGTTTTGCCTAGTGAACACTGTTTTATTTTATTTTTAGTATTTAATTTCTCAAATAGATTAATTGGCCATGGAATAACATCCTCGTCATGGAAAAAATCCTTATTAATTAGATCTTAGGTTAAGACTAATGGAAAAAATTCATGAGTCAACCAGTCAAGAAAAATGTCCAAACTTCTTCTCAACCAAGTAGTTCTCCAGCTGAACAAGCTGGCCCTTTTCCTTCTTCACTTGTTGTTTCTTCATCCCTTTCTTCCTCCTCGCCTGGTGAAATTATTGATTAAAGTAACCAGGAAGCTAAGAAGAAAAATAAAAGGATGAAGAAGAAGAAGAAAAATAAGCAAAGGATCAACCAAAAAACCATTTCTATTAACGAAACTAGTATGGAGAAACCTTCCAATCAACCCACAAAGTTAAATTCCCTTGAAATTTATGTAACGGTGATCACCTTCTTAGATATTTTCCTGGTATTTCCAAGGTATTATAATTTTGGTCCAAAGGCTCATGTTAGCCTTTTTCATTAGCCTCTAGAGATCATGTTGGTGAAAAACCATCAACTAGTGATAGTAAGGTCCATGGGAAGAAGGAGAAATTGAAGTTTCCCTGTAGGTTATGTGAAGGGAATCATCCTATTCACCTTTTTCCTTATATGGATGAAACCTCAAAAGTGTTGGAAAAAACTTACAGCTTCTCAGCCTCGTCTTCTAGTTGGTTATCGAAATCTTTCCCCCATTCCTCCGCTAGTTGATGAAGTGATTGATCCAAATATGTCTCCATTCAATCCCACTCTCTCTGAATGTGAATCGCATGAGTTCATTCCTAACCAACCATTGGTTGAGAAAATTATTAACTCAATTCCACCTTTAGTTTATTGTACCTCTATCATAGAGATTGAACTACATACCTCTCAGGTTCTTCTTGTTTCTTTAGGTTTCAATGAACTGGGCGGAAATCCTCCCATTCCCGCGGCACAAGGGGGTGACACCCTCATTCCCACATCACAAGGGAGAAATTCTCCAATTCCCATTGCACAAGGGGGAAGTTCTCCCATTCCCATGATACCCCCTCCAAGTATTATGGTAACTTCATTTGATTGGAGTTGAGTAGTAGGATATTGTCTTCCTCCTTACATGCCATTCTAGGTCTTAGTACAGGCTTATAATATGCTTGTACCTAGCACAGTTATATATGAAGGTGCATATGTTAGTATTTTTTCCTCAACTACCTGGAAAGCTTTAGATTCTCCACAATTTGTGACCGTTACCCAGAATATGTTAGATTTTAATAGAGAAACTAGTCAACCATTAGGGATCCTTCCTCAGTTGCCTATTACTTTAGGAGGAAAGACTGTCTATATAAATGTGATGGTAGTCCAAGGCCATTTGGATTTTAATTTACCCCTTGGGAGTGATTATGTTTATTTCATTGGAGATTTTGTCTCTTCACTCTTTCATGTGATGTGTTTTCCACATGAAGAAACAACCATGACCATTGATGAGTTTTTGTTTGTTGGTCCTAATCTGACTCCCAATCAGCCACTTTCCCTAAATGGTCCTTATATGCAAGTGATATCTCCCCCACCATAGATTAATTTTGTGGAAACCTATTCCATGTTTGCATCTACCGATGATCTGGTAGGCGACGTAGTGCATCATTTACTGGGGGGATTAGATTTTGATCTTGTAACAGCCCTGGTAAAAAATCCATGTAATAAATTTAATAAAAGGAAAAATAATAACCAAGGTCCTAGGACACATATTCCAAGTTGAATGTTGGGGAAAAACATCCTAGTGGGTGTTCATTTGGTTTATTATGGCTAAGGAAATTGGCAAAGGCAATGGAAAAGGCTTTGGAAAGGCATGAGGCATTAATTGGCATTTATTTATGAAAATAATGGAAATGAGGATAAAACGAAGGTGAAAGGTAACAAGTTGCATGTGAGAAGGAAAATAATGGAAAATTGAAGAAAAATAGAGGCCTCATTAATAAAAATGCTTCTGAGGATCAGTTGGTACATTTTCCAGTTCATCTTTGGATCTCTCTCTCTATATCTCTCACACACTCTTGGACACTTAGAGTTCTCTTGGAGAACTCTAGCATTAGATCAAGAATGAAAAGGAAGGACAAATAATGCAAAAGGAAAGAAAATATCAATCAAGGAAGAGCAGGATCAAGTAGTTGTTGCGAGACTTATATGTTTTGATTTTCGTGTGTGATTTCCTTTCTAGATTTAGCATGCATGGTACATGCATGTGTGCATTTGGTTCTCATGTTTTCATTGCCAGGGGTTTTCCCAGGTGTGATAGTGTTCTTTATCCCTACCTTGTCATTTTCATATTTCCATGGTGTGGTGGGTTCTCCTGTATTTGGTTGAGTTGGATTTTCGGATGGACTCGAAGTTGAGTGGAGTTGTCTCAGGATTATTCACAAGGGCTAGGAATCCCGAGATGGGAAACACAGTAAATCCTAGATGTGAACACCTTGATTGAGCCTAGGAATCCTTGACTGGTGAATGGCAGGATACATGGTAAATCTCAGTGGTGAGTACCTTTCATTGGGCCTAGGAATACCTTAACCAGTAATGGTGGGATCAATGGTAAAGACCAGAGCATGGAGACCTCATAGGCCTAGGAATCCCTTGACCAGTAATGACATGATACATGGTAAATCCGAGAGGTTTAGACGGATAAATTCCTCATGGTTTAGGTGAAGATATATGAAGGCATTCATTCTTGTTTCAGGCCTAGTGATCCAGTGGGGATTGCGCTGAAGCCTGGTTGTATTGATGAAGGTTCGATCCTAGTGATCTGGTGTGTATTGTGGTAAAGCCTAGCTGTATTGATGAAAGTTCAGGCCTAGTGATCTCATGGGGATTGTGGTAAAGCCTAAAGGATCCCTAGTTGATTTTTTTTTAGTCATACATTTATGCTTGGAATATGGCATAGGGGTGATTGGCTAAAAGAAATATTTGGTTCATCCAATCTATGGTCGGGTGGGTCGTGGAAGTACCATACTTGGTCGGCTTTTGCATTCATTAATAAGAGCTTCCTCTCGTTTGTATGTTATGTGTAAATATACTAGTTTATATGTGGATTTTATGGTTGTTATATCCTTGTTCTTTATGTTGGCTACATGTTGGTTATGAGTATTTTTTATGACAAACTTGATGCATTGTTCTCATCATATTTTGATTAGAAAATGAATATACAATGTATGTATAGAGTAATAGATGATAATGCATCTATTATGAGAACGCACTAAACCTTCTTGGTTATTTTTAGATAAGTATAAGACCCTTTGTTCAGATGTGTATTTATGACTTGTAGATTTCATGTTCATGATATGTTTGACGGAATGTTTGTCATGGAAGGCTTTGTCCTTGTGTCATTCATGGTTCTGGAAATTTCATTAAGTTCTGGGAAGAGGTATGGATCTTGGCCTGAAAAGTGGCTTAAATCTCGTGGCTGCATACACAAAACTGGGTGAAAAAACTGTAGTCGCTCCTTTGTAGAAATCATGTGTGCGACTGGATGGTTTCAGTCAAAATCAGGAAGTGTTGTGCCAATGTTTGGGAGATCAAGGAACTGAAAAAATAGGTTTAATTCACGTTATATGCACTTGGAAGGGTGTTTTATCCCTTGGGAGTCCTATAACACCTAATATGTAAGTCATTAAGGGTTTTGCTTTGTCGATTCCACTTCCTTAAGGTGATCTAAGAGGTTGAATAATATCATAGTAACTATTTGTCACATGTTTAGCCCGATAGGCCAGTAATTTGGGTAAATTTGGGAGGAGAATTAGGGGAATTTTGAGGTCTAAAATGGGCCTCCTAAGGAAATTATATAATAATAGTGGAAATAATAAAATAATATTATATCACATCATCAAATTTTAGAGGGAAAAAAAAAACTACTTTTTCAACTTGTATTTTCAACTTATATCCCTATGGGTTTACTCCAATTTCGAGCAGGAACACTCGTTTGATGTAAAATTTTATTCCTCATCCAAGAAGTACCCATGTTGCATACTTTTTATGGACCCTGCTACATGAAAACTGAGAAATACATGAAAAATGTGATTGCAATCACATTTTTTCATGTATTTCTCATTTTTCGTATAGAAAGGTCCATTGAAAGTATGCAACATGGGTATTGCTTGGATGAGGAATTAAATCTTGTATCCAATGAGTACTCCCACTCGAAATTAGAGTAAAACCTTAGGCAGATAAGTTGAAAAAGTAGTTTTATTATTTTATTGTTTTTACTTTTTTACCCCAAAAATGGTGAATCATCCCCCATGGTCGACATCATTATATTGAATTCTATTGGTTCTTATAAATTTTATTTTGGTTGTACATTTTTATTAGGAGGCCCATTTTATACCTCAAAAGTTCTCTAATGGGTGTTACAAAGTGGTATCAAAGCATGGTTCAACACTTGGACTGGAATGGGCGGAATATGTTTGTCATGCATGCATGAAGGATGTATATGTGTATGTTATGTATGCATGGTAGTAGACATTGTTACATTTGTGTAGACATTTACAGGTTGATGACGTTGTTGTTAGGATGTGTTTGTCATGAATGCATGTCAGTTTTATATGAATTTGCTATGCATGCCAATGTTTATATGTTGTTATGCATGCATTGTCATGGTCATGGCTATGAATGTATAGTATGTAAGAGATGAATTATGATGTCCATTGTTGTGTTCTTGTGTTATCTTGATGTTATTTGAATGTTATGATGTTGATGTGATGGCTGAGATGAAGAAAGAGATATAGATCATCAAAGCCAGGTTGCAGCACTAGACCTCGGGGTAAGACCAGATCGGCATATAGGCATTGTATGTTTGGCATCCAGGTATGTTGGTTAATGGTTGTTATAAGAATTAGGTTTATGTATATGTATGTTATTCTATGTTTTTTTCTGGCTACAGGTATGATATATATATTAGTAATCAGTGTGATCACATGTACATGCGTTAGTGAGTTATGAATGACAGTAACTTGTTGTTGTATGCATTATGGTCATATCCGTAATGGTTATGGTCATTGAACCTAAGATGTTGATATTATATATATCGTGCTAAGTTTTATTGTCCTATGAAGATGGTTAGGGTTATGAAATTCAGGTATGAATCGACTTATTTGCGATATTGTGTTGTACTAATCTAGATTGACTATGCATAAGTGATTTTTATACATGAATGACAATTGTTTATGAGTTTATGACGTGAAAATTTTATCTAGTTACTGTTATGGGAATCATGACCTTGATTATGTTTTATTTGATATGTTTTGAAGTTATATTGTGCTAATCTAGATTAATTGTGCAGACAATATATCCTCCCCTGAGATACATTAAGGTATGAGTTTGCTTTTGTCATTTATTTGGTGCTTGAATGTTTGATTAGGTCGTCTATTTAGTGTTTGAGTGTTTGGTGTCTATTATGTATTCTATATATTTTTTGAATGTTTTATTAATTGCATGATATGAGTATGTGTTTATGAGATTTCTTGAAGGAATGATCTTATTTTAACACAGTTGTACTAACATAATATGTGCTGAGAAAACCGATATGTACTTGAGTGTAAGTGTGTGCTGGTTGTAGTATTATGTATTATGATTTTTATTTGATTATTACACTATTTTTCATCTTGGTAAAGGTTGATTTCAAATTAATATACATGATGTCTTGAACTTTAGAACATGTGACTGACATGTGTGAGCAATTTGTAGGGAAACATGCTTGGTATTAGCATGAAAAGGTAATAGTTGATTTGTTTATATATAACTAATGGTTGGGTGATGTGATAGCTTGTAATAATACTTGATTATAGAAAGTTAAAATTTTAAGGAAAGGAATTGGGAGAGAATTCCTTTGGTTATGTTTAGAACCCGCAATTCCAAATGAATAGGTGTTGTGCATGAATATAGGAAGTCTTCTTAACCTTGATTTAATATGACATTATGCGGATATGTGTTATATTCATGAACATGTATTTGAAATTTATATTAGCTAGCTTCTATTTGTGGCTAGGTCCATCAAGGGAATTTAATCCCCTTGAGAGATGGCATGGATTTTTTCCGTTATAGATCATCGTGCTTGGCACAATAAGGTAAGATAAATGATATATGTTTATATGTGTTTATACACTGACAGTTGTGTGGTTATGGAAGTATGATGCAGGTATTGCATGGAAAAATAGAATTCCATGAAATCTTGAAGAAGACTTAGGTTGAGATTTCCCTTGGAAGCATTGGGAAACCATGGGGACTGAGTCATGGTGTTTGTTCCTAGTCTTGTGCTTTTGGTATTTTGTGATTTGTTGCACTCGATTGTGAGTTAGTTTATGTATAGTGTATGGACATAACACTTCGTTTTTTATCACGTTTTTTTATTGGTTTTCATGGTATTATTCTTGTTTTTTTCTTGTTCTTTATTTTTCATGTTTTGAGGGTCTTGGGAATTGGTTGGGAAAGAGGAAATTTAATGGATTTTGGGAAGAGTTGGATGAAACCCAACATGTAATGTAATACTTGGATGAAGCTCAGTGCATATATAAGGGAAGTTTAAGGAAATATTATGATAGTTAGTTGAGTTGGTCAGATCCACTGGGATAAATGAATGATGGTAGGGAAGTCATCAGAAAGGTAACAGGAAATGTGAAGTAAATGGATTTGAGGAGTAAGATGCCTTGGCTATGTTGAGAATTTTTTTTCTCAATGTTGTGCATGTGATGCATGGATAAAGGAAGTTCTCTTAACCTTGACCTTATGTTATATGGTATTGTGACTATGATTACGATGATGTCTATATATGTATATATGTATGTATGCATGTCATTTTCTGACAAGGTCATCAGGATTCATTCTTCTGAAGGAATTATTTCTTATGCAGGTGAACGACATGAAGAGGTTCTTGGTCTTATGACGAATCAAGTGGAAGAGTATCCTTCACAAATCTATGAGGTTAGTATCATGTATATATGAATTTATATTATGTGATTATACTATGCCTATGTTTATGTTATGGACAGGTAACGTTGAGGGCTACATCAGCAGTGTGGAAGCAATATGATATGTGAGATGCTCGAACAAGCATGAATAGTAGAAAAACACTAGAAGGAAGTTTTCTTGGTAGAGTCAATGTGTGTCTAAGGATATGAAGTGCTATTATTGTATATATTATGTGTTGGATGGTGTTGTCATTGATGTCAACCCATGGAGTTGACTGGGTTTGACTTTGACCAAAAACACCAGTTATTGATGTTGAATGGATAATGAACGCTTCTCAATAATTGTCATATTACATCTAGATAACAACTACATTGTTGGATATTTGAAAAGCCAAGTCCTAGGGTTTGGGTTAACTGGATTGAGGATGTACCCCGACTTTTTCGAGGGTTTTTTAAGGGTTAAATCATTGATTATAGCTTGGATATCCATGTCATTGGATTCTCCTCGAAGCGATATTTTCGGTGGTATGTGGTACGTTGTGGTTCATCTTGTTTAGAGAGGTAAGTTAGTTTGAGGGTAAAAACCCCAATTGGTGGGCTAAAACCCAAAAATAAGGTGACTTGCACATTTCCATTAGTTGTAGGCACCTAAAATTAATATTAAGGGTTTCTTGCCATATTTTTTGGAGATAATATCCTAATGAAGGGCTTCAAGCCAATATGCACCCATATAACTCCAACATCTCGTTGAAAAGCCTAATCTATTTAGGTAGTGCATCTTTCTTAGTGAATAAGAAAATAAATTACACAATATTTATGAATTAAAATTAAAAAATAATAATGTGTTAAAATCCTAAATGTCTTTTGCAACGTTCACTATAGAATCCCCTCTCAAGTCTATAAAAAGAAAACTCATATATCCTCCAAAACAAGCCATTGTGGAAATTTTGTTATACCATGTTTCTACGAAGCTTTAGAAGCTGAAACAAAAACCCATTTGATCTGAAATCCTTATGAACCTCGTGACTAAATTTTAGATCTTGATTCTCTATATTTTCGGAGGTATGATCTAAGGAATTTAGGGTTATAGCAAGCTCCTAAATTCCCTGTCAAATAGGTGACCTTGGTAAAATCACCATAACTTTCTCTCTAAGCATTGGATTCAAATTTCCTAAAAAGTGACAGAAATAGGACGTACTGTAGATTTTTGGGTATTTGTTTCAAGGAAAAAGTTCGATATAGTGACACGTGGCCCTTTGTACAAGTTCTCTCTACTCAACCATTCTATAATCAGGTCATCATGGGAGATTGGAAATAACTCTTTCTTGAAGAATCCAATCTTGATCAGACCTATGGGTTGGAAAGAGGACTCAAAAGGATATTATAGGATTAAATTTCAGACCTTGGAGATCTGAAATTACATATATACAATAGATTCAATATCGAGTTCCTAGAAGGGAACAAAAAAGTATGTTATTTCTCCATTCTTGCTAGGTGTTGGGTCTAGTTTATTTAAAGGGTATGCTAAAAAATTTAAGGGTTGATTTAGTGACTATTTGAGGGATGTTACAGCAACATTTGGTTCCCTAACTAGTCACCTATATGACATTAGTGAAGTAGTGTATGATTTAGTGCTATGATGATTGAAGTATAGAAAATGCATTGAGTGTGACCTAAATATTTTTGGACCTGTGTATCCCTGTTACAGTGAGGTAGTGAAATTAATTTTTATTTTTTCTTATAGTGATCTAAATACTAGAGTAGTTGGACTATGACAGTGTGTTGACACAATAACCTATGACATTTCAAAGACCTGTGACTCAATATTATGTGCAGTAATGTCACTTAGCATAACAGTGACAATTTTATCTTAACCTGGCACTCAAACCTAGACATAACAAGTATGTTGATACCTTGATTTACACTTTCAAAATGAACTTGAAAATGGTGATTTGGCTTATGAAATTATATGACAGTGGTATAGAATTCTATTGAATCAGCATTGGTGGGCTATATGACATCTACTATATAGGACTATTTATTTGATAAGGAAAGACCCTTGGTGACTGCAATTCTTGACTTGACAATGATATAAAATATCATAATACGGATTGACATTTATATGATGTATTTGACAATAATTGATACTTGTGACTTTATGTTAACTTAAATTTATGGATGAATAAAATAATCACCTTGAATTTGACATCCTAAGAATTAATTTGACAATGTATAATGACATTTTGCCCTAAGTTTGACTTAGAATGAGAATATCAAATAGTCATACCACACACGTTTACCTTTTGACTTTGACTAGACTTGACATTGATATATTGACTTTGACTAGTAGAACCTTGAGTTGACAATGTCTATGATAACCTAGGATAACTTGACTGTGACCTTGCAGGGTAGCAATTAGTTAAGGGAACATCATCCAATTATACAACCTATTGGATAAGGATAGATTGTAGGGTTTAACCAGTCAAACAATGTTCTTTCATATATGTTGGTATCTCTTTGGGGACAAATTTTGAGAGCATTGATTGCAGGGAATCAAGATGACTTGAGACACCTTGGGTTATGCCATCATTTGATAGAAATGCTAGATAGTTGGTGCATTGTGTGTAACCTGATACAATGATGACAGTGATACAACATCTATGACTATTCATTCATGAGTAGTGTGATGACATTGTTTTTATGACTATTCATTTGTGAAATGAAATTTTGTCGTAGCCGACAGTTATACAATGATTTTCAATGAAAGTGATATACGGTGTGAAATGACAGTGAGACAGTGATAGCTTGATGTGTAGCTTTGTGCAGTGATTAGTTTGTGGCAACAGTGATCACTAGCTACTAGGATTCGATATTTATTCTACATATTCCTTACAACTATTCTACATTTATTCAGAGTACAGGGGGTCCAGTGTGAAAATTGTGAAACATGATCTACCGACTCTTCTAGGTGATTAGAGTCACCTTCAGGTTGTGGCCTGAGAAAACTTCAGGGCGGCAGGGTGGTGCTAGGGAAAGTTGTCTCTTGCACAAGGTGTTGTGGCATCCATTCAGTTGTGGTTGATAAACTGAAAGGGCAGTGAAGAAAAATTTATGACAGCAGTTAGTAAACAGAGTGTTGGGGAACTCATCAGGTTGTGGCCTGAGCTACAGGGAATCGTGGCATCCTTCTGGTTGCAGCAAGATATTAGGATTTAGTAGCATCCCACAGGTTGTGGCATGTGAATTAGGGGGTTGAGGCATCCCTCAGTTGTATCTTAAATCTTGATGTAACTATTATTTCTTTTAAAGAGAGAAGAAGACAATTACTAGAGAAGCATTTAGTGGTTTTGACCTGGAGGGGGTTTTCCACCTAAAATATTTGTGTCTACTATTTTATCTTTTTGCATTGTTGAATTGTGTTGTTTAATTTTGATCATTTTTGAAGAAGAACATTGATAATAACTGAAGAATAACTAATGCTCTGAAAAAGGATTAAAAAGTGTTAATTTCTAAGAAATATTGATTCAACCTCCCTCTCAGTATTTCCAACAATAGGTATCAGAGCTTGGTTCCTTTAGTAACATATTAACCGCTCGAAGTCAGTTTTCAGATCATAAAGATGGAAACTCCAAAGAAGAGAGTTGAAAGTGTTTCAAAGGAAGGTAAAAGTGCAACAAAATCTGAAGAAAGTGAGTATCGTGTACCAATCCCTGATTTTGATGCACATAAATACTAGATATGGGAATCCATGATGGAATTACATTTGAAGGGACATGAAGTATGGAAATCAGTTGTTTCTGGGGACACATCTATCAACAAAGCTAAAAGGTACAATTCAAAGGCCATGAATAATAATTTTGAATGTTTTGCCAAATTTTGTGAAAAAAAAAGTAGGTTAATGTTCAACAGCTAAATCTCTCTGGGAAAATATTCCTAAACTCTATTCAACAAATAAATCAGGTCAAGATGTTATTGAACATTCATATTCTTCTGGTTTTTATGAAGAAATTGAAGAAATGACTCAGACATAGTTTCAAAATGAAGTGATAAAATTGATAAAGGAACTCAAAAGTCAAAAGGAAAGGACAATACTTTTGGAAGTAGAGTCTAAGAATATGATTAGCAGTCTTAGAGCTTAATTGGAATAATTCAAGAATAAAGAGGCACAATACTTCAAGAGAGAAGTCCAACAAAAGCAACAAGAACTTGACACGGCCTTTGCAGAGATTAGCAGGATCAAACAATAGATGCAGGAAGTATAAATTAAAATAAAGGAATCTGATAAAAGGTACATATCTGCAGTTGAACAGAAGAAAAAGGAATTATAAACCTCTTTAGATGAACTAAGCAAGCTTAGGATTGAGATCAATAAGCAGAAGGAATAGATACAGGTTCTCAACAGAGAAGTAGAGAAGATCCCTCTTCTCAAGATATAGGTTGAGGAGGCAGAAAAAATAAGGGATGCCTTAAAAACATGGTCTCAATAAGATCTTGCTCAAAAGAAAGAACTTGATGCAGTGCTTGATGAGATCAATAAGCTCAAGGAATCGCAAAAAGAACACTTACAAGATAAGACAAATGAAGAAGAAAAAATGAAGGCAATTAAAGTTGGTAAAGCTCCAGTTCATGAAGGTACAAGCTCCACATATTTGCAAGATGGTCCTAAGAAGGAAGCTTTTTTAGAATGAAAAGCCAAAGAAGAATGTTGCAATACCAAAAACCAATACCAAATTATTCAATAACAAAGGAAAACAACAAACTACAGCACTGCCTCCAAAGAAGAATGATAAATCTTCCAGGTATGTTCGTTTGTTTAAAGGTTATTGTTTTCCATGTGCTAAATATGGACATATAGCCAGGGATCGTAAATTTGTTGACATGTATAACTATCAAGGACCATCACATCCAAATGAATCATTCAGGTACAAACATTTATTTAATTGTTATTTCTTTTTATGTGCTAACTATGGACATAAGGATAGGAACTGTGAATTTTTTTGGCACGTACAATCATTATTCGCAAAATACTAGAAGCAAGTTTGCAGCATCGCGAGACAGGTTCCATGATGATTTTGTCAGTAGAGAATATATGCCAAATGGGCCAAACGTTGAATGTTTCAAATTCCATAACTATGGCCATAAAGCTTATGATTGCAAATATCAGATGGAATCACCTATGGACAACATTGAATGCTTCAATTGTCATAACTATGGACACATTTCTCAAGAATGCAGGTACAATCCTGGTAAGGAATGTTACAAATGTCATAATCATGGACACATAGCTCGTCACTACAAGAACAAAATGGAATAAATCATGAATATTGATGAGGACAATAAGAAGTTCTAGAAGAAGAGACGGGTACAAATACAGGAAGAACAGGTAAAGGATCAGCAAGAAGTGCAAAAAGACAAGAATGTCTCAGCAGTTATGCTCTCAGGGTTTTTCACAGGTAATGAGGAATCATTAGTTGCTTCAGAAAATGACTGAAGTTAATATGGTTTGTTAAATGATACACTATTTTAAATAATCCATCTCATCAAATCCTTGAATTTTGAAGTGGGGGATTTTATACAGCAGTATGTGGCACAAGTCTACCATTTACAGACAAACAACATGGACAGATTGGCAACTTCAGGACAAATGTGTCAAATCCATAATAAGTTCAAGGGGAGAATAATAGTTAAAGACCTAAATGTCTCCAAATATTTCCAGAGGAAATTTTATTTTCAAGGGAGCACATGCAGGTTACAGGTCCACAAGGATCACCATTGATAGATTATTATAAGAAGGCTTCTCGTCAGAGGGATCACAGGCAGATAACAAGTCCACATGAAGCAAGAAAATTCTGAGGGGAGTAACCCTTTGCCATTTATTTCAAAGGGGGAGAGAATGCCTAAGAAGGAGATTGAAATATTCATAAGGAGCTAAAGCATGAAGTCAAGGAGAGTTGTACTTGCAGGAGGAGTACGTGTGTTGACATAAATGACAAAGGGGGAGATTTTTGGATGGTGTTGTCATTGATGTCAACCCATGGAGTTGACTGGGTTTGACTTTGACCAAAAACACCATTCATCGATGTCTAATGGATAATGAATGCTTCTCAGTAATTATCCAATTACATCTAGATAGCAGTTATATTGTTAAATGGTTGAAAACCCAAGTCCTAGGGTTTGGGTTCTCTGGGCTAAGGATGTACCCCAAATTTTTTGAGGGTTTTTGAAGGGATAAATCATTGATATTGGCTTGGATATCCATTTCATTGTACTCTCCTTGAAGTGATATTTCCATTGGTATGTGGTACGCCACGTGGTTACTCCTGGTTAGAGATATAAGTGAGTTTAAAGGTAAAAACCCCAATTCATGGGCTAAAACCCCAAAAGAAGGTGACTTGAAAATTTCCATTAGTTGTAGGCACATAAAATTAATATTAAGGGTATATTTCCATAATTTTTGGATATATTATCCTAATGAAGGGCTTCAAGCCACTATGCACCCATATAACTCCTACATCTTGTTGAAAAGCCTAATCTATTTAGGTAGTGCATCTTACTAAGGGAATAAGAAAAAAAAATACACAATTTTTATCAATTAGAATTAACAATTAATAATGTGTTAAAATAATAAATTTCTCCTTCAACATTCACTATAGAAGCACCTCTCAACTCTATAAGAATAAAGCTCATATATCCTCCAAAACAAGTCATCGTGCGATTTTTGCTATAACTTTGTTTCTACGAGGCTTCAGAAGTTGAAACAAAAAACCATTTGAGCTGAAATCCTGATGAACCTCATGACCTCATTTCAAATCATTTTTATCTATATTTTGGGAGATATTATTTGAGGAAGTTAGGATTTTTGCAGGCTCCTGAATTCCATGTCAAACAGGTGATCTTGGGAAAATCGTCATAACTTTCTCTCTAAGCATTGGATTCAAATTTCTTAAACAGTGACAGAAAGAAAAACTATAGTATGTTTGGTATCATTTTCAAGTCCAAAGTTCGATACAGTGACATGTGGATACTTGTACAATTTCGCTCTACTAAACCAATCTATAATCAGGTCATCGTTGGAGATTGGGCATAACTCTTTCTTAAAGGATCCAATATTGATCATACCTGTGGGGTTGCAAAGAGGACTCATAAGGATACCACAAGACATAATTTCAGACATTGGAGATCTTAAATTATGTAGATACAACAGATTCAATATCGATCTCATAGAAGGAAACAAAAAGGTATGATATTTTTCCATTCTTGCTAGGTGTTGGGTCTAGTTTATTACAAGGGTATGCCGCAGAATTTAACGATTTATTTAGTGAATGTTTGAGGGATGTTACAAAAAAATTTGGTGCCCTATACAGTCACCTATATGACAGTATTGAAGCAGTGTATGATTTAGTGCTATGATCATTGAAGTATAGAAAATACATTGAGTGTCATCTAAAGATTTTCAAACCTATGTATCCTTGTGATAGTGAGGTAGTGACATTAATCTTGATTGTGTTTTACAGTGGTCTAAATACTAGAGAAGTTAGACTATGATAGTGTGTTGACACAATAATCTATGACATGTCAAATACCTATGACTCAATATTATGTGTAGTGATGTCACTTAGCATAACAGTGACAATTTTATCTTAACCTGACACTCTGAGCTAGACATAACAAGTATGTTGACACCTTGATTTTGATTTTCAGAATGAACTTGAAAATGTTGATTTGGCTTATGACATTATATGAAAATGGTATATAATGTTATTGAATCATTATTGGTGGGCTATATGACATCTGCTATGTAGAACTATTTCTTTGATAAGGAAAGACCCTTGGTGATTGCAATTCTTGACTTGACAATGATATAAAATATCATAATATGGATTGACATTGATATGATGTATTTGAAAATAATTGACACTTGTGACCTTATGTTAACTTAACTTGATGGATGAAGACAATACTCACATTGACTTTGACAGACTAAGAATGACTTTGACACACTAAGTCATTATATGTATAATGATATTATTCCTTAAGTTTCACTTAGCATCATAAGATCAAATAGTCATACCATACCACACACGTTGACATTTTTACTTTGACTAGACTTGAAATTGATATATTTACTTTGACTAGTAGAACCTTTAGTTGACAATGTATGTGATAGCCTAGGATAACTTGATTGTGACCTTGCAGGGTAGCAATTATTGAAGGGAACATCCTCCACTTATACAACATATTGGAGAAGGATGGATTGTAGGGTTTGACCATTCAAACAACATGCCTACATATATGTTGGTAGCTATCTGGGGACAAAGTTTGAGAGCATTGATTGTGGGACATAAAGAAGACCTGAGACACCTTGGGTTATTCCATCATTTTATAGAAGTGTTAAATAGTTGTTTCATTATGTGCAGCCTGATACGATGATGACAGTGATACAACATTGATGACTATTCATTCATGAGAAGTGTGATGACAATGTTTTGATGAATATTCATTTCTGAAATGAAATTTTGTGGTATCTGGCAGTTATACAGTGATTTGTAGTGACAGTGATATACGGTGTGCAGTGACAGTGATATAGTGATAGCTTGATGTGTAGCATTTTGCAGTGATCGATTTGTGGGAATAGTGATCATTGGCTACCATGATTCAATATTTATTCTACATCTTCCTTACAGCTATTATACATTGATTCAGAGTACAGAGGGTCCAGTGTGAAAATTGTGAAACATTATTTACTGAATTTTCTAGGTGATCAAAGTCACCTTCACGTTGTGACCTGAAAACACTTTAGGGTGGCAGGGTGGTGCTAGGGCAATTTGTGGCTTGCACAAGGTGTTGTGGCATCCATTCATTTTTGGCTGATAAACTGACAGGGAAGTGAAGCATCCTTTCCGACAGTAGTTGGTAAACAAAGTGTTGGGGCACTCATTAGTTTGTGGTCTGATCTACTGGGCATGGTGGCATCCTTCTAGTTACGGCAGGATATTATGGTTTAGTAGCATCCTACAGGTTGTGGCCTTTGAATTAGGGGCTTGACACATCCCTCAGTTTAGCTTAAATCTTGATGTAACTAATATTTATTTTAAAGAGAGAAGAAGACAATTGCTAGAGAAGCGTTCGGTGGTTTTGACCCGTAGGGGGTTTCCACCTAAGAATATTTGTGTCTATTGTTTTATCTTTCTGAATTTTGGTATGGTGTTGTTTACTGTTGATAATTGTTGAAGAAGAACATTGATTATAACTAATAATAATTAATTCTCTGAAAAGGTTTAAAAAGTGCTAATTTCTAAGAAATAATTATTCACCCCCTCTCTCATTATTTCCAACATGTTGTACATGTTTCACTTGTGATGTTATGTGCATGCGGTGTTGTGTATATATGGTGTTGTGTGCATTTTTTCTATGAAATTCTATGTACAGATGGTGTTGTGCAAATGTTGGATATGCAGTGTTGTGTATATATGGTGTTGTGTGCATGTTGGATATGTGGTGTTGTGTACATAAGGTGTTGTGTGCATGTTTCATATGTTGTGTTGTTTACATATGGGGTGGTGTGCATGTTGTACATATGATGCTATGTACATGTGGTGTTTTTTATCATTTTACATATGTTGTTATGTGCATATGGTTAAGTGTACATGTTGTACATGGGTTCTTTTGTGCAAGTGGTGTTGTGTACATGTCGTGCATGTTGTTTTGTGTACATGTGGTGTATTGTACACGTTGTCCAGGTGGTGATGTGTACATGTTGTGCAGGTGGTGTTTTGTACAAGTGGTACCATGTACATTTTCTACATGTCGTATTGTCGTACATGTTGTGTTGTTCACATGTGGTATTGTGTGCATGTTTTTTTGTCTACATATGGTATTGTGTATGTGCATTGTGTAGTTGTGGTATCGTGACATGTGTATTCATTTTGTGGTGCGATATGTATGTATATGTATTGTGTTGTACAACGGGTGTAGGTGTATGTATTATGTTTCATTGTACATCGGGTGTAGGTGTATGTATTATGTTGCATTGTACATCGGGTGTAGGTGTATGTGTTGTGATGTACATTGGGTGTAGGTGTATGTATTGTGGTGTTTTATGTCATGTGTGAGTGTATGTGTGTGATTTAAATTATGTGTATGTGTACGTGGTTGAAGAGAAGAGAAGGTACTAGGTGATTTCCAAGTTTGGTAAGTGACCTAGTGTGCGTACAGAAAGTACAAAGAACTAAGGAAGAAACAAAGAACCGATTGAAGGATAAGTATCAATGTTTTATTTTGGTTTTGATTATGCATGTCATCTATGAATCTAATTTATGATGGTTACATGTGATTTATGATGGTTTTGTTTTGAGCTAACTGAATATGATATGTCTATACATGATGATTTGATCAAACAACTTGTTTGACTTGTTGTGACAGGAAGTGAACAAAATTACGAGTGTACCTTATTGATGAGATACCAATGAGGCATGGTTTGAATTTATTTCAATTTATTTTTTAATCTAATTCCATTTATATGCTTGGTATAGGAGAGCTTAAAAATTCCCAGTTGGTTGGTTGCAACTGACTGCAAGAATTAGTAGTAGCAGTAAAAGGAATTGGAAAAGGTAGTAGTATGTTGGTAAAGCACTTCAGGAGCAGGGCCATTGTGGGACACTGGTACCCAATAGTGTCAATTGATTTCCATGAGCATGTTATGAATGGTATGATTTTTTTGAGGCAAGGATATGCCTTGGTTTTTTGACCTTCTGATGTGAGGAAGCCTTTCCAAGGGATGGGTGGCTCGGGAAAGAGGACATCAGGTAACTTGGAAGGTGAGTGACTACACGGAAGGGGGTGGCCGTATTTCCCAAGGGGTTGTGTAGAAGAGAAGGGAAGGTCGGGGATGGATTTGTATTGGTCATTATCATTTCCAGATGGAATCACATGCATATTGGGAGTATGCCTTGGAAAAATGAGATGGTAACTGTTCACTGAGGAAACAAGTAGTGCAGGATTGTAGCGCTGGAAAATGGATGTAGTTTTGATTTTAGCAGTGGATTCTGGAATTCCTTGGGAGGTGAATCCCGATACTACTTTTAAGGGTGGCAGTGTGAGCCTCTGGATTCCCTTGTTGTTGATATGGGCATCGTGTCCTTTTATTTTTTGTTCAGTGAAAATGTGCATATCTGTATATTATTTTAAATATTGTATTGATATTTATTTATAAATATCCATAGACATTATGGTTATTTTTTGGTTGAAGAAAATGTGCATGAGTATATGTAGTTGTTATTATTAATATCGTAACGAGATGTGCTATAAATCTCCATTAAATGATATGATTTACATGCTTTCAATAGGTTTTTCATTGTAAATATTAGAACGAGTTGTGTTATAAAGCTCCATGGGAAGTATGTTTTGGTTTTTAGCAGTATGTTGGTTTATAGGTTTCATTGAACACCGAGGATGATGTTCCCCCAAGGGGGAGGGTTCTGTAACAGCCCTGGTAAAAAATCCATGTAATAAACTTAATAAAGGAGAAATAATAACCAAGGTCAAGGGGCACATATTCCAAGCTAAATGTTGGGGAAAAATATCCTATTAGGTGTTCATTTGGTTTATTATGGCTAAGGAAATTGAAAAAGGCAATGGAAAGGGATTTGGAAAGGAATGAGGGATTAATTGGCATTTATTTATGAAAATAATGAAAATTAGGAGAAAAGGAAGGTGAAAGTTAATAGGTTTCATGTGAGGAGGAAAATGGAGGACAATAACGGAAAATTGAAGAAAAATAGAGGCCTCATTAATAAAAAGGCTTCTGAGGATCAGTTGGTACCTTTTTCCAATTCATTTTTGGAGCTCCCTCTCTATTCTCTCTCTCTCACTTTTGAACACTTAGAGTTCTCTTGGAGCACTCTAGCATTGGATCAAGAAGGAAAAGGAAGGAAAAAGAAGGAAAAATGAAAGAAAAGATCAAGCAAGGAAGAGAAGGATCAAGCAACTACAATGTTATTACTTGAAGGTATCAATTTTCATGTGTGATTTCCTTGCTAGATTTGACATGCATGTTACATGCATGTGTGTATATGGTTCTCTTGTTGTCATTGGAAGTGGTTTTTCTAGGTGTGAAAATGTTCTTTAGCCTTCACTTTCCATTTTAGGATAGCCATGGTGTGGTGGGTTCTCTTGTATTTGGTTGAGTTATATTGTCAGATGGACTCAAAGCTGAGTGGGGTGGTCTCATGATTATTTACAAGGCCTATGAATCCTGGGATGGGATACATGGTAAAGCCTGGATATGAACACCTCGATTGAGCCTAGAAATCCTCGATCAGTGAATGGCGGGATACGTGGTATATCTCAGTGGTGTTTACTCTTGATTGGGCCTAGTAATCCCTTGACTGGTAATGGTGGGATACATAGTAAATCCCACAGAGTGGATACCTCGTAGGCCTAGGAATAATCCAAAATATTTTTCTTATAGATGCATAAATAATTACATGTAACTGAGCACTTGAAAATCGTGAAAACTTAAGCACATAAAACGAAGAGCAAAGAGAACATAAGATGCATGAGATCAAGACATCTAATTTTTATTATGAATTTCATCCAATTTGGACTACATCTATGGGCCCTGCTCAATAGTGGGGAGGCCTTCATTCATTAAGTGGCAAAAAGAAGAAGAAGTACAAGTAAAATTACATAAAGCACCCTTATACCTTCAATCTAGAAATTGGCCAAAAAATGGAGAGCTATGATGTAGAAATAGACATCATCATTGAGTTCCCGTCGCTGAGAGGTGTAAAATCGACATAAAATTTGTCCCAAACTGACACTGGAAAGTTCAGCACCCGAGGGAGTCTTTCTGATGCCCCTCAATATTCCCTGGCCATAGTTCTGCCCCTTTGGCCCACTCGTGGTTCTGCTCCTACTTCGCTGCTCTCCCCCCTACACTTTGCAAGAGATGGATTTTATATCATTTGGTTGGCATGCCTTTCAAAGTCTAGCAGTTTAGCGCATTGTTAAGAATAGGTAAATGGTTGAGGAGGGGTCGGGGGATCAAATCCCACCCCTCCCCATTTATTATTTCGTTGTAAGTTTTTTATATTTTGGTAATTGTTTGGGGGACCATCCGCTCAGGGGATGGCCATGTGGGTTGGGTGGGTTTGACCCCCGCTAGTCCCATATCCTTGCCGCCTCTGTGTAGTTTGATACATATGGTGTGGGCGGTGGGCAGGTCCGCTCCACGCGGCCTGACCCAACTTCACCCCTGTCGGTTTTTATTGCTCCATGGTGATGGTTCCAAGGGTGGCAGGGTCGACAGCACGCCCCCCAATAGATATGATGTGATGGTTCTGGGGTGGCGTAGTTGACAGCCCACCCCCCAATTAAATTTATATGATGTGGTTTGTGGGGTGGCAGGGTTGGTGGCTGGCCACCCATTTTTTTATATTTTTTTCTTTTTTTTAAACGAAGATAGTCATTTTCATTTTTTCTGAAATAAGGGACATTGAGAAAATTAGAGAGGAAACAATTTCGCCCGCTCTAGGGAGCTAGGTTCCACGTCTCGGTGTCAATCAATTTGTAGGACCCTTAAACCTGGCCCACTACCCAACTTTGACCGCAAATTTTACTTGCTCTAACTTCTCCATACGGGCTCGGATTGGAGTGTTGTTTGCACTGTTGGAATCAGGGCAATGAACACTTCCATCTGGATTTTTTTTGACAGCAATGACCACTTTTATTTTGATCCATTCCTAATTCCACTTGTACTTGTACCTTTCAGATCCTCCTGGATCATTCGTCCCCACTGAGGAGCTTTTGGACCACCAAAATCATTGACATATCCATCACACTGTTTGTGTTCTCGCCAAAGCACACTTTCAATCACATGTATGCAAATATGGTACATCCTTTGTGATCATATACAAACCACACATGACTCAAGCAACCCCTCACTTGCCAAGAGTTTATATCACACACTCATAGGTCAAGGATTACATAATAAAAACAAATACCTAAATTACTCATAAGAAAAGGCCAAAACATCATCATTGCATTTAGAAGTGATAGAAAACACATCATCACTTTTACATTTATTTGCAACGCATGATTTACAGACTATGGCCATAACAAGCTATTACCTCTAAAAAAACCATCTTTTACTTAATAAAGTAAATGGGTCATCTTCCTGTGGCGGATTTTCTTGTGGAATATTTTCGATGACTAGATTCTTCATGGGTTCTTTTGGGCCCGAAGGGTTTGACATGTAAATTTCTAGTGTTCATCCTTGTCGCAATGATTCTTCTTCTTCCAAACTTTCCAGATTGTCTTGGAACACTTCCTCCCGATGTGCTTCTGAAAAGTGTTCATGGATCCCTCATTGTCTTTGGAATGTGATGAGGTGCTCTCATCATATTTCGTTGGTGGGTTGCGAGCTGTATTGGGGCATTCCCTAGCCTCCTTCCTGACATACCCAAGTCCTACATGACAGAGCAATTTTTCTACTTTGATGGGATTTATGATGCCCTGGTCATTAATGTCGAGGCCCTTTCCCTGATACTCCATTTTCCTTAGCATTTTGGATCTTATTCCTATAGTATGTTTCTCAAAAGTAGTGAAATAATCATCATGAAAAGTATATGAAATTGAAGAATCACTTTTTACCTCAAGGTGGTTATGCTGTAGCTTTTCCAAGGCCTCGTCCTTAGCTTGCAACTGGCATAGCAACCCTTGTTCCTCCTTTTATGCTTCCTGTAGGAGTCTCCTTAGCTCAATATTCTCTGCTTGAATGTTTTGATTGATATCCTCAAGTTCCTGGAGCCATGCCACATTGCATGACCTTTTCATCTTTGGTATATTATCTATTGAAATTTTTGTTCATCGCCTGAATCTGAACCCAAATCGATGGGTCCATCTGTTGCGATTCCAAGAGCTGCAATCCTCCTTTCGTCACTGGAATATGATCCTAAGTCAATTGGTCTACCTCGTGCAACTCTCGCAGTCATGACCTTCTCATCTTTCTCTGATTCAGAATTTTGATCTTGTTTCATGGTGGCAGCTCTCTTCTGCCTCTCCTTTCTATCATCCCTCTTGGGTCTCAGCTCAGGGTGCAGTTTCCAGCAGTTCTCTTCGTCGTGTCCCTATTTCTCATAATGTGTACAAGATGGATTTTGTCCTCTTATCTTTGCTATCGTGACTCTTTTTGGGTTGCCATTTTGTTCATGTGTCCCCCTGCTTTCAAGATGCATGGCATTCACACTGGCCTCATCGATAGTAGCAGGCTCAAACAATAATAATGAATTCCTTATGTAACTATGTAACGAACCGATATACTTAGTTACAATCTTTAGTGAATCTAATGAAATTTCTAAGTTCAAGGCTTGTTTTCTAAATTCTTTAGTGAAGTTTTGCACATTTTGACATTTTCCTTGCTTTAGGTGTTTCCATTCCATCAATGCCTTTTGCTTATAGCCCAATGGGTAAAAATGATTTTTTAATGCAGAAACAAAATTTGACCATGAGGAGAGAAGGTTACTCAGATTGTTGTTGCCTTGAAATTTTCTCTACCACCAAATGAGAGCGGTGCCACCCAGTCAGAGGGATGCCAACTGGATCTTTTCCTTGACTCTCTTGATTTTTTGAATCCGGCGGTAGACCTCAATATATCTAATCCAATTATTGAGATTTTTCACATTACATTCTCTTGTATACATAGGCAAGTCAAACTTTACATTTAGTTTAAGGAAATGTTTCTTAGATGTATGCCTATGACATTTGCGAGAATGATGAGAAGAAGAAGAGGAACTATCATTAGAAGATGGAGAGGGAGGGGGTGCTTCTCCACCATCTTCATGATTTATTGATCCATGATCATCTGCATCTTTCTTCTCGGGCTTGACGGTCTTTTCATACTCTGCAAAAAAAAAAATCTACATTCTCTGCCATGTTGTATATTGCCTTGTGGTAATTTAGCTCTTCTTCCCAACGAAATTCTTCATCTACCATGTCTCTTCTTTGCGGTGCACATCCTGCTTCGGTATCAAAGGAATTAAGTTGTCCTTCAACTCTTTGAAGCTTGTTTCTAGTTAGCATGTACTCATGAAATTTGCATTGACAAAGACCTGCTATGATACCACTTGATCTAAGATATTTTTCTTATAGATGCATAAAGAATTACATGTAACATAGAACTTGAAAATCATGAAAACTTAAGCACATAAAACGAAGACCAAAGAGAGCATGAGATAAAGAAAACAAATCTGGATTACAAAGTTCGTCCAATTTGGAATACATCTCTAAGCCCTTCTCAATAGTGGGGAGGCCTTCATTTATTAAGTGGAAAAAATGAGAATAAGTACAAGTAAAATTACATAAAGCACCCTTATACCTCCAATTTGGAAAACGGACAAAAAATGGAGAGCTCTGATGCAGAAAGAGACATCACTGTTGATTTCCCGTCGCCAAGAGGTGTAAAATTCACATAAAATTTTTCCCAAACTGACACTGGCAAGTTTTACACCCCATGGAATCTTTTTGATGCCCTTCAATATTCCCTGGACATGGTTCTGCCCCTCTGGCCCACTCGTGGTTCTGCTCCTGCTCCGCTACTCCCCCCCTTGCGCACTACAAGAGATGGCCTTTATATCATTTGGATGGCGTACTTTTCAAGGTCCAGCGGTTTGGCGCATTGGTAAGGATAGGTAAATGGTTGAGGAGGGGTTGAGGGATCAAATCTTTCCCCTCCCCATTTAGTATTACATTGCGCATTTGTTATATTTTGGTAATTGTTTGAGGGATCGCCCACTCGGGGGCCAGCCACGTGGGTCGAGTGGGTTTGACCCCCAACGGTCTCGTATCCTTGCCACCTTCGTGTAGTTTGATACATATGGTGTGGGCTGTGGGCGAGATCTCTCCATGCGGCACAACCCAACCACACCCCCATCGGTTTTTATTGCTCCATGGTGGTGGTTCCGGGGGTGGCGAGGTTGATAGCCCACCCCCCAACAGATATGATGTGACGGTTCTGAGGTGGCAAGTTTTACAGCCCACCCCCCAATTAAATTTATATGATGATTTTTGTGGGGTGGCGGGGTTGGTGGGCCCGCGACCCATTTTTTTATATTTTTTCATCTTTTTAAACAAAGATAGTCATCTTCAATTTTTTTTTAAATAAGGGACATTAGCAAAATTAGAGAGTTGACAATTTCGGCCGCTCTCGGGAGCTAGGTTCCACATCTCGGTGTTAGTCAATTTGTAGGACCCTTAAACATGGCCCACTACCCAACTTTGACCGCAACTTTGACTTTCTCTAACTTCTCCATACGGGCTCGGATTTGAGTGTCGTACGCATCGTTGGAATCAAGGCGACGAACACTTTTATCTAGACCTAGTTTGAGAGAAATCTAGCCACTTTTATTTTTGAGCCATTCCTAATGCCACTTGTACTTGTACCTGTGATATCCTCCTGGAGCAATTCACAAGGCCTAGGAATCTCGGGATGGGATACACAGTAAATCCTGGATATGAACATTTTGATTGAGCCTAGAAATCCTCGACCAGTGAATGGCAGGATACGTGGTAAATCTCAGTGGTGTTTACCCTTGATTGGGCCTAGGAATCCCTTGACCGGTAATGGTAGGATACACGAAAAATCCTAGAGGGTGGATACCTCGTAGGCCTAGGAATCCCTTGATCAGTAATGTCAGGATACACAATAAAGTAGAGATGTTGATATGGACAAATTCTTCATGGTTTAGGTGGAGAGATCCAGAGGCATTCATGCTTGTTTCGAGCCTAGTGATCTGGTGGGGGTTGCGGTAAAGCTTGGTTGTATTGATTAAGGTTCGAGCCTAGTGATTCAGTGGAGATTTTGGTAAAGCCTAAAGAAGCCCTGGTTGGTTTTATTGTTACTCCCATATCCATGCCTGAAATATGGCACGGGGGTGATTGGATGAAAGAAATATTTTATTCAGCCAACCTATGGTCGGTTGATTCGTGGAAGTCCCATACATGGTTCTCTTTTACATTCATTAATAAGAGCTTCTTCTCCTTGGTATGTTATGTGTAAATTTACTGGTTTATCTTTGGATTTTATGTTTTTTATATCCTTTATTTTTTTTGGTTACATGTTGGTTATGAGTATGTTTTATGACAGACTTGATGTATGGTTCTCATCATGTTTTGATTAGCAAATTAATATATAATGTATAAATGTCCTAATAGATGATAATTCAGCTATTATGAGAAGGAACTAAACCTTCTTGGTGATTTTTAGATAAGTATCATACCTCTATGTTTAGATGTTTATTTATGACTTGTAGATTTCATGTTCATGATATCTTTGACGGAATGTCTATCATGGATAGGCCTTGTTAGGTCAAGTTCTTGTCTAATATTTGTAAGGAAGGATTTATCCTTGTGTCATCATGTCTCTAGAATGTTTTATTAATTTTTGGGCATAGGTCTGGATCCTAGCCTGAAAAGTGGCTTAAATCCCATGGTTGGAGGCACAAAACTGGGTGAAAAAGACTATATTGACTCCCTTGTAGGAATCATGCATGGGACTGGAGGGTTTCAATCGAAATGAAGCAGTGCTATTCTAGCGTGTGGGAGATCACGACATTGAAAAAGGAGGTTTAATTTAGGTTTCGGAACCTGGAAGGGTGTTTTAGTCCTTGGGGGTCCTACAGCACCTAATAGGGAAGTCATTAAGGGTTTTTTTGGTCTATTCCACTTCCTTAAGGTGATATAGGAGGTTGAAACATATCATAGTAACTCTTAGTCACATGTTTACACTGGTATGCTAGTAACTTGGGTAAATGTGGGAGGAGGGTGTTATAGATATTTCCATTTGATCCTTTGTTACCTTCCAAAGGGTTGTTCTCCCATTTAATGAGAACATATTCGAATCCATTGCCTTCAATATGTCACGACCAAGGTACACGAAGCAAACTTTATTTTCATGTTTCAAGCTCCTTAAAAAATGAAATAAGTTTCCCTGAGAAAAGTTCCTATTATTGTATCAAATTGGTTAAAAAATTAAACAAGTTGTCATGAACATAGTTCATTTTATATTTCAAGCTCGTTAAAAAATGAAATGGACCCCCTTCTAATTCGATTTTTTTATTGGATCTTGTAAATTCCCAGTTGAGTCTTTTCTTTATCTCGTAAATGAACCTTCATTCCATCCACTTGTTAGTACCGAAAAGTTTACTTATGTGAATAAAATGAATCTTGAGGGTAGGTACCTCGAATTGATTCATTATGTAGGGGGCATGAATATTTAATCCATGGGTAGTTTTCCTTTGTTTCAAGCTTGTGTAAAAATAAAACTACCCTCAATTACTCTCAAGCATATTTTTTCTCCGTTTCAAGCTTGTATAAAAATGAAACCAATTCCAAGCATGGTTTCCCATGTTTCAAGCTTGTGTAAAAATGAAACCATTCTCATTATATCTCTTCTGATTTCAATTTTATTAGCATATTTTTTCTAGATGAGCCTTGGTTTTCTCATTCCACCATGACCATCCGTTTGGCTGATCATACATTTTCACTTGGTTTTTTTACCCTTTACTAAGGAATCGTTGCGATGAGTGGTCTTATTATTTAGCTTCTTGACCTTTGTGTGTTTTGAGAAATTCCATCATGACCAGAACCGGTTGTAACCCTTTTACTACTCGTTCCTTCGGGAGGAGTCCTTTTTCGGCTCTTTTCAAACTCCCTAAACATGAAAATATTTTCAAGCACTTTTCTTTTCAAACTCGTTAAACTAAATTGAAATAATTCTACCCAATAAAATTTTAATCCTTTTCCATACTGAGATAGAATAATTAAAAAAAAAGGAATACCTTAGTCGAACATGGCTAATAGGTTCTCCCGAGTATTGTTTTCTGCCTTTCCCGACTCAAGAAACTATTTACTAAAAGGAACCTTTGGAGTTTTCTTTTTCACCTCTTTTTAAAACTCTCTAAACATGAAAAAGGAGTTGAGTTGTACCTTCTTTGGACTCATAAAAACATCAAACAGTGATGGCCTCATCAAACATGACAAGACCAAACCACTCCTTCTCAGGGTTAGTTAAATATACTCAGAGGGATTCCTCTGAAGGATGAACTTACAAATAAAGCATATGTTATCCTCCTCAAGCTTGTTAAAAAATAAAGCGGTATTGACCAGCAATGGCTAGGGAAATTTGGAAAATGGGATAATCCACCTATTAATGGAAGCAAGTCACCCTTGAACATGAAACTCTTTCACTTCATCTTTGTCACTGTTGGTTTCGGAAATCTACTTGTCTTTTTGGTTCATAACACCATATCAAAGCCTTTGCTTTCGGTTTTAGTCAATGTTTCCAACTCCATTTAGTTTTGTCAGTGTGTTCAATAGAATTCCTTTAGTTGATCTCTGCTACGATAATATTAAGCCTACACTCATGTATGTCGTTCCTGAACTAGTTTTGCATCATCATCATTCTGTCTCAAAATTTTAATACTCGTTTCGTGTCATTGATGGGGGATACATTAAGGCCCTCTTGTGATGCATAAATTCCTGTCAACATCATCTCATTATCCAGGAATTTGACTTAGAATCTCTCAGTTAGTACCTTGGGGATTGCATACATCAATGGAAATTTGCCTTGCTCTCGGCGACAGGTTTACATTATTGGCCTTCGACCGATAGATTTTGTGTGGTGTTTGACTTCAACTCATTCATTCACACCATACGAATTTTATTGTTATATATTGAGAGCCATTAACATTACTGGTGGTTTATCTCTCATTTTTTTACTTCTTACATAATTGACTGGTAATCATATGGTGTATGCCATCTTCGATTTCAAATCCTTTATTTGCATGGTTAGACTAGTACATTGGACGATCGAGTGAACAAGATAGAATACCCCAGATCTAGTTCCACCCATCTAAGTTGCGCTTTCAGGATTAATGCAAGATTACAAAGCATGATGGCTATGATCATACAATCATCCAATCGTGGATCCACACTTTGTCATAAATGTACATGATTTTTTATCATTGTACATGTAATGTTAGCTTATGTCTTGATCATGGGTATGCATCCCTCAGCAGAGATATCATGATGTAAATGTATTGTAACAGATGATGACCTCGACTATTTGTTCTTGATCCGAAATTTTCACAAGGTAAAGAAATTTAGTCACATTAAGGGGAATTTTTTTATAGGCCATTTTGTCACATCTTGTCAATGGGCCTACAAACTACCTCAATTATCATCTGTGAACATTTTTTCATCATCCCTACGTAAACCCCTAAGCATGACCTTTCCAAATCCCTAAGTTTCTAGGTCTGAATGCTTCAAAATAGTGCTTTTAAGCCCCAGTGCACCTTGTCCCTTTAGAGACCTACATTCAGCAGCAGGTCGCTCCCTTCTGCACCAATGCTAATCAGCAGTAATTTTTCCCTTGTTAGGGGTGTGTTGATTCTAGAAATTGGGAAAAAATTAAAAATAATCCTAAAGCTTCCTCTTCTAGAAGCTTCTAGGAATTGTTTTAACCATTTACCTTGGATAAGAAGTTTGAATCCTATCTGATCCTACCTTGGATACTTCACCTCTTATCCCTTGAGCTCATCCTCCCATATTAAGTGGATCTCAAGCCTAGATTGGTAAATGGATAAGATTTCTTAAACTACCACACTGCCTATAAATTTAGAGCCATATACAACATCAGGTGTGGCTATTATAGATTGATCGTTCCCTCATGTTGTTGCCTTGAATCTAAGAGAGTCATCATCTTCATGCATTAGGGTGACATTGAGGTGTAATTTATGACAAGGAAGGACAATTCAACTTGGGGAGATATCTATAAGATAAACTACTATTATTGGTTGTAAACACTCTCCTATCCATATTAATACAAAGAGTATATCGTTTTCCTATTTGTGTTATGTTTTGTTTACATTCATATGTTTCAATGCTTTGTTGATACATTGAATAGAGTAATTGGATAATGCAACATAGATGTCATAGATATTTGGCTTGTTATGATTGTATGTGCAGGTTCTAATTATAGAAATTGGAGCTATGATTGGATATTACAATCCGACAGGAGAGTAAATCTTATGAAGGATTCCAAGTTATCCTCTTTCCATTCTTAAATTTCTCTAGGGGAAACTTTATATTATTTGATTTATGTTTTTCTAGACCAATCCACTAGGTCTAGGGAAGATATTTTTGTCTGTAGTAGTAAATTTTGTATAACAGGGAGCCTAATTTTACAACCTCCATCATGGGGGATCCTATCTCAACCCACAACAACATCAAAGAGCTTGCTCAATCTGGAACAACATCAGGGAGACCTACTCAACTTGGAACCACATCGAGGATCCAATCTCAACCGAGAATCCACTGACAATGAGGAAGGTCCTATGGGACAGTCTAACCTCATGTCTATGACAATGGGAAGGTTTTATGGGACACTCTCACCCCAATTCATTGCATATAAGGGAGAATCTGGTACCACCCTATATCTAAAGTCAATGGGCGAGATCAAACATACCCCAATGCGTAGGGATCACACTCTATCCCAAATTTCTTGACAATAGGTGAGATCAACTTAATGGAGGTAAGGATCACACCCTATCATATTTCCCCTAATATTCCCATCTTAACCCTTGAGAGTCATATGGTAGAACACAGGCATCCACCAACATGGGAAAGATCCACTTACTGCAAAGGGTAGGTATAACACTCTATCCCAAGTACCTCATTCCATTGGCTAGATGGGGAGGTTATCCCACAAAGTGGGAAGGATTATAACAAGGTCAAACTCTGACTAGGTAAGGTCCTAGATCTATATACACCCTATCAATTAGAGGTCTCTCATTCCTAAGATACCACAAGCTCCATTCCCCATTGTTATCACTCTGCCAGATTCCCAAGGCTGAAGAAGGAATCCCAAACGAGGTAACCGCGGGCCAACATTTTAACTTGGTAGCTAGCCCTACCAAGTCGAAGAGGGCTCTCAACACAAAACACAGCCTAGGAGGCTGAATGGATTATGATTTTAGGCTCGGTGTGATTTTAGGGTTTTTGATAATTGATTTTCGTCGAGTTGTTGGATGAAAGTATGGTCAAGGGAGCTAGGTCAGGGCAAATGAGATAGGTTTGCAGAGATTGAATGGGGAAAGGTAGGCATAAGGATTAACACTTTATGATGATTGTGAAGAGATATTTTTAAGACTGATGAAGAGCTAGGAAGAGCATTGGAGATGTATTCTTCCTAAATAGGGGAAAATGGACAAATTATGATAACTTTCCCTAAACAGAGAATGAGCAAGCATGTATTCTTCCTATCAACTTGAAAGAGATCATACAACATAGATATAATGAACATGAAGACAACACATTATAACATATGAAACTGAAGGAAAAACAATGATAAACATCATACCACATGTATCCCAAAAAATAGTTGCAACTCTTCTTTATTAACTGGCCAAACTGAGTACAATAGTCCTTGATCAATGAGCTAGCATCCAAACTGATTCCAACCAGTGCTAAGAGTGAAGAAAGGGACTAAATAAACATCAAAAAAAAATTCACTCATCGTCAGGGGTCGAATCCATGAGGCTAGGAAGATATCCACAAAATTCTAAACTGAAAGTTGGAGTATATGGAGCTCTAAGTGACTCCTCCATAAATACATTCAAACTGATTCATTTGACTTAATGACAACTTTTACCTAATGAATCTGCCCCTAGGTAACTTATCCATAACATAGTTACATTTATCATCCTCAATTACATAGGTGGAAACACAAATTTCTGAGATAAAGTCAAAATTACAGTGAAATTTCAAAAAAAATCAGCAAAAGGTCAAGTGTGCCATTTTTCTGTCAAGTGTGCCCCCGCTGTGTCAAGTGTGCCCTCCCTGTTCAAGGTTTATTTTGACTGACTTTTAGGTGTCCAAATCAGGCCCAAAATGGCTTGTTGGAAAGACATTCAATTCTACTTTTTGAAAATGTCCCCATTTTTCAAAATGAAGTTGATTTGATCCCTCAAACTTCATTCTACCAAGACTGCTTTGTGCGCGACGCCTAGGCCAAAATAGGGGCAGAAACATGATTTGTCGCTATTTTTTTTGCATTTTGACCTTCCAAATTTGCAAACCAGTGCTGGAAAAGTGGTTTTCTTAGATGTATTGGTGGTCTCCTTTTCTTCAAAAATTTCCTCAAAAAAGTGTGCAGTGCCTGGGGCGCTGCGCATATGACCAATTTGCTTATATTAACTTGTTCAGGAATACACAGAAAAACATGGATTGTGAAAAAATGGGTCAAATGGCTTCAAAAATTTTGGAGAGAGTGCTGGTGAGGTGGCTAGGCTTGGAGTGAAGCCTCTACAATTATATCCAATTTCTCCTTCTCTTCTTGGTGAGTTAGGGCTTCAATCTTTACATTTGTTGCCTTGAGTTTTGCCCTCGTATTTCTTTCTCTTTTAGCATAATATTTGGCCATTCTCCTTTGAATCTTGTTGTCCTTTTTAGCCTTATTTAACAACTCCTTCAAGTGGTAATTGATGGCTTGAAGTAGCCTTCCTTGTCTTCTTTGATCGTCTCTGATAATTGATCATCAAGGATGGCTTCATCAACTGTCTCTCTTTGCCTTTGTCTTTCAAGCTCCAAATCTCTTTTTAAGCCTCTAGTTCTATGCCTCCCTCTTAGTGATTGTTCTTCTTGTTCTTCAATCAAATCATGCTTCTCTAGGGTCTCATCAAGTAAAACTTTAGCTTTTTCTACCTCCCTTTGAGTTGTGATATACTTAACCTCATCAATGAATTGCTTCGTTTTCAACTGCTTATTCTCCTGCTCAAGGAATTTTATGACAAACTTGGCCCTGTCAAGATTAGTCTGGATCTCTCTAATCTTTTCATCCTTTCCTTTGATGGATATTTTGATATTTTCATCATCATCCTCCTCACCTAGGTCAACAAGATCAAAATCATGCTCAATCTCATGGAGGTTCTCTTCATGTCTAACCTCTGGTTGAATTTCTGCCTCAATCACCTTTTCTTTGTTTTCCACCTGCTTTATTGATGTAAAAGGAATGGCCCCTTCCACTGTGTGTGGATAAAACACATGCATGTGACCTCTTTGGTAGTTTTTTTGCAATGGCTCAACCTCAACCACATTATCCCTCTTAGGCTCACTGACCTCAATCATGCTAGGTGCTCCAATGTCATGATGAAATGAAGATGAAGGAGATGAAATGAGTGAAGGGGACTGAACTGATGATGATGAATGTGATATGGGCTGAGATGGAGGGATGGAAGTGGATGGTTGAGATGATGAAGGCACATTTTGTGTATGTTGAGTAGATGGCTCTCTGAATATATCATTGGCTATGAAGGTACTCCATGCAATGTTTAGTTCAATGAGATGATAGAGGACTATGATTTTGATAAGGGAATGATTGAAAAGAATTCTCATTTGATATTCATACTCCCTTTTCTGGAGAATAAATTCCATATTATAAATGCTTCAGAAAAGGTAGTAGGGTATGTTGAGCTTCTTTCCCCAAGTGAAATGCATTAAGAGCCAAATGTGATTGGTATAAAGTCTTGAAAATATACCTTTGCATGAAAATTATTTCATGATTATCTTCATCATTGGTGCATATCTGTCCAGAAGGTAGGAAAAAGGAAAGAACCTCTTTTTCTCATTCTTATATCTTGGTTTCATGAAAGGCTCATAGTAGTGTTCCTCCAATTCACTGTGCTTGAACCATTTCTCCCCAAAATTTGGGATCTCGGTGGTAGCTGAAATGATGGCAGTTGACACAGTAAAGGTGACACCAGTTAGAGTAACTTGGTTATCATGGAGGTTGGATATGAAAAGCCTGGTCAACATGGCATGGTGTTGGACCCTATGAATTTTCTCACAAAACTCAAAACGCCCAACATGTTTGAAACATGTCACTGACATAGGAGATGCCAAAAGTTCTCTAGTACTTGTTGGCTCAAGTCTGAGTATTCTTCCCCCTTTATGTGGCCTTCTAGCCTTTGTTTCTTCTCCCTCATTGTATGATATTTTCTCTTCTTCGGTGGTGATGTTTTCAAGTCAAAACCCTAGGAAAGTGTGATGATGGTGGAAAGTGGTCTTAGGAATGAGGAATGGGAAATGGAAATTGAGGGAGATGGTGCTAAGGATTTATGAAATGGGAAAGGGGATAGGGAGTAGTGATATGGTAGAATTTAGTATGGGGAAATTATTTACAAGTTTTGGGTTAAGAGCCTAGGTACTTGTAACACCTAGGGCTTAGGGTATTGGGAAAAAGGGTTAGCGAAAGGGGATTTGTAATACAGGGTTTTAGGAATGGGTATATTTGCAATGTAGGAAGGGTATGAAGGTGTAGGGAGATTAAATTTAGGGAATTAAGAGTGAAAAGGGAGATACTATGGTTTTTAAATGATTTAAACACCAAATTCTAAAACAAATTTCACAACACCCAACAAATGAACTTGATGGAGAGGATAATTGATGGAATTAGCTTTTACTCACTTGTTGGAGGTCGATGAGAACATTTTTGAAGCTTAGGAAGCGATTTTTTGCAATTTGTATGATTTTATGGCTTTTTTGGTCAAGTGTTCCCTCACAGAAGGATGTGCACCCTCACCGAAGCAAGTGCGGCAGAAGGACGTGAACACTCACTGAAGCAAGTGCGCCCTCTACTCTGTTTTTTACAAATTTTCGCCCAGAAACTCAAAAATTTTCCCTCTTGGAGTGTGCTCAATCATGGTAGGAGACAAATGAGTTTGAATATGATGTCATGAAGGCTTTAACACTTGAATGAAATTGATCTTTTAACTTAAAACCCACTTTTCTAATGTTTCATTTCACCTTTGAAAACTTTGTTGAATACCTTTTTCACTTTGATTTTCTTCTTTGCAGGTTGATGTGCATGTGAGTTTTAGTTGGCACCTTGGGACAGTACTTATTACATATAATGAGCATAAAATTACATTAAAAAAATAATAAATAAAAAATAAATTACATCTATGTTTCGAATAAAATTACACTTTAGTATGAAAATCATACTTTGAAACCATAATTACAACCTTTAAAAATCATATTTACATGCTGAAAAATATTCTTCAAATGGTAAAGAAGTATTACTCAATCACTCTCACACTTTTGCTGACCTTATTGAGATGAAATGGAGTATTATTGAACCTTGGAAAATGAAACCTAGTGACCTAAATGGACCTTGAATGACCAGACTCCATGTTGACTTTGACTCACGTAATGACATAGTGAAATGAGCTTTCAAGACTAATTTATGCTCAGCAAGACATGAAGGTGGTCCAACAAATGTGAATCTTTGAGGGAGAGTGAGGTTTTATGACTAGGGCTACCATCAGTGAGTCAATTTTTTGCATGACCTAGTGGAATGATAAAATAAAATATGAGTGGGACCCCTAGAATGAATATGAAAAGAGTGATTTTGAACATTGATGGCAAAATGAAAATTCTGACACTAACACCCACCTTGGGAGCTCAGACAGGGGGAAGATTTAGCTCAGTTTCCTTGATCAGCTCAGACCCTTACCCAGGAGGGTCACATCCATCAATCTATGCTACTCTCTGAAGATCGGAAACATATCAATGTTCTCACATCCAGTATTGGTTCAAACAACTCACTAAAGAGTTCAATCACACTACTTTATGTAGTTCTTCGAGCAGCAGCCCTATGTTTCCCTATTTATATGGAACATCAAATAAAATATTATGTTAGAGCAAATACATGTCATAAAAGGATGTCTTATTCATCTTCCCTCTCATGGAGGCAACATCCACAAGCCTAAGCTTGTCTCATACAACAGCACTATCTCAATATATGAAGATATCTCTATCCCATATATATACGGGACGCTCTTCCAATCAAATCCCAGTCTTGTTATTGTAGTATATTATTGTCATATCCAGAGCCTGCTCAAGTATCTCTCCAAGGAGCTTCCTTAACCAAATTTTTTCGCAAATATCTATACTATCAAAAATGTACTCAACCTCGATTATGCTTAAAGCTACATACATCTATTTCCTTCTTATTCAAGCTATCATGGCAGATACCAAGATAAAGAAACACCCAGATGTGTTATTTTTATAAATAATATATGTAGACCAGACAACATTAGTGCATCCATGCAATCATACATCTCCTGTAGTATATCTTATACCAATATTGATCGTCCCATGTAGATTATTTCAAAATGTGCTTGGCGGCAACTCAATTTCAACTTAAGATGTTCACTCCAAAGCATATATCCAGATGGGTGTTCTCAAGTAACATCAATGCCTCAATCAACTGTCAATACTCATATGAGTCTATCGAGTCAAATCCAAAATCTCTACATAATTTATTGAAATTTAATTCCATCGGGGTGTCCAATTATTTGCATTTTTTCTTTCCAAATATCTGCACTAGCTTCATGTCATATTTTCCTTGAGAAAGGAAGATTTATTTGTGTCTTTTCCAAACTTCTAATCCCAAAAAGTAATGCATCATGTCAATATCCTTCAGCTTGAACTCAGAGGCCAAATCCCTCTTACTTTGATTATCAGAGGCTCATTACCTATCAAGAATATATCGTTAATATATAAAACTAAAATCAATGGCATAACTTGTACTACCTTGAAGTAGAGGTTGGGACCAACATGACTTCCAAGCTTCAACAAGTAGTTGTCAATGTAGACATACCAATCTTGGGGAGCTTGCTTCAATCCATACAATTCTTTTTGCAAACATAACATTAACCAAGGAAATATACCAAGCTCCAAAAAATTCAATCAAATCCACCAAGTTTTCTTATCAAGCCTTAAATTCCAAACCAAAACTAATATCAAATCCATGAAAGTTTTTTCCAATATCATTATTAAACTTTTCAATCCAAGTACTAGGTAGAGTTCACTCAATTATCAATAAATGTCATTTGTCAAACAATGTCAAGCCAAACTTCATCAAGGCATCCATATGATCGTAATATGAATCATTTATGCCACTAAATATGAATGCATACACCAAGGAAAAGTCATATAATTTTTTTCCATTCATCCACTGTGAGATTTTTATAATAACCAGAAAATAAAAAATTTCATAATTGTCATACTAGCTCCAATGATCAAATAAAGGCAACTAACATACTTATATGCATATTATAGACCCCTGCAAACAAAATATGAGTTAATACATTCACATTATCTTATTGATAACATAGTGATCATGTCAATTATGAAATTCTCCTCAAGATTCTAATAGTGATGATTCTTTAGATTTCAGCCCTGCAACACAAGTGTAAATTCCAAAAGGTAGGTCACTTCAAATTTTATAGAGAGGTTTTTTCTATTAAACAACCTTCATTATGATCCCTGCAACAAGTCAAACATTATGTACGTCTTATTGTTCATTTTCTATCCATAGAATTGTCTATCAAGTGCTCCTAGTTATCAGGTTTTATATTTTTGTATCATGTAATCTCATCCGCACCCATAGGCCTTCTTCCGTGTGGATGGGAGACCTGTAGCAGCATCCTTAAGCCTTTCTCCTAGAAAATAGGGCTTGGACTAGGAGAAACCATTTATTCTCAAATAAAAATTTTCCAAAACTTCTTCCTTCATCAATACATTTATTCATGTACATAAACCTTGCTTTGATAATCAAGATTCTTCTATTCATTTACTGCAAATAATAATAGGTGTTGGGATCTTGTGGAGAGTTTCTCCCTCTGGATGGAAAGCCTCTTCAATCATCATTCATGACATCAACATTTCTATCATAATACTATCATGTATCAAAAAAACTGTTAGATCATGTAGTCAAAATGTATCATGTTCTCAAATATATATGCATCATCGTCATAACAAATCATCATCAGCTACTTCATCATCACATATGAAAATGTCATCAAATATTCATCAAATCTTAGTTTCATATAAGTGTATATTCATACTTCAAGGATCATAATCACAACATCACTTCTTTATTACATTATTCAACCACCAGGGCATCTAATTTTACAACATTGTTAACTTTTCTAAGCTTATCAATACCTAACCAAGATCAACAAGAAGATCATGAGTATCAATCTCATTGTCACACTTTAATCATTAGGGTAACCATGCTTATCATATGCATTAAAAATGGTATAAAGTTTCCATATATAAAAATAAATGTTTCTATCTTGATTTATAATATTAGGAAATCCACCATGCCTAGTATATATGATACTTTCCATAATATCAAGTGAACCAATATATCACATGCACCAGAAATCAAACTTACTTTCATATGCATGCATGATTCATCTTTGGCATACCTTAGGGGTTAACTTTCCATCAATATTGAAGCTAAATAATAACACTGATGCAATATATTACACATACCTTGTGGTAATCATATACCTTTGCAATTTGTAGCACTCATTTGTCATAGGAAGTTATAACACTTGAAATTTTTGAAAGAATTTTTATCATGTATTTCTTCCTATTCCAACACAAGCTCTTTTATTCTGCACTAATTCTCTTCTCCTGCAACCTTGGATGATCCTCAAGAAGTATCTGCTTATCACATCTCATCTCAAGGTTAGAAGTATTCATATACTTAAATAGTGGGAATAAGGCTAAAAAATAATAAAAAGAATAAATATAAACAATAAATAACATAAATCTAAAGGTATTTATATTTCAATGAGAAATGATCATCTCCCTCTCAAACTAGCCTTCCATTATCTATATAACAATGTTGCCATCAATATTTCCATTGACTTTATCTGAAACTAGGATTAATTAATACTAGCTTGTAACCACCACTCTACCTATTTTCACTAGCCTACCAAGGAAAACATGAAAGGAGGAGTTACTATGACATGACCTGGCCTCCTAGATTCCATTAAAGAAGTGGGTCCGACCACGGAAGACAAACTGAAAACTCATAACATTCTGCAAGAGATAAAAGTCACTCTGAGGTTGAGTAACCACCCTAGGAGGCCAAAACTTGAACTGGACACCACTTTCTCTAACATGAGTCCCCAACTTCTCCCATAGAAATCCCTCCATGTGGTTGGAATCCTCCAACCTCATGCATAAGCCTACGTCCATGTGGTTGCAACCTAAAATATCTAGTTCACAACATGTGGTCCCGGATTTTGATCCTAAATTCCAGGTTAGCCTCTAGAACACTGCCCAGAACTCAGTGAGACTTTCCAAAATGATAAATTAAATCAAGAAAAAATCATTCATACAAAACTTGATTAAGGACTTGACCTAACTAGGCCTAACCATGACATTCATTTCGTCAAACATAAGGTGAACATGTAATTTATAGGTCATGAATGCATATTTAAACATAAGGGTATGAAACTTATATGATAATCATTAATAAGGCTTAATTCCCTCTTATTATAGTTTCAATAACATCTATTATCTCATGCATTCATTAACCATTCACCAACTAATCAAAACATGTAAAGAGCCATAACTCGAACTTGTTATGAAAGCATGCTTATAACCAGCATATAACCATAATGATAACCATGATAGAACAACCATCAAAGCCACATAATAACAAGTAAAAATACTCATTAAATACAAGAGGAAAATAGCTCTTCTTAACATATGCAAAACCCAACCAAGTCAGGGACTTCCACGTACCACCCAACCATAGATTGGTTTGAACCAAATCGTTCTTTTATCTAATCACCCTTGTGTCATATTCCAAGCATGAATGTGGGACACAAATAAAAAACTACTATGGCTTCCCAGAGATTAAACCACCTCCACCCTCAGGCTTTACTACAATCCCGCTAAAATTGGTCAAGAGATCACTAGGCCCAAAACAAGAACATAAACCACTAGGGTTTACCGCAATCCCACCAAAATTGGTCAAAGGATTCCTAGGCCCGAAAAATTCTTGGTTGCCTCATAGTTTCTTAACCAATACCATGAGTAATTTTTTCATCTCTACCCTCAGTATTTACCACAATCCCACCAAAATTGGTCAAGCGATACCTAGGCCCTTAGGAATTTTCCTGAGATCACCTCCCCTGGCTCCAAAACCATCTGCAAATCCAAAGCTCCACCAAATGAAAGAACCCCATCACACCATGGATATTTGAAAATGGAAAGGCAAGGCTAAAAGCATTGTCACAACTGGAAAAACACATGCCCATGAAAACAAAAGAACCAAATACATTCATGCATGTACTATGAATTCACCAACTAGCTAGGAAATCACACATGCAACCCATTACCTACAACTATTCCTACTAAAGCTACATGATCCAAATTTTCCTTGTTTGTTCCTTTTCTTTCCTTTGCTTCCTTTTCCTTTCTTCCTCCAATGCTAGAGTTTTCCAAGAATTATCTCAGTGTGCATGAGTGTGAGAGAAATGGAGAGAATAAATAGAGAGATTCAAAATTGAACTGAACAAAAACTTAAACTGATAAAAAGGTTAATGAACAAAAGCTATGAATTTATCCTCATAAGCCTTTTTATTATTGAGGACTCTATTTCCTTCAATTTCTTCTATTTTCCTTCAAATTCCCTTTCATGCAATTTTTTGACCTTTCATCTTCCTTTTCTCCTAATTTCCTTTATTTCCATAAATAAAATACCAATTAATGCCTTTTTGCATTTTCAAATCCTTTGTTAATGAATTTTCCAATTTCCTTAGCCATAATAAACCAAAATGAACACCCACTAGGATGTTTTTCCCCATATTCATCTTGGAATATGTGTCCCATGACCTTGGTCTTATTTTTCCTTTATTAACTTTATTACATGACCTTTTAACCCAGGGTTGTTACAGAACCCTCCCCCTTGGGGGAACACCATCCTTGGTGTTAAATGACACCTATGACCAGCCAAACCGTTGAAAATCAAAACGTATTTCCCATGGATCTTTATAACTCAAATTGATGCAGTATTTATAATGAACAACCTACTAAAATGAAAAAAAAAACATGACAACCATACTACGTATTGGAGCTTTATAACATAACTCATTCTGGTATTTACAATAAAAACCATATATGAATATATACATATACCAAAACTCTTTTTCCTCAACCGGCAAACAACGAAGGATACATAGCCCGCATTTGATCAGTCATCTCCCATGTAGCTTCATCGAGCACAAAGTGCTTCCACTACACTTTAACTTGCTTGATTTCTTGGTTCCGAAGCATGAGTTATTTCCGTTGTAATATGCACTAAGATTTAGGCTAGAATTCTCCTTCTAGCTCCACCTGCAATACAGACCAGTCAATCACATGATCAATATCCTTCATATATCTTTTAAGTAATGAAACATGGAAAACATCATGGACTTTCATTATGAGAGGCAGTGCAAGTTTGTAGGCCACTAGTCCATTCCTCTCAAGGATATTGAAAGGCCCACAATACCGAGGTGCCAACTTGGCACATGAGCCAATCTTCAAGGAGCTCTTCTTAGGCTTGATGCGCAAGTACACATGCTCCCCAACCTAAAACTTCTTAAAAGACCCTGTGTTGGTCTGCATAATTCTTCTTCCTGTCCTGTGTTGCCTTTAGATTCTTATTGCTAACTTGAATTTCCCATTCCATCTCTGTCAACATGTTCATTCCAATCAACACCCTATTCACTAGATCACTCCATCTGATGTGAGTATTACAACTTCACCCATAAAGTGCCTCAAATGGACTCATCCTCGGTGACTCATAATACCGAAAACAAATGGATCTAATGCAGAAATAAAATACTTTGAATTTGATTTGCCAATGATAAATAAAAACACTAAAGTGACATTGAACAAATTTACTTTTCAAAGGAGGAAGAATCTGAAAATATCACTGGTCTCTAAGAGGTATCAGATAGTTGAGAATACAGCAAACAAATGGTTTAGAATGATATGAATGACAAATTTGAATGGAATTTGGTTGGCTAAGGGGGCAACGCAGTATCTAAGGGGAGATGGTGCATTGCAGTGCACCCCTGAGTGGGAGACAGTGCACTACAGTGCACTGTGTCTTGAACAACAGTGCGTTGGGTGCAACAGTGATTGAAAATGCAAGCTACAGAACACACTTCTAATAAAATTATTTCATTCAAAAGTCTAATAAATCAAATTAGATTCTACTGATGAGGATTTGTAGAGGAAAAAAAACCAGGAATGATAGGAATCTCCCCAGTGGAGTCTGTGAAACCAGAGATTTTGGGTTCGATCCCCAACGGAGTCACCAATTTGTTATGCAGAATTGTGATCTACGGATAAATCAAATTCCCTAAGTGTGGTGCTAGGCACTTAAAATAAAATAAGAAATACTTTTCTAACACTTTCTCTAAAATAAGCAGACAGACAGAATGATAGAAGAACCTACTTGTAATCCAAGCGCTTCTCCTTCTCCTTCTATCACTTTTGTTGTTGCCTTCAATCCAAATTAGATCACCAAATTGATTCTTGCAAACATAAATAGAGGACAAAAAACAGATTGCAATATACAGATGCCTACTTATCTTAATCATTCAAATTGATTATATGTGAAACATATATATCATTCAAGAATCCATTGCATGAGAAATAGAAACATAAAGAGATACATATATGGGAGAATGAACAGCAATCTTTATTAAAGAGTAGAAGGGGGAGGTTACATCCAATGATTGATTTAACGCCACCATCTCCAGCTTCATCCCAGCCTCATCACATCCAACATCACACCAGCATCATATCAGTACTTTCACTCTCTCAAATGAGAATCCAACAGCATTTCTTTACCAAAATTCTTCCCTCCCTAGCACTAGGATCTGTGCTCAATTTATAGGGAAACTGATGGTATTTTCTCAATGAATGACTTTCTAAGAATAGGAAAGACATGTTCCCAAGTTTATAGGTGTTAGATGTACACTTGGATTCTAAGTTTGACACATATGGACTCTTCTAGAAGGCACTGGCCATGTGGAGATTCCTATAACAAGGAGAATTTCACTCCCAGGTGACCAACGCACTCTTGAATTTCGGGAAGTGCATTGCAATGCACCCTTGAATGGAGATTGTTGCATATGCACCATAGTTAGTCGCTTTAGAGGCGATGTTGGTGATTTCATAAGTGATATAAAATATACTTCAAACCTTGGAAATCTCACAATAGAAGTCATGAATGAATTTTTCTTCTCTTAGGGCATATAGCAATTGAAATTTAAGGGGATGATAGACCTTATTTCATTGGTCCTGGGGATGATGTCCAGTTTTACCAGGTCATGGGGGATGATTCCCAAATCGACATATAACAGTTTCCCCCTAAATCATGAATTCTAAGTAATAATAATATTTTTTATTGAGATGCTTTACGATGTGATGAGATGGAACTGAAGCGGAGTGGCAACTTGCATAACTCTTACAATACATTACATCTTGATCACGAATTGATGAGGGGGGCATTCCCATGCTTAGCACATAAAATATCTAATAACATGTAAATAGTGCAAAAAGTATGCTTTGTGGTCAAATCATTCTTGGATAAGTGTGCATGACTAATATGTTATGTCAGTTGTAAACCTGTTCAAAACAACCTCAAATGGATTAAAAATACTTGTTTCATGATAAAAAATGAATAAAAACCATAGTCACAGCAATAAATATGATTTTCAAATAATCAAATGACTAATTAAAAGAGTTTTACTGTTCATTTTTACCATTTTAAAGATACCATTTACATTTTTGAGCTCTGAACCTATCTTTGCCCCCAAACTTAGTTGTTGATAGCGATCAATTATGTGGACAGTTTTCCTCACCGTTTGATCCAGGTTAGAGATATAAACCTCCTCTTTCCTTCAGTAGTATTTTTGCTTCATTTCATTGAAATTTTTTATGGATTTGAGCCCCTTAGGGTAAATTTATTTTGCAAATAGGGAAACACACCCTTGAATGTCGAAAGGTTTGTTGCAGTGCCCTGGAATTAAAGGCCATGCACACTTGCAACACACCATCCCTTGACTAGGGGTGCATTGTGCGCAATTCACATTTCTTTTCTTTGCAATGTGCCCAAATTTTTCCTGATTTTTTGCATGAAATGGGTCCTTATGAGTCTTATTATTGTGTTTCATGGATTCAATGGACCAAAATGACAATCACTTGGAGCGAAAGAGAACATGAGGAACAAAACATGATTTCCCTAAATGATTTGGGTACTGTAAGAGCCCTTCGAGACTATGGGTTTCTGAAGTACTTCAAACTATCGAGGATGAGGCAACATATGGAACTATTGGAGTTCCTTGTTCGTTCATGGGATCCAGTGATTGAGGAATTTTCTCATAGTATTTTCGAGGAGAGGCCTGCCCATTTCTCTTTCGGGGTCTACTCTTAGAGGAGAGACAATGAGAGATTATATATTGTAGTATTGAAATCCAGGGGCAGAACCTAGCAAGGATGGGAAAATAAACATCTGCAATGTTTGTGATTTTCCATTGAGAACCATCTTATTCATGATCACAAAGCTTGTTGGTATTGCTACACTACATGTAGCAAACAGATCGTACATGCAGTATGCACTAGAGTGCTTGGAAGCAAAAGTTTTCAATTGGGATGAAGTTGTATTCTCTCAAATGAAAGAAAATTTGAGCAAGAAAAAGGGAGGAAGGAAGAAAAAATTCAACTATTGTTCGATCCTCATTTCTTTTGCCTTAGATTGGATTCCACTAATGCAGCCTCAACATGTGACGTCGGGTATATCTAACCCTAGAGATCCAATGATGCAAATATGGGTAAAACTGATGGCTAGAAATGATGTTCAATCGACCATCATGTTCTCGACTTCATTCTTTGCCTGATTCAGGCGATATATTATAGCCATCGACGACTATACATATGTAGGCGTCGACTTCCGAGGAGATCGAGACTTAGTTTTACCAGAAGGTGCTCAATGGGGTGCAATTGGTAAGAATGTTTTTACCACGTTTTTTTATGTTTCCAAGGTTTATACATGCCTTTGTATTTTAATGTTTTCCCAAGACTAAACTAAATTTTTGATGTATGCAGATGTAGGTCGAGTTCGACCAGTGGGACAGCTAGAGCAGGGAGCAGATGAGCCAGCAAAGAGGGCTGTCGGGAGAGCAGTCCTTCGAGATTTAGATATGGCTGAAACTCTAGCTGAGCTTCAGTAGCACATACATGGGTTTACCTTCGGGATTATGGATTGTTAGATCGAAGAGTTACCCATGCGACTGCAGCGCCATACTATTGGCATTCCTAACTATTGGATGCAGTTATTGCGTAGGATAGCTATAGCAGTAGCATGTTATCATGAGCACCACTAGTTTACTTTTGAAATGTTGCATACATTTTGAGGTAATATTACCAATGTGTCTTGGGCACAAATTTTGTAAAAACCTATAACTATATATCTATTTGTTTTCAGTGTTTTCCTATATTTATTGTGCAATCCTATTCAATTATGTGAATGTATCTTTATATGTGTTGAAAATGTTTGTTTATAACATAATTCACTAAAGAATCAGTTAATATGTTCAATTTTTTGGAAATGTGTTGATATTGAATAAAATCAAAATGTCTTTCCAGAAGTCGAACTCTTAGGAAAATACGATGCAGTGTTGGATTTCTGATAGTTTAAATACTAGTAAGTTACAGTACCACAAGTTGTGAGTCTAACCTAATAATGATATGGTTAATACCAAATGAAATGGCATCAGAGAGAATTTCAATCAACGCGTTGTACTCGGTGATATTTTTTTTATATCGACTAATAAAAATCCCTTGAAAACTCACTAACTCGTCGTTCAAAGCGAAAATGGCCCACGCTACAGAGGATAGATTCTACGTACTACAACTAGCACCATCAACATACCCAACAAATGTTCCAAATATTCAGACATCTATGATCAAATGTAAAGCGGATCACTAACTTCAAGAAAACTCTAGAAAAACAAACTAAGATGGTAAACTCAAATCAACAGCATATATACAATATAATACAACAGTTTACTATGCTTATGTTTAAGCATAGTAACGTTTCAGATACAACCCATTTCGGGGATGCGCCAACGGAATTCCATCGTAATCTACCAACTCGTAGCCACCCTTAGTAATAAATCTTTTGAAAATATAGGGGCCATGCCATAACTGATCAAATTTCCCTTTACCTATTACATCAACTTTTTGATCATAAAGAAGGACCAGGTCACCCTCTAAGAAGATGCAAGGTTGGACATGCTTGTCGTATTGTGCCTTTATATGTATCTTATGCGCTTTTTTGGCAAATTGTGCTTCGCGACACGTTTCATCATGATGGATGAGGTTAAAAAGATGCGCTTCTTCAGCAAAGGTGTCAAGTAACAAGTCGATTGCGAGTTTTAACGACAGTATTTCACATTGGATTGGAAAGATAGCTTCTAGACCATACACCAATTGAAAGGGGGTAGATCTGGTTGCAATTCTCACTGAGGTTCGGTACGCCCACAAAGACAAGTACAGGAGTAAATTCCAATTTCGTTTATGAATTCCTATCACTCGTTGAAGAATTAATTTAAGAATAGTGTTAATAGCCTCAAATTTTCCATTTGATTATGGATAATACGGAGTAGAACTATCATGGGATAGTCCTAATTTAGTAGTCAACTCATTCATCATATGATTGCGAATATTCAAACCATAATCTATGACTATAGCTTGTGGAACCCCAAACCGTGAAATGACATTATTAAAGAAAAACAATGTAGTTCTTTGTCCTGTGTCGTTGAATGTAGGCATCGCTTCGGCCCACTTGGTAAAGTAGTCTACCGCGACAATAATATAACCATGCCCCCAGGATGAATGAGAGTTAAAGGTCATGAAATAAATGCCCCATTTTGAAAATGGTTCCACAAAGACAATAGGATGCATTGGCACTGGTTGTTTGTGGATTTTATGATCAAATATATGGCACACGTGACAACTTCTGACCGTGAGGATGCAGTCGTGAAATATGGTAGGCCAAAAGTAACCAGCACGGATTATCTTCTATGTGGTATTGTATTGAGACAAGTGTCCACCACAAGCCACAGCATGATAATCATTTAAATCCTTTTAGGCCTCCCCATGAGTGAGGCACCTTCTTAAAATTGTATCGACACCATGACGATAAAGTGCATCGTCGATGATCAGATAATCTTTGGCTTGGTATCGAATACGTCATTGGTCAGAGCGAGAGGTATCTAGATGAAAAGTCTAGGTCTCGAGATAAATTATTAAATCCCCATACTAAGGATCAGATGATCCGATCAGAAATAGAGACTCATCAGGAATAGATGGTTCTGATGTAGTAGCAGTACTATCAGAGGGAAGGTCACATAGAAGCTCAACCAAATATAAGACTTATTTGACTTGGATTTGATGAATTCCAAATCAAAATCCTACAAAATGAAAATCCAATTTCAATACTTGGCCCCCAGCAATTGACATGATAAAATGTAAGTCATGGGGTTGCAATCCAAAATGACAATGGTCTTCCGAAACAGGATATAGTGGTGAAATATTTGGACGACTTGAACAGCCACCAAGGCAAGCTTTTCTACGTATGAATACTTTACTTCCGTATCATTGAGATTACGACTCAAATAATAGATTGGATGTTCTATCCCATTTTCTACTTGGACCAATACCATAGCAATGGTCGTATCAGCCGTGGTGATATATAAGAAATAATCACTCTAATAATTGAGGGGATACATTAATGATTCCTGAACAATTATATCCTTCACAACATCAAAACAAGCTTGCGCAACATTATCCCAATGGATCCCATTTTTCAAGAGCCGAGTAAATCCTTTAGCCATTTCGGCATAGTTAAGTATGAACTGCCTTAGTAAGTTAGCCTTTTCCTGAAGTTTCTGTAACTAAAGAAAATTTGATGGCGTAGGAAAATCAAGAATAGCCTGGACCTTCAGTGGGTCAATTTTAATTCCTCCTTTTGAGACGAAAAATCCTAGAAAATGACCAGAACCAACACAAAACACACATTTATGTGGATTGAGGCACATTTTATAGTGTCGGTAGTGTAGAAAGATAGCTCTCAAATGCATTAAGTGATCAGTCTAGTTTCATGAATGCGCGGGTAAATCATCTAGAAACCATAAATGTCATTGAAAACATAATCCATTGCTCTCTGAAAAGTTTCCCCGGTGTTCTCTAAACCAAACGGGAGTTTATGATAAGCGAATGTGCCCCAGGGATAGATGAATGATGTCTTATATTGGTCCTCTGGGTGGATATTGATTTGATTGTAGCAAAAAAATCCATCCATGAACGAAAATATTTCGCATCCAGAAAAACCATGAATAATCTGGTCGATAAAGGGAGTAGGTTAGTTGTCCTTTGGAAAAGAAAGATTGACATCCCAATAATCGACACACACTCTAATGGTCCCTTGTTTCTTCATAACAGGAACAATGTTGGAAACCCACTCAGTTAGCGGAATAGGGTAAATGAAACCAGCATGCAAAAGTTTTTTAACTTCTTCTTTAATGGTAGATGCCTTTTTCGGATGAACAGGACGAAGGCGTTGACGTACCGGTTTGACATCAGGGTACATATTAATAGTGTGTTCAATGATACTAGTATCTATGCCTAGCATTTCCTCATAAGACCAATAAATTACATCGCAAAATTCACAAAAGAGAGAGTGATATGTTTCGAGCTATGATGGAGAACAAGACACACCGACATGAATGTTTTCTACAACGTCGGGTTTGGTCAAAATATCGATAGAAATGGTTTCTTTAATATTTGATCAATTCACTCGAATTCGATTGCATTAATGGGAAAATAATTCGAAAATAATGTTCTGATCGATGTGTGATATAGTTCAATAATATTATTGTCTTCGTAATCCTGAAGATGGGAGTGATGATGATGATCTTCCCATGGTTCTCCTTTTGGCATCATGGATTCCAAAATATTATCATCTGTCAAGAAATTTTAGGAAAAAATATAATATGGAGTACCAAAATCTAATGAACGATCAACCCAAATGACCAGTGATGATGATTTCGGAATCACCGCCCAAGCCATATAGATTTATTGTTATGCCAACTCAATTGGGTTGGGAGGTAGAAATTCGTCCAACATAACAACTTCAGAATCACTCGTAATCTTCCTTAAGCCAAATGGAGTGGAGGATATCATGTAGCAGGTCTCTATGCTTTCAATTTGTGTTGGCGTCGCAGGCGGCGGTAATGCAAAAGTTCCCAGGAGGGTGGAATATTTTAAGAGTCCTACACCAATGTTCTGAAGTGCGAGTTCGGGTGCATGAACTAACGGAACGCTTCCAGTTACCAGGGAACTGGAGGCAAAGAAGGATAGTTGATTGATGACTTTGATGACACCTTTAAATGGAAAGGCGATCATTCTAAAATATGTAGAAATGATTGCAATCATAGCATATACCCATGGCCTTCCAAGTAAAATGTTGTAATCAAGGGGTTTGTCAACGACATCAACTTCAACATTTACCATTTTTCCCCCTAGTTCAACATGCAGGTTATTGATAATACTGCAAAGCTTATATGTACGTCTGTCGAAAGCTTTCAATGTCGTAGGCAATTGAGATAGGAATGGCGATCCAAGTGACTACTAGTTGTTTAGAGACATAATGCACGTAGATGCTCCCTCATTAATAATATTGCGATGAACAAGGTGATTGAGAACATTTACTTGGATGGAGAATGTCAATTCTATTGTTAATTGTGGCACATAGCCCGTATGATTAAAGACTAAGAGATTGGAATCTATCGAATCAATTCCACCAATTGCCGACAAAAAAGCCTGGTTCTGGGAGGCACAATTTTGAAGCACCTTAAGCACTGACATAGTTGAAGGGGATTGAGCCAAATCTTCAACTATATTATAATTTTGAGCAGCTTGGGATCAAGGATTAAATGTTGATTTATGAACGTCTCCCTTTGGTGGCTTGATTGTCAATTCAGGAATAGAAGTTCGCGGTATCGATTCCGTAGACGGATTCGTGGTCAAGGTAGTAGGTTGATCAGTAGCCTGAATAATGTAATATTTATTACACGATGACACCAAAACATCAGTTGATGGCTTCGTGACAAACAACATAAGCACTTGGGAACTAGAAGTTGGATCCGTATCAACCAAATTTGTGCCTGGATTCGGAAATGGATTTTTCAACACTACGGATGCATGTGAGTTCTTAACCAATTTTGAGACTTCAACGCGATGAGGAAAGTCTCAAACAAAGTGTTCCTCATTACAGATTATGCAAGGGTAACAAGGTTTTTGATTTCCATTCCATTAATCAGATGATCTATCTTATAGGGTAGAAGTTTTCTTTTTCTTTGATTTCCCCTTTTTCTTACTTTCGAGTTGCTTGTCACTTTTGCCTTTCTCAGATGATATGGCATGGATTTCAGAAGAAGGTGCAAGATCAGATGCAATAGAGTGATGTGTGCTTGTAGTACCAATCATATTGTCTCTGGCATGAGAGTCCTTAGATGGAGGAGGAACAGCAAAATTAGATCGTGGCGCGTTGGGAATTTTCTCGTAGAGTGTGCGAGAATGAGTGTAAATCAAGTCTAAATATTGGGCACAAGCATAGACCTACTCTTCAGTGACGACGCCACCCTTATCCACATCCTCATTTATAGATGGTAACAGGGACTTAATGAACCACTCAGCAAGGATTTGATCAGGAACAAATGTCTTAACCATTCTACAACGATGATGCCACTCATGAATATGATTAGAAATGTGAGTAGCATTAGTCTGTTTAAAATTAGTCAAGCGTTTTGTTCCAGTTTCATATCGTATGGGTAGCTGGAAGTGGGTCAAAAATACAGTAGCTAGGGCAATGAAATTATCAAAAGAAGCTCTTGGTAACTCAATATACCATTTCGCAGTCGGACCAATGAGCGTACCCTGGAAAAGACATAGTCGAATGGAGTCATCATTTAGGGAGTTAGATGAACACCAAAAATGATATGTCATAATATGTATCGATGGGTCTTCCCCAGGTTTTCCATTGAACTTAGGAATATCTGACGGTAATTTATGAGGTATCACTGGCCACCAAGGAGCATAGTTGATTGGATCATTGGTAAGCCGATTTAAATCCGGTAACTCTAAAGTGTCAACAAAGGGAAAATGTCAATTTAAGTCAGGTTGAGGATAACCAGGGTATGATGGAATTGCTTGGGAAACAAGCCTTTGAGCACCAGCATAAGGAATCTATTGCTGGTAACCCAGATAGGGGTTTTTTTGATAAGCAAGCACTTGAGGATTTTGTTGACCAAAACCAAGGTACGCTACTTGTTGAAATGAAGGTGGTGGAATTTGCGCTTGTGGCTGCCAAGGGGTCTGTCCACCAATATTATAACCCAAACTAGGATAGCTTGGATTCGGTTGTGGATAGGTATAACCTGGTTGCAGCTGTGACATCCCATAATATGGTAATCCATCTTGTGAATAAATGATTTCGGATACAGGTGGTTGTTGTAAACTAGATGAAGTAGTTGCAGTCTGAGGGCCCAATACTTGAGGGTATTGGGTTGAAGGACCCACCTGAGATGGTTGAGGTACAACAGTTTGAGTCTGTAATAGGGGTAAAGATGTATTAACAAACGAATTTCATGTGGGTGCAACAGGTTGAACTGGTTGATACGAGTGTACAACCATTTGTGGTCTAATGGGTAGAGTGAGTTGCCACGGACAAACATTAATTCCAACATTAGGATGACCAAATAACGATAAAGTACTGTCAATATAGGTGACCATATGTTGCCCCCAAGCATGAGGAGTATAATAAGATGGAAAAAAAAATTCTCCAAATGCAGGGAGTCCAGTTCAAATTGTACTGGATGGAATGTACCTAGATGGACCAGCTTGATATTGCCCTGATGATGTGTATAAAGGATCAATCCATTTAGTACTCACTATATATTTACCAGTTAGAATACCAAACGATGACATTGGTGAAGTCCATGGGTTTGAGGATGCACCAGAGAAGGTTCCAGATAAAGATTGGTAACCAGGTGGGATGGAAGGGCCACCATATAGATGTGACTATGTTGATTTTGTGAAAATCGACGGGGTAGAAAGAGCAGGTGTTATTGCAACTGGAATAGATGGTCCAGCCAAAGATGTTGGCTTAGGCATGGTTATTCGACCAAATGTATACCCTATTGGATCTACGGGAACTCTAATAGACACGAGATCAACAAAAGCAGGGGAGGGTGATTGAGGAAAAGACTCATACAGGTAAAGCTTTGCCCCAAAATGAGTTGGAGTTAAAGGTGTTTTGTCTTGTGGTATTTCTTCAATCGAAATTAAACCAGGTGGAAGGATTTCGCCATCAAGCCCAAAGTATATTTCAGGAGGTTGATTGCGCGATCTGGGAGGCTCAATGGCTACAATATATTGTGGGGCGACCGATACAGGAACAACTTCTAGTCATTCGACTTCGGGATTCTGATGTTCTAGCAAAAAAGTGACAGGATCTGGATCAACTTCCATTTAAACAACGTCGGGTTTGGGAGGTATGGTCTCACTGATTGGATGGATCATGACCACAGGTAGTTTTGAGGACACCGTCTCGACAACAGTAGATGAACCAGGATTTGTAGAAACAACTTGAGCCAACTCTGGTATATGTGAGGATGATGTCACACCCTAGGTACTGATATTACTAGTTTCGATAGAGCAATGTTGCCTTTGCCAACCAGAAATGGCTTCTGGTGGTAAAGGCGGTTTAAGTGCTATTCTACGCGAACAACAGGGAAAGGGATGTTCTTCTTCCACGATGAATGATTTATTTTATGACCAAAAAAAAAGAAACAAAATAAAAGGGTAATTCTAAGAAAAATGTTTACCACGTAATTGTGAACTGCAGAATACCTCCTGGCGAACAAAGAAGTTCGAGCAGGAAATCTCCCTGAATGTTGTGTTCAGTGTATCACAAGTTACAAGGCGGCTGACTCGGTTCACTATGGATGGATAGAAACCTAAATTTTTCCTCCCAAATATACCCGAAGGTACGTGGAGGCCCAAGTCTGTATTAGCGTTGTCTAATGTGAAACCGCACAGTGAGAGAACCCCCTTATACTTTTTGTACTAGAACACTGCCCTATATACCCGAAGGTACGTGGAAGAGCTCTGATATACTTACATATGTGGAGTGAGGTATCACACTCGGAATGTATCACAGACAATTTAATGATAGTTTCTATGTTTAACGACGTTGGAACACGTCTCTAGCCTCGACCTTCTAAATGTTATCGTTATGGTTCCAATTCTTTCTTAGGTAAATTGATGTAAATTTTAAGTTGATCTTGTTTAGAAATTTTTTCTTTGAGGTTCACCGTGTGATGTGAAGGAAATTCCTAAAAATGCAAACTAAAATGATAAGCAAACTTTTCAATTTTATCTTTTTCAATGATAATCCTAGCTACTAAGGGAAAGAGCAATCAGTTTTTTAGAGTAAACAACAAAGAGAAAAAACTAAAATGCAACTTTCTTAACTTGTTCCTATGAAACACACACAATTCACTATATGCACATGCATATTTTTCTTTTCATCTCCCTTAATGTGAATGAAAGAAAGGACACTATATGCATCAAATCAACAAAAATAAGTGTCTTCTTCTTTGAGAAACGAGGAATTTAACAATAATTTCTCTTTTAGGAAAAATGAAGAATGGAACTACAATTTTTCCTACAGGAAACAAAGAATGAAATTAAAATTTCCTTTACGAAATAAAATGGATATAAAGCATAAATAAATGCTTTGAATTTGATTTGGAAATGATAAAGAAAAACACTAAAGAGACATTGAAAAAATTTACTTTTAAAAGGAGGAAGAATCTGGAAAGTTCACTAGTCTCTAAGAGGTATCAGACGGTTAAGAATACAGCAAAAAAATGGCTGAGAATGATAGCAATGACAAAATTGAATGGAATGTGGTTGGCTAAGGGGCAAACGCATTCTCTAAGGGGATATAGTGTATTGAAGTGCACCCTTGAGTGGGAGACAGTGCACTGTGTCTTGACCAACAGTGCGTTGGGCATAGCAGTGGTTGAAAATGAAACCTACATAACACACTTCTAATGCAATTCTTTCGTTCAAAAGTCTAATAACTGAAATTAGATGCTACTAATGAGGATTAGAAAAGGAAAAAACACCAGGAATGATAGGATACTCCCTAGTGGAGTCTGCGAAACTAGAGATTCTGGGTTCGATCCCCAGCGAAGTCGCCAATTTTTTATGCAGAATTTTGATCTACGAATAAATCAAATTACCTAAGTGTGGTGCTAAGCACTTAGAACAAAAGAAGAAATACTTTGCTAAAACTTTCTATAAAAGAAGCAGACACACAAAATGATAAAAGAACCTACTTGTAATCCAAGTGCTTCTCTTTCTCCTTCTATTGCTTTTGTTGTCGCCTTCAATCCAACTTAGATCGCAAAATTTATTCCAGCAAACATAAATAGAGGACATCAAATAGTTTGCAATATACGGATGCCTACTTATCTTAATCACTCAAATCGATTAGATATTAAACATATATATCATTCAAGAATCCATTGCATGAGAAATAGATACATATATGGGAAAATGAACAACAATATTTATTAAAGAGTAAAAGGGGGAGAACCATTAATCGATTTGATGCCACTGGCTCCAGCGTCATCCCAACCTCATCACATCCAACATCACGCCAGCAGCATATCAGTACTTTCACTCTCTCAAATGAGAATCCAACAACATTTATTTACCAAAATTCTCCCTTCCCTAGAACTAGGATCTGTGCTCAATTTATAGGGAAATTGATGGTAGTTTCTTAATGAATGACATTCTAAGAATAGGCAATACATGTTCCCAAGTTTAGAGGTGTTATATGGAAACTTGGATTCAAATTTTGACACATATGGACTCTTCTAGAAGGCATTGGACATGTGGAGATTCCCAGAACAATGAGAATTCCGCTCCTAGGTGACCAGTGCACTCTTGAATGTTGGGAAGTGCATTGCAATGCCCTTGAATGGAGGTTGTTGCATATGCAACACAGTTATTCCCTTTAGAGGCAGTGTTGGTGATTTCATAAGTGATATAACATATACTTCAAACCTTGGAAATCTCACAATAGAAGGCATGAATGAATTGTTCTTCTCTTAGGGCATATAGCAAATGAAATGGAAGGGGATGATAGACCATATTTCATTGGTCATGGGGATGATGTCCAGTTTGACCAGGTCATGGGGGATGATGCCCAAATTGACATATAACATATATCCAAGTCAAACTCATTGAGTGTGTCCAACCATCTAGCCTATTTGGAATTCAGATTAGGTTGGTAAAACAAATATCTCATCCCAATGTGATCACTCATCAACACAAACCTCCTACCAAGAACATAATTCATCCACATCTTCAATGCATGAATGATCGATTCCAACTCAAGATCATGTGTCACATAATTCTTCTCGTTCTCATTTATTTTACTTGACTCGTAGCATACCACATGTCCCTCCTACATTATGACTCCACCAATTCTTCTCTTGCAAGCATATGTACGCACCACAAACTCTTTATCTAGATCAGTAATCTTTAGAACTGGAGCGTTGGTAAGCAACTACTTTAACTAGTCAAGTTGCACATTCCTTTGTCCATTCAAAATTCTTTCTCTTTCTCTATAATGATGCAATAGGATAGGTAATCCATGAGAATTTCCCGATGAACTCCTATAATAACATGCTAACTCCATGAATTATCTAACCTCATACACATTCCTAGGAGTTCCCTTTATCTGAGAGAAACTACATTTACAAATCTTGGCATACAATTGATGCTCTCTTAGCAATCCCAATATTTCTACTAATTTTTCAACATGCTCTTCCTCATTCTTAGAATATATCAATATATCATCAATGAATACAATCATAAACTTGTCCAGACAAGGATGCAACACACTATTCATCAAACACATAAAATTATTTGAAGCATTAGTTAGACCAAAAGTAACCACAACAAACTCATAATTCCTATATCTATTTTGGAAAGTAGTCGTGTAGATGCCCTCTTATTTAATGCGTACATGATGATATCTAGATCTCAAATCAATCTTTGAGAACACTTTTTCTCCCTTCAAATAATCAAACAAGTCATAAATCCTTGACAATGGATACATGTTTTTTATTTTCACCTCATTCAATTGCATGTAGTCAATACACAACCTGAGAGTACCATCCTTCTTCTCCAAAAACAACATTGGTGCATCCCAATGTGATACACTTTTCCTAATGTATCCATTTTTAATCACTTCCTTCAACTGCAACTTCAATTGCACTAGCTTTGGAGTGCTCATCCTGTAAGGTGCCTTTGATGTTGGTGCTTCCCTTAGTACCAACTCAATAAAAAATCCACTTCCCTATGAGGTGGAAACTATGATATCTATGCTAGGAATACATCCTGAAACTATTGCAAAATTGGATACCTCTTCAAGACTTTTGCATCCTAAATATCCTTACCTTTATCATTGGAAACATGCAATGCAAACAATACACACCCTTTCATGTGGTTATGCATTACCTACATAGATGTTTTTAGGGTCCTATAATTCATAGGATCACAAGGTGATATAATATTTTCTCTTAGTCGTATGAAATTTGTAAATAATATTTAATTTTTCAAATTATTTCCCCAAAAAAATATAAATAAAAGTAAAAAATGAAAAGAGGGTTATGAAAGAATAAAAAATGATGATGAAAGAACCCCATAAAAAAAAGATGTTAAAGTGATGCAAATTCAAACGCCACTAGAAGAAAAATAGTTTGTTTTGAAAAATAAAGTAGGATGTTTTGTGCATCTTGTTTTAAATGCCACATCCACAAATGCTTTTTTATATCATAAAGTGTAATCATGGTCAAACATATTTGAATTTATTTCATTAGATTGGAGAAATAATTTAGCTAAATTGTTTAATCTTGGCTAAAAATAATTAGGTAGATGAAGAAATTGGTCCAATTGTTTAAGCTAGAACAATTATGTAAATGGGTAGGTTAGCATTAGATTAGATATTTCCCCTTTTAAAGAAAAAATAAACAAGGGCCCTTTCACATTTAAATTCACCCTTGGTTAGTCATAATTAGCCTTAGTTTACCCCCGGATGTGGGTGTTTGACAGCAAAGAAGGAGGCCACGGGGCGGCCATGTGGGATGACACACGATGGCTCCACGTGACCATCCTTGGGATGTATACCTATGTTAATTATTGGTATGAGGGCACCATTAACTCACCCTCCACCACCCTTACCACGACGTACCATCTATCCTTCGTATTAACTCTGTCCGCCATGGCTTTTAATTCTGTCACCTCGGTCCCCTCCACTTCATTTAGGCCCTTCTGCTTGCTCTCTGTGCATCTATCCATCTCCACCCCTTCGCCTCTGGTGCATTATTCCCATTCGCTCAAGGCTCGTCCTAGTTCTGGTAGTTGCTCTCCCTCGAAGCCTGCTTCGGCCCCCTTCTAGTCTGGCGACTCAACTCCTTGGACAGTATGCCTCGGCGCCATATGATGAGGTGTAGAAGAGCTGGGGGGCATGGCCAGGCCTCCTGTCCTCCTTAGTCGCTCTCCCATGGTTGCGACCTGAATCTCTCAATTGGCTGGAACGAACCCGATATCTCCCCCCCTGTCAACCTGAATGCTCATCTTTCTCTTCATCTCCCTGCCACCATTTCTCTCCCATCCCTCTCCCACAGCAAGAAAAGGCATCGTAAATCCACCATTTCTCCTAAGCCAACCTTCATCCCCCACAAGATGAAGGCCCTTCCTGTTCAGAGTGCCTCCAGTGGAAGAAAAGACTCTAGCGACTCTGACGGCGATAGCGATAGCAGTGGCTCGGGCAATTCGAACTATCCCAAGCATGAGGCCTCTACGGGCATTCCCGGCATTCCAACTTCGCCACATCCTCAGCGCACGAACCACGCGTTGAACAAGGAGAGGGAGGACGGGGGTTATGTGTGCAGAATCGTGGAAGAGGTACCAACCTCTGGCAATAAGAATGCAAGCTCTCAATAGGCTTGGTTTTTTATTTTCTATCAACATGCTCTTGTTTAGGAATTGTGTTTCATGGGATATGTGTTTAAATTTAAAAACTACAATTGTTGGTTTCCCGCTATGGGAAAAAGTCACTCTCTAGTTTCTATGGACTGGTTTCCCTGACAGGGACAGTCCAACTCCTACTCAAAGACTCTTGAAACTTCCCTCTGGTTTGGACTTTTCCATTCCACAGGAAGAGACCTGTAAATTTTTGTTCAATATGATATAATAGAAATAGCTTAACTTAGGAAAAAAAAAAAAAAATTAGCCTTAGTTTAGGAAAAAAATGGGAATGAAAAGGTTTAAAATGTAATAATTCATGTTTTATACCCCACATATGCTTATCCAAAGTTTAGGCTCTTATGTTATAAAGTTCACAAGAAAAAAAAATGTTTTTTTTTTTGTGTAGCGGTAATGTCGCACTCAATCCTACCATCTGATCGCTATCATCCCAAATCAATGGCCCAGAATGCCTTCCGTCCCCCCAACCTTCCTAACTTTATTGGCGAAGGGGGAGTCTGAAAAGTGGTTATTCCCCTTGTCAGCCCCACACTACATGTCATTCCCTCATCTTTTTGCACCCCCCTCTTCGCATACCGCTTACCATTTCGACCTCCCTCCGAAAACCACCAAGCCACTTTCATTCCTGCGCCCTCACCTCCACACTGCCCACGACACCTGTCATATCCATTATCCATTGATTTCTCCTGGGATTATTGTTTTAACTTCCTAACAGTCTTGCATCCCCAACAGATGTCTACTTTCATCATAAAAACCTCCTAATTCATTCATTTTACACCATTTTCATGCATTTTCATTCATTTAAACCATATTTTCTTTTCTTCAAACTTTCCCTTGCACAGATAGAACATCTCAAAGCTGGATAAAGAAACCAAAGCACGCAGTGAAACAAAAATAATTTCCACCAACTATCAACTACCGTCAATTTATCGGTAACTTCCCACTATCAGCCTTCTTTCTCCTACTATTTAAATTTTCAAAATACCTCCAAAGAAAAATAATAACAATAATTCAAACAACCCAATGATTCCTCCTACCATTGATCTTGACCACATCCCTCTTGTTGATAGATAATACAAAATTGCATAACCAAAATGTGAATTCAACCTATTGGAATTGCAATGTTGGCTCGAAGACAACCACTTAGACCAAAGTGATGAAATTGGACTCTGGGAATCTAATTTTCCCATGTATATGTTTCCTCGGACCTATTACTTCACATATTTTCTCTGCAAATTCCATGCTTGTTATTTTCCCAGCCATAGGGCCATTGTAGCCCACAGTGGAGAGGTTTTGTTCAAAATTACCCCTGAAACCATCAATCAAATGTTGCATACCCCCAAAAGCATTTCCAATACCCCTTTCTCGGTGGAAGCCCCAAATGACCTATACCAAAAAATAACATTTTCTAAGAGATCACAAATTTTTGAAATATTTTTGCCTAAATATGCCTAATTGCCCAATAAAAATCCACCCTATCCCTCATCCATGTTTCCATACCATGCTAAATAGATTATCTCCATGTTATCATGTTTGTTAGGGTATTATTCTAATGAATGGGTAGATGAACCTATCATAGGTTTCCTATCCATTTTCTCCAATGAAGAAAAGCCCTCTATAATTTTTAATTTTAGCCAATTCCTTGTTGATTGTTATCCATGAACAATTCGTTAAGTTTCTAACTAAAGGAATGTTCAAATATACTTCATTTTTGGTTTACATGTTTATATTTTATCAAGCAGATAGTTTCGCATTTGCACTCCAAAAGCTAGATGAAGAAGGAAATCCACAATCACTCATTTTTTGGACTTCCTTGGTGAGGAAGGATTCAGAGGAACACAACTTCAAATATTATATTGATCAATTCATTCATCCAGCCATATGTTTGCTAAATAGTGACGCAAAATCCAGGGTCAGTAACAAAATTCTGAAAATTTTACACCTTAGTGAGCAGGCCAAAATAGTAGACTGGTACTTGTACCAGAATTACACTGAAATAAGAGTGTATGGGTGTGATTTTCCACCCTAAAAGCTACCTAAATACCTACCAATTAGAGTGTTTTAATTAGAACACATTAGGTAGATGACCAATTGAGATGAAATTAATTTTTTTGCAACCAAGAAGAAATCTCAGTTCAGGATAAAGGCTGGAATTGGGCCCTTTGTTTGCAACAGCAGAACAGGAGGTGAGGAGGCAGACATCCTCCTAAAGCAGATGAAGTTCCCCTTAAGCTTCACATGGTCATATGACCAATTTGGCTTAATTTATAAGCTAAGTCTAGAACAGAATACCACTCCTTATATTCATACACAAAGGCCTGAGATTGATTTTGTCTACATCTACTTCACAGACTCCCACCCCTCAGGAAAATACGGAGAAAATACCAAGGGAAGAATACTTCCCTTCAGTCACAGAGGTCTCAACAAAATAATTTAAGATTTACAGGAAGAAGACCAAAATAAATCCTAAAATAGATTTTTCAAAGGAGGGAGAACAACCAGCTACAATAGTTCTAAAGGGTCCACATTCTTCAGCATAGTCGGATAGTATGTTTACAGGGTCTCCAGAAGCATCATCAGTTTCACAAGGGAATCCAAAATCAGCTCAAACATCGGAGCTAAACCATGGGAAAAATGAAAAGAGAATATTTGATAAGTATAAGGAAATAAAGCTTAAAAATGAGCTCCTTAAAAGCAACACTTATACTCAATTCTAGAAGAAAACTTCCACTGCTCAGAGCATACTTTTATCGGATTTCAACACAGAGAATGGAATAATGCAGATGGCATTCTTGCAGATTCAGATCCCTTATCTAAAAACAATAGCATATTATAAAAATACTTCCTTTGAGTTTCACACAAAATACATCCATCCTATTGATTAGATGGAGATGCATAAAAAGATAAGGGAAATGATATGTTCCACCTTGAAAGAATATTGCAATGAATGCCTCTAAATTACAATTTTCACTCACCAATGTCCAATCACAATTAAAGGTTGAGAAGATCTCTTCTCTAGCAAAGGATAATAAGATCAAATCCTTAGAAGACTTGGTCATAAAAATAGGATATGACACAACCAATGTTAAAGAAGCAGAAGAACTGATCAAGAAGAAGAATGTTTACATTGCAGCACTCAAGAAACAGTTGAAATTACCAGCCACTGAGGATCCGTAGACCAAAGAAATAGGAGAGACAGAGAGCCAAAAAGAAGACATGCTCAAGCTGATTATGGAGAAAAATGCACAAATCGGGAACACGGAAGTAGAGATGGACAACCTAGTGAAATAAAAGGAGCAGAATGCACACTTAGCTATAGTCCCACTTGAGTATGCATCTCTTACAACAATACCACAAATAGGAATGGCTACCTCAACTACAACAGGGGCTTCTACATCAGCAACACCCCCAACACAAGACTTAGATGTCGTTGGAAAATTGACAAAGGTTATCGAAGACATGTCCATACAAGGAGAAGAAATCAAGAGTACATAAGTATCAGAGACTCACTCAAAGACTACAATAATTAGGGAAAGAAAATTCCATGGCTCAGACCTTAGCAAAAGCAAAGGAAAACATATGTATAGATATCCATAAATCCATGAATGATATTTGGCCTTCCTTTAAAATTATCTTTGAACAGAATGAGTTAATTCAGAAGTCCAAGGAAGTAACTGTACAGATCAGAGAAAATCTAGGAGACAAGCCAATTGAAGCCACGTACCTCATTAGATTTCTGAATTCCAAAAACAAGTATGAGCTAGAAGAATTGGGGATTTAGGATAGAAATGAGACAATAGTGGAGGTCAAGAAAATATTAACTAAGAAGAACCTCGTGTTTCAGCTAGAAGAGAAGTGCCAGGTTCTGGAAATTGGTGTCAATAGGTTCTTCAGCAGATTTGAAGTAATGAATAAAAAATGGCTTCCAGGTTTATTTGTGCTAAATGATAAATTAATAACCATAGATGATTATAACAAGAAGTTGACAGATGTATCTAAGCATAGTTCCAAATTTTCAGGTAAACAAGGAAGCATTACAGACAAATATTTCCTTGAAACATTGGAATATGATTTAAATATCCAGCATGAGATCAAGCACATTTTTATTACCAAACTCACCTTTTCCAAGTATACAGAGGCAGATGATATTTTTAGTAGATTGCTTAAGTTATCCATTCCAAGTGTAGAAAGGTGGGACAAGTTATGCGATTTACTTGAGTAAAAAAGTTAATTATATCTTCAACAACAGGACCAACAACGTAGCAAGAGTCATAAGGACAAATCAGCAACAGCCTAAGGACAGATCAGCAACAACCTCCTTCAAAATAAGGCCAGCATTCGAGCAGTTCCAACCTATCCTATATTTTTGTAATCAAAGATGTAATATGTTTTTAGATATTCCTGAAATACATCATGATGTGTCATGACAGGATTTATTGTAAATAAATGTATATATGCTTCTCATTTTTAAGTATAGAGGGTTTATTTTTGCATCCAAGAAGGCTATTGTACATTTTCAAGTTTTGTGGACTGATCAGTAATAAAGAAGACACTTTCATAAGATTCTTGTGTCAAATTGTTGGTGAAGTGCATCTCTCATTGTTTAAGTGTTTATTTCCTCTGTTTTCCATGATTATGTATTCATAATCTGAATTATTCAATGGAAAATTGAAGAACGAAATTTGTATTAAAACACACTTTGATTCTGGCTTTGAATAATTTTAATGTTTTCATCTCAAATTAATTAAACAAATTCTTAATTGTTTTTTAATTAATGGAATTTCTTTCATCTCTTCTCTTACACTTCATTTAAAATTATAGAATCGAGTCATTTTGGCTACCATGCCCTGTGAAACCTCTTTATAAAAATGGAAACAGATCCAAGTTTAAGTCATAAACTCCATAGCCCAATAGAAATTTAGGCATTTAATCAACCAAACAAACCAAACAATCTCAATCAATCAAAAAAAAATTGAACATTCATAACTAGCCTAATATCTCAATATAAACAAAGTTAAATCAGACAGAGAGATCCCTCTCTAGAGTTGGAAGGGCTAGATTCCAAACTCCCAAAGCGGTTTTGTGGTCACCTTTGTAATTTCTCTTACAACCTCGTAAATTATAGAGTGATAATATATGTAACCATTTTAATTGATGTCTCCTTCTTCTTACCCTGCAAGATTCTCTATTCTCCATTGTTATCCAAGCACTCAATAGCATTTTTATAACAATCCACCTTAGTCCTATGAAGATACAACCAATCAATACCCAGAACCATATTGTATGACCCTAATGGAAGCACATTCAGATGCACTGATGTAGGCATACCATTAAACTCAAATGCACAATCTCTTACCCAATTATGAATTCTTTTCTTAGTACCTATAGTTAATTGCATCGACCAAGACTCAGCATGCACTTCTTTTATCAAACCACACTTATCCACCAGCTCAGGGTTAAAATAACTATAATTTTATATAGGCTCAATCAAAATAGAAACAACTCGATCACAAAGATTAATTTCCATCTCAATAATAGATGTTTAATGATCATCCTGCCTATTATCCAATGCTGCATAAATATGTGGAATACTATGTCCAACCTCCCCAACTGTTTGCACCACTTGAGCACTGTAGATCTGAGACCTACCACCATGATACAGTGGATAATAATTTTTTATATGTTCCTTTCCACATAACCAACACTACAATTTTCTCCTAACATCACCTCTTTTTTTCTGCAGTCCAAGTTGCGACCCATGTCCATTCTCTATTGCATTAAATTTCTTGTGTGTGACATTTTCCTTCTCACCTACATCATGTGGTCTTGTTCACTTCGGTGGTGATTTAACTTTAGTATTTTCAATCCCTTTCAAAAATTTCTTAGATTCATTCTTACGCTTCGATTGCTCATAACAGTGTTTCAACTTTCCAATTACTTCTTCCAGTGACCGAGGCTTATCATACTCAATTAGGTCCTTAAATGCTAATGGTAATCCACTAACAAACCTCTGAAATTTGTCTTTCTCATCCTTAATATATGGAACATACCTCAACAAATCCCAGAACTTAATCATGTATTCCTCATCTTTCATTAATCCCATCTTTAGCTCATAGAACTCCTTGGCCTTACTATTGTAGTACCTTTCTGACAAATACTTCTTCCTGAAGAGTCTCTTGAATTCATGCCAACTAAATTCCTCCATTCTGATGTCTCTGACATGCTTCACATCTTCCCACTAGATATATGATTTCCCTTTGAGGTTGAATACAAAAATCTTGGCCTTCATGTTCTCTATGTAATAATTTAGCACAAATAATGTCATCATTCCAAGTAACCATGCCTCTGCATCCTCTGGTTTCTTTAAATATCCATAAAATGTAGGTGACTTGGCTTTCTTGAACTCATCTGTCAAATATCACTTATCACCCCTCCTGTAAGGATGATAGAGATGATTACCATGGTACCTATCTGAAACAGGGCTATATTAGAACCCATATCCACTGCCTCTCCTATTAGGTGTCTCAAAGAATATTCCATCTCTGATAGTGTCATATTTGTCTGAACTATGCCCACCATGAGACCTGCTACCATATGCCCCATTATTGTTTTCCTCATGTCCATAATTGATTTGTATTTTTCCATGTCTCTGCAAGATTGACAAACTCTGAAGGATATCTGCATTGACCTCTACTTGTTTCTCCTATGCCCTGGAAAATGTTTTTTTTTATGTCAGGAGAGTAGTCATATATTTCTTTCCCATCTGATTTGTAAGGGGGGTCTTGTGAACTATAATCCACCATTTGCGGCTAGCGAGCTTGGATCCTCTTCTTCCTACAAACATACCATATCAGATAAACCAAATATAAACATGATCAACATACCTCAGTGAAGTTCAAGGGAGGCTATCTCATATGCAACATCAATCTGTATTAGCACAACATATGTATATATAATGAAATCAACATATTAATCATCTCATCATCACCACCATCAACCTCTGCATGACGACACATATGCAACAATGACAATCACAATGCACGCCTAACGAACACAAATACCACTTACATGCATGCATGACAAACACATTCCACCCATCCATTCCAATTTTTGAACATGGGAGCTATGATACCAATCTGTAACCACCCCTCTCATATCTACCCAGTTTCATTTTCCTGCTAGGCTAAACATGAGAGGGGCTACTATGACATGACTAGACCTCCTAGGTTCCATTAAGGAAGTGGGAAGGCTTTAAAAAGACAAATTGATAACTCATAACATTATATAGGGGCTATAGGTCACTCAGAGGCTAAGTAACCACCCCAGGTGTAAAAAACCTGAGATGGACACCATTTTCTCTGAATTAGGTCGCAAACCATTCCCATAGCAAGCCCTCCATGCGATTGGAAACCTCGAACTTCATGCACAAGTCTACATCCACATGGTTGAAACCTAAAATATCCAGTTTAGAGCATGCGGTCCTAGATTGGTAGGAATGGATTCCTAACCTAAAATTTCTAGTTCACTTCATCTTGTCCATTTGGTAGGAATGGATTCCTAATTACCTCGGTTAATGTCTTCCATCATTTGATAGACTACGTCTTCTTCCATAAGGTCTTCCTAAATTGAGTTGACTACCATTATGTAATTATTAGTAGATGAGTGTGAGTCTTTACTAAGATTGAATACCACGTTGACATGGAGCACACTACATGAAATACTTGGATTTTTCAATTATGTTGAACTAGAGCATCCATGACTAAAGCATTCTGAGAATTCATTGATATTCCTCCTCTTAAACTTTGGTCATTAGAGGAAGCTGAATTTATGTTGTTATTGATAAATTCTTCATTTTTTTTTTGTATACACTGAATATTTTTGGCTTTACTATAGTCCATGTTTAAGATTTGTTGTTCAATCTAGGAGGAATTATAAGGAATCTAAAGATGTGATTCCCAAAGAACAACCTTTATATTCCCTTGAGATTATCATTATACACAACCATACTATCAATTCATAAGGCATGTACTAGGGAGGGCATATCATGGTGGACAATGGATGGTCCATGAATTCAAGCACCTAAATGACAAATAAATCCACCAAACAACCCAAAAGGAACCTAAGTTCACAAGCACTTATAACCCTAGGCACCACGAAAACAATAAAACTCCTAGAGAATTAATACAACACCACAATACCTTCAAAATCCTCTACATTTATTAAAAACACCAAATCATAGGCTAGAAATAATTATAAATTCTTACTCAACAAGTGAGAAAGACAAGGGTTGACTGCCACCAAGATTGTCATCAAAACCACCTGCAAACCAAGCCATCATTCCACTTAAGTCCTGAGATAACACATCGAAGGTTTCAAATTACTAATTGAGGGTAATGGGTAACATGTGTGAGGTTGGTAGAAAAGTGATTCCCTTTGCATCTCGTCCCCATGTTTGGTATCACATGATATCGAAAATTCCTTGACATGTGTTGCTTCTTAAAATCATGACATACCTTCATGTTTGATAAAACACAAAATAAATTAGGGGATGGTTTGGACATATAGAACCTATTTTTCATAAGGACCCATTCATTTACATTTATTTCTTCACTTGCAAGCCATCTGATTGTTGGTTGAGGGTCCTTTAGAAGGTAACCTCTTGAAATCAGTGAATATCCTTTTGAAGCCTCTCTATGAGTGATGTTAGATTACCATAAGAGGGACTTCTTTAAATTCATTAGAACAATAATTATACTCAAATTTAAAATAATCATAAGATTCCTCACTTTATTTTCACTTAGTAATATTAGACCCTAAATAAGGGAATACTCCTTAGCCTAATTATTTGTGAATGTCCCTAAACCACCAACATAAGTTAATTATTGTTTCCTTCCAATATTAAGAATACATGCCACCCTTAACCATTTCAATGTTATTATCAATATTAAATATTGGTATTTAACGTAAGAAAGTTTGTTTATTTACCATGTGCTTTGCTCCAAAAACCCATTCATAATATAAATAAAATTGAGATCCATGTACCAAACCTTTCGTTTAATTTTTGCATGCTTAATAAAATCATCTACGTGTCATCATTAATAACATAAAAAATTATAACTCATAAATTAATTTTCTCATGTAAGTAGGCCCAAATGTCAATATAATATAGTTCCTATGTAGCTATTTTCAATAGATAATAAGAAAATAAAGAACAATGTAGGCCATAATGTAGTCTAGTTGTTTTAAAATCCAAAATGTGGAGCATTGCATTGGTTGTTTTGCCATCGATAAGCACAACAAACATCATTTACAAGGTGATAAGCCACTTTGAAAATCTAAAATATTTACTTAAGTATTCACTTATTGTATTTTGTCATAGATACATGTGTTAATATGATTACCATGGGCCTAATTTTGATGTAGATTTTGGTAGATTTTTTAAGCAATATGGAAAATAACAAATTTTAAAACTTATAAAATTTAAGGATATGATTGTTAATTCTCATCACTTTCTTCCAATGCTTCTACAATGGTAATATTTTGGAAGATGACTTGTCCAAATCTTCAAATTTTATTTTGAACATGGAAATACACAACTTCAATCCATTCAACGACAATGTTGATATTTAATTGTTTGTTTTATATCATGTATGTTTCTATTGTATTACATTTTTTATGTGGTACTTTGAATTTTTAGTTGGTTTGCAAAATATCAACCAATATTAATATATAAATAAATGTCTTTCAGATTAATCACATCATTATGATTTATCTACATTATAAATACATGTTCAAAAAGATTAAGTTTCTGTATGTCTAATTTTAAACAACCATGCACATACTCTAAGTAATGAAGGTTATCTTTATGGTTGTGTATGGTAAGTTAGACTAGGGAACAATGAAAAAATTTTGTGCTTTGTGTCAAGTAGAACTTTGGATCAATCATTTCCTTTTGTGAGGGATGGTAAAGAAAAAGAAGCATGGAAAATGATATGAAAAGTAGAAGGATACAATTTATGAAGAAGAAGAACCAACAATAATGCATTTTGAGCGAGATGGTAAAGAACAAGAAGTATGGGTAATGGTATCTTGAGCAAAAAGAGGTGAGCTATGAAGAAGACATGAAACTTTTGATGATGATTAGAATGCAAGTTTTATAAGGAGAGGTTGAGTCATAGGTTACTAGATTGTGTAATTTGGTGTTGCAAATGAATGCATATTGCAATGATCATGAAAATTTCCATAAAAGAACTACAAAGTCTATTTAAATGTTTGAGAGACTCACCTAAAATACTTTAATAAAATATTAAATTGATCTATGTGAATCCATGCTTCATTAATTCATTAAAAGAGTACATCACTAATTTTTTCCCAAAGGAAAAAAAAAAAAAAATTATTATATTCATGAGAGGTGAATATACATTTTATGGTCCTATAGAGGACTGATTTAGGTTTCAAAATCATATAAAATAGAAAACTAACTTACAAAGGAAAGAGCTCTCAAAATTTACAACACTTTAACCCGGCTATTCAAAACAAAAGGGATTACACACTTATACATCATTCACAAGAAACCAAATCGGTAGACCTCAAAATTGTGACAAACTCACTTCCATTGAAAAGACAAGACATGCTAAAAATTTACATCAAAGATAAAATCATGGATATTAAATATGATGTTTAATAATGGAATTCCATTGAATCAAACTCAACAACATCCATAGACTCATAAATATTGAAATATCCTACTAGCAACGACAAAGCTTCTTTTTACAACTCATTGGCCTTTTGGTTGAGTTCCCTAAGAGCATGATAGAAAGAAATACATTAAAAATATTACAAAACCTCCTATAGATATTGCAACAGAGGATGCAAACACACATTATTCATTGTGAATTTATTGGGCCCAATCAATGATCAACTTTGAATCATTTATCACTTGTAATTTCTTAACACCTTTCTTTGTGGCAGCTAAAATAAGAGTCCTAAGGGCTATAAATTCTTCTATGTTGTTTGAACCTCTTCCTAGAGCATACCTTATATGACGGTAATGATTATGCTTCATAAATAACACTACAAAAACTCCACAAACTAGAGGATGGACTTGAATTGCACCATCTAAATATCACCATGGGCTATCAAATCCAAAGTAGGAATAACGAGCACCATTATCTTTCTTTTCATTAGATAAATTATCAATTCCTTGGTCAATTTGATAATTAGAATTATAGATACTTCTAGATGGATATCAACCTATTTGAAGATGTTGGAGTTATGGGCATACCATATACCATACACTAAGGAGTAGGGAAAGGCTTCAAAAAATTTAACAAATTTATCTTTGAGCCATTATTTCACGTAATCCTCTAGCCTTGACTTTGACCGATGTGAATTTTGCTTGAAATAAAAAAGGCGATCTTCAAGACCTGCACTTTGTAAGGAAAAGAAATAAAAATAAGTGTGATTGATTCCTCATTCTACATACATAAAGAGTATTTATTGGGATTGACCCAACCCATTTTTATGCCAACTTCCCAAATCAAGAGTTTGTTGTTTAAGGCAAGCCACAAGGTAATTTTTCTTTTAACACGAGCATGAAGCTTCCATAAGAGGCTCCACCATCATTTTTCTCTACAATGAACTAATATTTTACAAAGGAAAAATACCCAATTTTGGTTGTGAATTCTTCCATCCTAGAAATTTTGTGACCAAAAAATTTCATCATCTTCCCCTTCCCATAGGCTAAAAAAGTAGGGGACAAATTTTCCTATATGGGAATTCCATTTAGCTACTTTCAAACTACTTAGCGTAGTATTGGCCTATGATTTCCAACCTAACCTTCCACTTAATTGGGGGGATTTAGCTTTAACATTTTCAAGGTAAAATATACCGACCTAGTGGAGAGAACCAAGTAGGGAGACTAAATGTCGAAAATCCTTGTCAACCCCAAGCCATATATTCTCCCCAATTTTAAGCTTTCCACCATTATCAATGTGCCATATAATCTAATTTCCAACCAAGGGAACAACTACTACTAGGTTTTCCACATCATGAAAACATTTGTTAGTTTCCTTAGGAGCCTATACTAATCTTCAAATGACAAACCAAACAAACATTTAGATTTCATTACCAAACCCCATAGGAAGGAATTTTGAGTTAGCCTCCAAAGTGTGTGAGCAATAAGATATTTGAATAAAAACATATTTTTAATCCCTTCACACGTCAAGCTTCTTTGAGGATATCACTCAATTCCATTTCACAAGAGGAGTGCCTCCAACTTTCCCAAACTTAACCCAAAGAAACTAAAAACCTACCTTTTTTATTTTGGAGAGGATGTCCTTTTGCATAGCTACTATTGACATCCATTATATAGGAATGATTTCTAAGATAGACTTAAGGAAGACCAAACACCCACACATGAACAGGAACCTATTAATTCATAATAAATATGTGCTTAAATGTTTTTGAAAATCAACGAATCTGTAGCAACTCGAGTTGAATAAAATACCAAGATACTTAAATCCATCCTATAGATATTTGTGTAGTAAGAGAAGAAAATTTTCAACTTGTTGGAGGAGATCATTAAGTAGGCAGTTTTATGGAAGACTATATATTTTAAATTAATATCCATAACAAAATATTTTCAATATATATTCAATATATTTTCATACTAGACAGGTCCCTTAAGGACCCTTGACCAATACATAAAATGTTGTCTACAAATAGGAGATGAGAAATAGATTCTTGAGAGGAGATCTTGACTCCCATGGGAACTCCATTTTTCCTAGCTCCACTTATTAGTTTACTAAGGGCCTTAGCTAATAAGAAAGAGGAAATGGGGTAATGTACAACCTTGTCAAAGCCCTTGATAGGCCCTAAATAATATTGAAGGGGACCCATTAATTAGTACTATATAAAAAACTGACTAAACATGCCCGATAGTCCAATTTACATTGGAGAGACTCGTTCCTATCTTCAAAAGAACAAGTTGCAAAAAATTCCAATTAACACGAACATAAAATTTGGATAAATCTAGCATAAGGATGAATCTAGATTTTTTTGATAGTTTAACAAAGTGAATTTCTTCTTAAGCGAGTGACGCTCAGTCATCAATCTACCTCCTCTAGAAGAACCCAAATTTCACTTTAGAAATACCCTGGATCATAATAATCTTGAGATTATGTGCAATAACATTTCCCACTATCTTGTAAATAATGTTACAACATGAGATAGGTCAGATTTCATCAAAGGAAACTCCATCTTGTTTTTTGGGGATTAAAGTGAGGAAAGTGGAAGTAAGCATGCCCAGAATTTTATCGGATTGCTAAGACTCTTTATCCACCTTAATAAGATAAACTTTAACAAGATCTTAAAAGCTTGGGAACAATTAAATAGTAAACCCATCAATATTGTACTTTTCCTTTTTTGGATAGAGGAGAAAGCAGTTTGAATTTCAACTTATGTGACTTTCTCCTCAAAGTATTTTCATTTCTTCTAAAAAGGCCACAGGGAATTTTCATATCACTTCTAGGATTTCCTGAATAGGACATCCATTTGGTTTCTTAATAATATATTCATAATCACAATCCCCCTCATTGAAATTGTCCTTGAAGGAGTGGAAAAGTGAACCTTCGTTCTTTTCATTTCTAAAATCAAGTTTACATTCTTCTAATAATTTATGTACTAATGAAACAATTTTGCATTATTTCCCCCTCTTTTAACAAAATGGCTTGAATTTTAAGGGCCAATTTTCTTCTTCGTTTTCTAGAATGGCATGATGAGAATTCTAGGGCATGTAACTAGGATAACTTGTTCTGATAGAAAATTCCCTAAAGATTGTCTTCATGAATCTTCTTAATTAAAAACTTGACCTATTTTAGTTGAGCTTAAATTTTTTCGTTATAAGTGATGAGCCCATTTTTTTGTGGCTTTAATCCTAGATATAATAGTTTTAAAATTCGAACATGAATGAGGAAGGATGAGAGGAAATCAAGTGTTCCCAGTAACCAATAGTTAACTTTTAATAATCTTCTTCCTGCAACCAAATGTGATTAAATTTTAAGGGAGAAGGTGGCTTTTCCTTGTCCATGACCATCCTAAACATAATCAAGGAGTGATCAAATAAACCTCCAGAGGACACCCAACAGCTAAATAAAATGGATTTCCCACTAGCACTTTGGATACTAGGAAATGATCAATCCCTTTTGAAACTACATCATTATTGACACGGAAATTTCTCCAAGTCGAGATAACTTGACTAACTCGATGTCTACCAATTGATGTTTTTTTTTTTAAACAAAGGAAAAAACCACTTTGCAGGTCTTGCCTGCAATTCATCTCCCACACTTCCCTCAAGGAAAGGGTAAATGTTAGTTCCCCAATAATAAGGTCACGAGGGTCAACCATGGCACTTAACTCTGCCAAGATTTCCCAAAAAGGGATTCTCTCATAATAAGGGCCAAAAATATTTAATATTGTCGTCACGATGGCCAACTCTTTCACTTCCAATGAGAAAAGATAGAAGAATTTAGTGAACAAGAGGATAGAGGCTTAAATAAGGACCCCAACTAGAAATCAACCCTCCATGTCCATAGTGCAAAAAGACCAGTTTTTGAGCTAGGGATCAAAATAATCTCTAGCTCTATTTCCATACACCATAGTCTCCTAAACAAGGATTATATTTGGATTATGACTTAATCAATCTCTTAAGGGAAAAAATTTTTGTGGACCCCTAACCCCTCTATAATTGAAAGAAAGAACAATTAAAAAGACATCGTTTTAAGGGATTTCCTTGCTCCAAGGGCCTTGGAAATGGTGGATTGCTTCCATTTTCTATGTCTTGTACCACCTTTTGTTGAGCCTTCAAAATATGAGATTTCCTTCCAACTATATAAACTAACAAAGGATCGAAGAATAAACCACCCCTAGGAGGAGGAATCTTACTTTAGCTTCACTTGAGTATGATTATAACAAGCCTTTTTGGGGGAGATATCATAACCATTAGACAAAATAAAGGGGGCAAGGTCTTATGAAGAAACATTTTTGTACACGCAATCCCTTCTGCAGACAGAACCAATCCCTCTAGTCCTAATGAGAGGATCTAGCAACAAACGAGACATATATATGCAACCTTTCCTAATTTATGCTAGAAAAACACGAAAGAGGATATATTTCCTACCTCTTTCTAATGTTTATTCATGTCTTTGGTGTTAACCTTGCTTCTTGTGCTTACACACTCACGATCTCCTCTATGTTGGCAAAGAAAAAATCCTGCAAGGAAGAACAAGTGGAGACAAAAAGCGTATACCAAGCATATAATCTCTAGTATAAGCTATGTACCATATCAAGGAGCACTACAATAAACATGCAAAAATAGACATGTTTATGGAAAGGAAACACATAATGTATTATTAATAGAATTGTAAAGGGAGAAATACAACCAGAAGCCTTGATGTTGGATGCATCCTTCATGTGAGACTCCAAGTCTTAGCCTCGAGTCTTCAAACAGCTTCCTAATTCAAAAGGGTAGAAAAGCATGCTTCAGCTCATAGGATGGCAACCAACCAAGAGTGGATGCCAGGGGTTTCATTTGTAGGGAAGCAGAGGGATTTGAGGATCCATAAAATGTGCGAGGAGTTCCACATATTAAGGGAAATACCCATGGAAAGAGGATCCATGGCCATGAATGGGAGGTCTCGCTCCTATCATCAACAACCTAAGACCACTTTGTCGTTATCGAGGCTTCTAGCAAGGGAAGCTTCTCCTCCATTTTTGGGAAAACTACCTAAAGAGGACTAGCATGGATTTTTCTTACAATATTCGCATTGCCAGTGCTAGACACATGTTTTATGAAAGGCGACAAGCATGGGTCATCAGTAGTGTAGATCTCGTTGGGCTTGTAAAACAAGATTTTTTACAAGCTTTCCGAAATCTTTTTAAATCAAGTCTTCTTTCACTTCTTCAGGGATGTTTTAGGCATGTTTGATGGAGAACATATTTTATAACACAGGTGGCATGACGACACAAATTGGAGTGCAACAAAATATTGTATAGCATATTACCCCTAAAGCATGAATTCAAAACGAGAAGTGATGGTTGAAGTGCTTTAAAAGTAAAGGAAAGGACTTTAAAGACTATTGTTAGGAGACCTGCAATCCAAACATGATACAATATATATGACATCTTTGATGTAAGCATGCCTAACAATACATCTCTAAACAAACATCTAAAAATACATGGATCCGTGGCATGGACGAGACTATCCAACTAAAAATGATCATGAATACATAAATATATGAACCCATGGCATTGGTGCGGCCATCCAACTAGAAAGGATCATGTGTACAATCATGAATAACCCCACGCAACCTAGATTTATCAAAGGAAACCTAGGGTCTTCGCCTCTATCGTGACCCATCCAAAGTATGAATCTGACCATGTGAATAGATATGTTGAAGTCGAACATGGTAAAAACCACCTGATTATGGGTCAATGATGTAAATCGTTAAATTGCACGAGAGAAACCACCAATGATGACGATGGTTCTTAAGATACAACAACAAAATCTTAAAGTGTGAACAATGGAGCTAAATTCAAACACTCGCAGAATCATTCGATCTAAGGACAATGATGTGATTCTATCGTCGAATGTGAAGAACCTGCCATTGATGCATGCAAGCTCCAAATTACTGAAAGGGACTTTCTAAATCATCATCCTAGATAATGAGTTGGAGTCGACAGGAAGTGATCCATTGAAGGAAGGCCATAATTTTTTCCACATCATCGACACAAAACATAGGATTTGCGGAGTTGATAAGAGAAATTCAATATTGATGAAGAGAAGGAAAAATAAGGTATAAGTGGTTTGAATCTATAGACGGGACTTCTCTTTAACATATCAGCGACACGACTCCAGAATTTGGCAGCATTTGACTCAAAATGGGATCAGAGGTCATGATGACAATAGGATATGATCAAATGAGAGGCAAATGAATTTACCAAACCCAAAGGCAAGTGAAAAAGTGATTATGTCCCAAACCCGACATGAGACAGGTAAGTGTCATGTTCAAGAGCAACATATTTCCTTTCACACAAAATATAGGATATATGTTTCCTTTGTTGAATTTCCACAACTCTGGAATTTGGCAAAATTTGAATCCAAATGGGATCAGAGGTCATGATGACAATAGGATGTGATCAAATTAGAGGAAAATGGATTTCCCAAACCCAGGAAGGCAAGTGACAAAGTGACTATGTCCCAAACCTGGCACGAGACAATTAAGTGTCAAGTTTAAGAGTGACATATTTCCTTTCACACAAAATATAGGATATATGTTTCCTTTTCTGAATTTTCACAACCTTGGGTCTAGGTTAGAGTCTTAAATCACTAATGCTACCAAACCAAGAATCTCAACCATAACTACTTTGAACAACGGAAATATAAACATGGAAAATTTTAGGGGCTAATATTCGTAGGTGGGATAATTTTATATACTTTTTTCAAAAAAAATATTCACTAGTTTCAAAATTTTCTAAAAATAACTAGCCCAATTTTTATAGTATGAAATTATTTTACCTTAAAAATTTCTAATATCTTAGATAGACTAATATAATATAATTAAAATTTTAGATATTTTTAAAAAATATATCATCAATTTTTTACAATTTTTTTATTATAGATTACCAAGATTGTCCAAGGTTTCTAAACTTTCAAATATATATCCATCCTTAAAATTTTCCCTGAATATAAAGCAGTAAATAACACATGCACAATTATACATTGTTTTTAAAAAAATTGTACAATAATGTACAATCACCAATCTTCGTTATATTAAACCAAATTTGGATAATCCAATAGTCTATGGTATACAAGATACAATGAAAAAATCGATATCATATCTCATCCTGTCGGTCCTTTGCTTCTGTACTGCTCACTAGTAGTACCTTGGTCCATCAAGGCTACTACACGTCGAGACTCTAGGAGAGCTTCCACCTAACATTGCAATACGTCCATCTATAGAGTGTACATGGGCTGATCCAATCTGCTCTCTATGTAGGCCTAATTCTCGAGCTCCAACTATCAAGCTAGCAAAAAATTTCTTCCATCAAAGTGTTGCGCTTCGACACCCAACTTCACCCAATCTTCAACTTCTCTTCGTCCTTCAAGATAGCTTTTCATGGGCTACTTTGGGTAGCCAACACTCTACCCTCCAATAGACCAATGGCACCCAAAGAAATCACTACAATATTTTCACCTAAGGAGGCTCTTGATCACCTAATCAAGCCTCCAACTTGGCTCCCACAGGCTACAAATTCATGATCCAAACACAGTCAAATCCTTAACTCAACACTCCTCCACAAAAAATTTGATGTCCTGTTTTTTTTTGTTGTTGTCACTACAAATCTGGTTAGGGCACACAACGCAGCCCTCCACCCTTCACACAGTCAAAAAATTGAGTCTTTCAAGGTTGTGGTCCTCCTTGGAGGGACTCCGCTTGTGCCATGTTGTCCCTTACAAGGCTTTTCCACCTAGACGCTGCCTTAGAACAACCTCTAGCTTATGGCTATGGCCCGTAGCCTAGCACAACAACAATTTATGGTTGCAGCCTTCCTTAAACACTACCCAAACAACCCTAAACCAGCATTTTCATGCTCCTATCTTCCTCGGCTTGGCTTCCTGCCTTTTCTACACTAAACCGCACTTGAAACAAGACCAAATGGATTTGTCTTAGCCCAAAAACATGCCTCAAAAATATGTTGTCACCTACAGCTCTTCCCATGCTATCTAGGAAAGACTCCCTCACGATGTTCCAAGCCTTCTTGTCTAGCTATGACCTCCTTTAATTTTAGAGCTCCTTTTGATGAGTGTTGCACACAAATGGATGCTCAAAACACATGTTGTCACCCTCTATTTATAAACATAATGAGGGGCTTCAATGAATTATTGAAGAGACATGCCTATTGGAATTATTTACATCAAACCTACATGACTTCAAAACCAATATTAACTTGTCAACTTCAAAAAATTATTTCTCTCTAACGACAACTCGGAATCGGATGATTCTCATTGCATTGGAATCGTCTCGCCGAGAATTCTAATCCTCATCCATCACATGTCGATTTCTCATCACATTTTTGGCCCAAATCATGATGGGTGAAAAACCCCACACTTGGGTTCCAAGCCCACAATTTTCCCTTGTGTTGCTTTGTCATCCAAACCCTGAACCCTAAGGCTTGGCATACCTCCCAAGCTACACAAATAAACTCTCCCTCTTATCAAGGGAGGTGCCTCCATGACTAGGAAGTGCTTCATCATCATCATCACTGCTCGCAACACTTGCCCAACTCCTGGCACTCATAATCATAGTAATCCTTTTACAGTGAACTATGCCCTTCTCGGAAGTGTCGTTGTCACTGGAAGCATCCTAGTTCTTCTTCTTCTCATGTAACACTTTCCAATATCTCCATGGTTCCTTCTGGGTAGATGTGGAAGCACCATTTCTTCCCACCGACCATGCACTCTTCTTGGGCTGAAAAGTCTCCCTCTGAAACGGCAACCTCCCTCTAAAACTTGACTCCCTCTGAGTCTCTAGAACCTTGATCTTCTTCTCCGGAAAGTGTACCTTCTTTTCGAGAACCTATACCTTCTCCTCTTAAGCATGCACTTGATCTTGCTTTTTTGGAACCTATACCTGCCCCGTCTTCTTTCCATGATCCTCAGGCTTTCCCGTTAACCTATAGAGACCATGCTCTCTAACTGTGAGTACAATCCCATCAAACTTAGAGCCTCTAGGCCTGAGTCTTTCCTTCCCATACTGAAACAAGACCTCAAACCCATTCCTCTCCATCATCAATATGGAAATAACACTATATTTGAGTCCTGGTACAAACAGTACATCCTGGACCTGCATCATACGTCCTATCTCCATCCTGAATGGCACCACACTCGATCCTTGGATATCTAACTAACTCTTGTCACCCAACACCATGTGAAACTTTGATTCCATTCTGCTAGTGTCTCAAAAACCTCTTGTGACCCTATTATATGCTTTGTCGCACCATTTTCCACGTACCATCCATCCTCCCTGATAGTACCCTGCGAGAAATGAAAAATCATAGAAAATTCCCCCTCTTCCAATCTCCCAGAGAGATCATCTATCTTTGCTGAAATGGCAACATCGGTGACCTGCTTTCCTTTCCTCTTTTCATCATCTCCCCTCTTCATCGGACATCTCAACAAAAAATGACCCATCTCGCCACAGTTGAAACACTTGACTTTACCCAAGTCCTTCTTTGACTTACCCTTCATTCGCATTGCAAGTGCCATGTCCTCATTTGCCTTCCTCGATGGATGAAGATCCTAGTCTCGCAATTCTTCTTGAATTAAGTTGTCCCACAGTCTATTCTAGTTTGGTTATTTTTCCATAGCAACGATTCCTTTGATGAAGGGTTTCCATTCCTTAATGAACCCTTTTAAGGAAATCCTTACCATATCTCCATCTGAAACTTTGACATTGACGGAAGCAAGCTCATCTTAAACTCGAGACAACCTCGTCAGATACGAATTTGTTCCTTCACCCTTTATCATCTTAGTGGACTTCAACTTTTCCTCCAATACCAATACTTGGTTCTTGTTCTTATTCTGGAACAAATTATGAAGATCCATCCACATCTCATGTGCATTGGTCTTCCCGGAAAAATGAGGTATTAATGACTCTTTCACGCCATCGAGGATGATCAACTTCACCCTCATATCCAATTCTTCCCATATATCCAGCTCCTTATGGTTGGCTGGCTTCTTGATCTCTTTCTTAGTGAAATCCCAGAACTTGTTGACCTGCATGACCAACTTGATCCTTTCCTTCCAAGGAGTATAGTTGAAAAACCCTTCCAACCTGTTCTCATATCGGAGACTTGCCTGCAACTTCGACATTGTAGTGAATCCTTCACTCACAATGTGACCAAATCCCTCTCACATTGTACTTCGCAGTGCACAAATTTGATTCACTGAATTCCAAATTAGCTCAAACACGCTCTGTTGAATTTCCATGACCTTGGGTCTAGGTTAGAGTCTTAAAACACCCATGCTACCAAACCAATAATCTCAACCATAAAATACTTTGTACAACAGAAATATAAAGCAGTAAATCACACATGCACAATTATATGGTGGATTGATCCAATCTGATCTCTGGGTAGGCCTAATTCCTAAGCTTCAACTACCAGGATAGCAACAAAATTATTCCATCAAAGTGTTGCACTTCGGCACCAAACTTCACCCAATATTCAACTGAGCTTCATCCTTCAAGATAGATTTTCACGGGATACTTTGGGTATCCAACACACTTTCCTCCAACATATCAATGGAACCCAATACAATCACTGCAATATCTGCACCTAAGGAGGCTTTTGATCACCTAATCAAGCCTCCAACTTGGCTCCCACAGGCTGCAAAGTCGCGATACAAACACAGTCAAATCCTTGACCCAACGCTCCCCCAAAAAAATTTGATGTCATGTTGTTTGCTCTTGTTGTCACTGCAACTCTGGTTAGGGCACACAATGCTTCTCTCTACCCTTCACACAGTCAGAAAATTGAGCCTTTCAAGGTTGTGGTCTTCCTTGGAGGGATTCCCCTTGTACCATGATGTCCCTTACAAGGCCTATCCACCTAGACAATGCCTTAGAATAACCTCTAATTGTTGGCTATGGCCTGTGGCCTAGTACATCAGCAAGCTATGGTTGTGACCTCCTTTGAAAACTTCCCAAACATCCCTAAACCAGCACTTTCATGCTCTTATCTTCCTTGGCCTAGTTTCTTGCCTTTTCTGCACTAAACCGCACTTGAAACAAGCCCAATCAAATATGTCTTAGCCCAAAAACATGCCTCAACAATATATTGTCACCTATAGCTCCTCCCTCACTATCTAGGGTAGACACCCTCACATTGTTTCAAGCCTTCTTTTCTATTTGTGGCCTACTTTAATTTCAAAGCTCCTTTTGATGAGTGTTGCACACAAATAGATGCTCAAAACACATGTTCTCACCCTATATTTATGGGCATAATGAGGGGATTCAACGAATTATTGAAGAGACACACCTATTGGAATTACTTACATCAATCCCACATGGCTTGACTACTTTTCAACTTCAAAAATTCATTTCTCTCTAACGACAACTCAAAATCATATGATTCTCATTGTGTTGGAATCGTCTCATCGAGCACTATCATCCTCATGTGTAATATTCCCATTAGCAATAGCTAATTGGAAATATTAGATTTTGGTCAATTTTTCTTTACATAGTTATATTATGAATAAAAGTGAGTAAAGGAAACACAACTCACTCTAAAATAAGGGGGACTTCCTAGTAGACGCACGTTGTAATCAAGGGGGCCGAGTTGGGCACGCAGCAAAGGGGTATTACCATGGTATCATGGGCGGAGGCGCACGCAGCCAAGGGATATTACCGTGGTATCATGGGTGGAGGTGGCCATAGGTTTCAAGAGCGGCCAACGCTATATAAATAAGATAGTTTCCTCATTCTGACATCATGAGAATTTATGCATTTGAATCTGGTCATTGCGACTTGGAGCACACTGGTTGTTTAGCTTGTCTACAGCGCTGTTTAGCACATTGAGTGTCTCCGTTCGGAGATCTCGCCCTCAGCCCCAGGGGACTTCGAGTGCCTGCTCGGGTGAGGTAGTCCCGTCAGTGTCTTTGTAGGAAGATCGATCCATTGTATTGGTGGAGGAGCAGCCCGTCTATTGACTGCGCGGCATCTGTGGAGGAGCAGCGTGTTTATTGATTGCACAGTTCTGAGTGGGAGGACATAGTCCATATTTGGGAAGTTCCGGTTGGTATTCTTGGAGGATCGTGGATAGGAGATTGAGCGCTGGAATAGCAACGCATCTATTGGGGAATTTCTGGATCGGCGGGTGATCATATTACTACAGATCCCAGACAGTAGCGGCGTGATCATTTGGAGGTAAGCACAGATCCGTAAGGAGGAATTTCGGGACAGTTGTTTTCAACAGCTGGAACGCAGATCTGATATGCAGCCATTCCACGCAGCGTTCTGAGAGTAGATTTTAACTTTCCTTGTGCAAGTTTAGGTGCTATCGATTTGATCACCTATTGTACTCCTCTATATTTATCAGATTAATAAAATGGCTCAGCGTTCCCTTGGTATTTCTTGAGTATCTGTTCATGCTTTAGATACACCTTATTGTATGTTTGCATTTATGTTATTCCTCCCCTTTGCATTTCGATTTCTGTACCACTTGTCGTGTTTTCTCCCACACTTTTAGATAGAGTCTGGAAATGGCCAGATAGCCTCCAGAATTCATCCCCTTTTCAGAGGTGAAATATCTGGTAAATGCCCTCCTATTCCATCTCTGGTTAGAGTTTGATGTGTTTTAGAGATATCCCTGAATAGGGATATTATATCATCCATCACATGTCGATTTATCATCATGGTTTTGGACCAAATCATGATGGGTGAAAATCCCCACACTTGGGTTCCAAGCCCACAAGCTGCCCTTGTGGTGCTTTTCCCTCCAAACCTTTAATCCTAGGGCTTGGATTACTTCCCAAGCTACACAAATCAACATCCTTCCATTTTCCCCCATTATTTCTAGCAAGTACCACTCTTTTTTTTTTATCGCAAACTTAAAGAGGATACCATATGCTTAGCATATAAGTTCACCCTTTGGATGAATCCATCATAGTAAGTTTAACGATCCCTAGGAAGGAGTAACTCGGTCCTATCATGGTGACAAGTCCTTCGTTGTTTAAGTTTACAATTCTGACGGAAGGGTAACTCGACATTTTTTTCATGTTTAGGGAGTTTTAAAAAGAGGCAGAAAATAAAACTCCAAAGGTCCCTTTTCGTAAATAGTCCCTTGAATCTGAAAATATAGAAAACAATATCCAAGAGAACCTCCTAGTCATATTTGACTAAGGTATTCCTTTTTCGTAAATACTCTATCTCAGTCCGAAAAAGGGTTAAACATATACTGAGTAGACATATTTTCGTTTACTTTTACGAGCTCGAAAGGACAAGTGCTCAGCAATATTTTCATATTTTTGGATTCTAAAAAGAGTTTAACGAGGACTCCCCCTAAAGCAATGAGCGGTAGAAAGGGTAGCAATTGGTTCCAGTGATGATGGAATTGCTCAAAACACGCAATGGTTAAGAGGTTGGCTAATAAGACCACTCATCGCAACGGTTCCTCAGGAGAGGGTCAAACAACCAAGTGAAAGTGTATGATCGTCCAAGAAGATGGTGATGATGGAATGAGAAAATCAAGGCTCATCTCACAAAAAACATGTTGATAAAATGGAAATCATGAGAGGTAGGATGGGGAATGGTTTCATTTTTACAGAAGCTTGAAACATGGGAAACTATGCTTGAAATTGGTTTCATTTTTACACAAGCTTGAAACATGTGGAAAAATTATGCTTGAAATTAGTTTCATTTTTACACAAGCTTGAAACAAAACAAAAAAAACTGAGTTTGCATGCCCCCGGCATAATGACTCAATTTGAGGTACATGCCCCCCCAAGCTTCTTTTCATTCACCTAAGTAGACTATTGGTTACTAACAGGTGGATGGAATGAAGTTTCATTCATGATATCAAGTGAAGGACTTGACTAGGAATTTATGAGATCTATTCAAAGACTCGAATTGAAAGGGGATTTGTTTCATTTTTTAATGAGCTTGACATAGTAAAATAACTATGCTCATAGGGACCTATTTCATTTTTTAACGAGGTTGACATAGTAAAATAACTATCCTCATGGGAACCTGTTTCATTTTTTAACGAGGTTGACACAGTAAAATAATTATTCTGCAGAGACCTTGTTTTATTTTTTAAGGTGCTTGACACAAGAAAAGGAACTATGCTTTGAATACCTTATTTCATTTTTTAATGAGCTTGAAACAAGACAAGGAACTATGCTCTGGAACCTAATCATGGCTCATAAGAGGTCATGGCTTCTAAGAGGCTCTCATCATATGGGATAACAACACTCTGGAAATCAGGGTCCAATGCCCCAGTACATGATGCACTATATCAGTAACTAGATCATCAGTAGACACGGGCATGGAACAAGTTGCCACATAATTAACCTGTATTGGGGAAGATACCACTTTCATGTAAGGACCATTTAGGGATGATCATTGATTAGGATCCATATTAGGACCAATGAATGAAAGTTGATCAATGGTCACAATTCTTCCTTCATGTGGGAAACACATCACATGAAAGCGAGAAGAGGCAATATCTCCCATGACATAAATATAGTCACAACCAAGGAGTAAATTAAAATCCAAAGGGCCTACAACAACCATCACATCTATATAGATTATATTTCCTCCAAAATTAATATGCAACTTAGGAAGGATCCATAATGGTTGATTGGTTCCTCTCTTAAAAGCCAACAGATTCTGGATAATAGGAACAAGCTCCAAAGAACCTAAAGCTTGCCAAGAAGTTGAGGACATAATACTAACAAAAGTGCCTTCATATATTATTGTTCTAGGTACAGCCACATTATAGGCCTGTATTGTGATCTCAAAGGGCACGTAATAAGGAAGATTATATCTCGTCAGTCGACTCCAGTCAAAAGAAGCGACTATACTACTTGGAGGGGGTGTCGTGGGAACGAAAAAATTGCCCCCTTGTGTTACGGTAACGGGAGGATCGCCCTCCTTACCATGGGAACGAGAGGATTTCCCTCCAATTCATGGGAATCTGAAGAAACAAAAACAACATGACTAGTATGGGGTTCACTCTCTATGGAAAAGGTATGATCAAATGAAGGTGGAATCAGGTCGACCGTCTTCTCAACCAATGGTTGGTCAGGAACAAACTCCTGTGATTCACTTTCGGAGAGAGTGGGACTGACTAGAGATGAATTATGATCAATCACTTGATTAAATAGCAGAGGATTAGAGGAAAGCTTTCAGTAGCCAGCAGGAAGACAAGGTTGAGAAGCTGTAAGGTTTTCCTATACTTTGGAGGCTTCATCCAAATAAGGACAAAGGTGAATTGGATTATTCCCTTCAATAAATTACAGGGAAATTTTACTTTACCCTTTTTCCCATGGGCCTTATTATCACTAATTGTGGGTATGTCACTAGCATGATCACCAGAGGTCGATTACAAAGGCTGATGTGAGCTTGTGGACCACACTTCTAATACCTTGGGAATACCAGTACAATCTCTAAGAAGGTGTTCACCCTTACATAACTTGCAAGGGAATTTGACTTTGTGGGGTGAATTGGAAGATTTATCAATAGCAGTTACATCAGTGGCAATGGTCGTTGAGTTGCCTCTTTGCTTAGTTTGTTTATTATTCTTTGTCATCTTCTTCTTCTTCTTCTTAGCTTCTTGGTTACTAGAAACAAGACTTTCGCCAGGCGAAGAAGGAGAAAGGGAGGAAGAAACCACGGTTGAAGAAGGCAAAGGGTCAACTTTAGAGTCAACATGAGGTTGACACTGTTCAGGAGGATGTGAACATGGTTGAGAGGCGATTTAGACATTTGGAACCATAGGGATCGAGAATAGCCAAACCGGCAAACCAATGGTAAACCTGGGAAGGGAAAACATTTCCATATAAGGAGCACCAATATTCCCAAAAGAAGGAAAAGGACTAGGATTCCCATCTGAGGGGTTTCCTTAATTGGTAAATTGAAGAATTGTCGCCATTATTCTCAACCTAATATCTACTAAGAATTTGTTCCATGAGGAGAATGTTATTTTGTGGGCAATAAATTTTAGAAATTAACAACAAATAAATCAAAAAGAGGTAGGCTAGGTATAAAGGATTACCAAGCAACCGTGAACTACAATATACACCTTGGTGAACCAAGGACTTAACGTACTACAGCCAATCTCCCCTAATGTTGTGTTTGGTGTATCACAGTTTACAAGGAGACCAACTCAGTTACCTATGGATGGATAGAAACCTAGTGGGGATTCCCAAACTATATGCAATGATAAGTGGGAGTGCAATTTGTAATAGTGTTGTCTAATGTGTAACTGTTCAATGAGAGCGTTCCCATATACTTACCATGCGTGGAGCGCCTTCAATATACCTGAAAGTACTAGAGAACGGTCCTATACACTTCTGTACATGGAACGGGGTATCACCCCTGGGATACAACACTGGAAAACTATTGATTTTTAATGTACCTTGGATAAGTAGTTTCCCATGGGTTAGTTTCTACCTCGGGAAAAGTGTCCAAAATAATTTTTTTCCAAGTGTGACTTTATAAAGTGAAAGTGACTTTATAAGTGGTAAAGTCAATATTAAATTATAAAGTGAAAGTGACTTTATAAGTGGTAAAGTCAATGTTAAGTTATAAAGTGAAAAATGACTTTAGACATAAAGTACAATGTCGGTTCTTTATTTAATGGGTGAGCTAAAAAATAGAAAGTGAGAATTAAACGCACATTTATTCTCATCCCTTGATCTAAATGAATCTGAGCCATTAGATCTTAGGGTTGCCCAAAATTCATTTAGGGAAACAAAAGGGGGAAAAGAAAAGTGAGACTGCATTGATTCATTCTTCATGAACAGATTGGAGAAAGGAGGCTGAGAGGTGGAGAAAAGTTCTGAAAGAGAAATTTATTGCAGCAAGTTGAAGGAGTGATTTCTGGGCAAAGTTGGGCACAGAAATAAAGGCATAGAAGACAGCATAATGTATAGTACAAACAGCATTTAATACTGTGAGCTGCACGCAATTCGAGACCATTTTTTGAGCAAAAAAAATGAAAAAAAAAATTGTACAGTCTATACAGTAGTACGGAAATTTGTACAGTCCATATGGAATCTGTACAGTACATTCTGCATCCGTACAGTACTGTTTCAAATTCAGTGGGCACGAAAATCGAGGAAAAGTGGGCACAGTTTTCAAGGAGTTTTGGGCTGAAGAGATAAGTTGTATCTAGTTGTTTTTTTTTATCTGCAAATGTATTTTTCCTGAACTTGAAAGATAAATAAATTTGAAGAGCTCTCTAACAGGTTTTCCCCGGAGAAGATTGAAGGGGTTTTTCTTGGGTCTAAGTTGACCAAAAATGTGTGTATTTTTTATGTGTTGTTGGTCTGTTTATGTCCATATTTATTTTCAGCATGTGTTGACAGTCCCATGTGTTTTACTCTGAAATTTTCATTTCCAGAATTCCATATATCGAATGTAAGTTTATGGGAAAGAACTTTTAACTGAATGGGAGTGATAAGGTGAAATTAAAACCAATTTGGGATTGCAGGAAACATTTTAGTCATCAAATTTCAACACAAACAACGACAAATTCTATGTTTTACAACGTCAGAACACGTCTCTAGCCTAGACCTCTAGATGTTTGTGTTAAGTTCCAAATGCTCCTTAGGTTAATTGAGGTAAATTTTAAGTTGATCTTGAATTATGTTTCAATTTCAAGGTTTAAAATCGATGTCACCTGAACACCTATGATGCAACTAATATGAGAAAAAGAATGATTTCATTTCAATGAAAGCCATCTAGTATAGGGAAGGAATGCAAACATTGATGCAATTAAACAAAAATGCGGCAAACAAGAGCTTCCAAACTAGAACTTTCACTTTCACTATTCCAATTCATTTCAAAGCATTAAAAGATGCCAAACCATGCAATGTAATCTATGCATGATTGCCCTTAAAACAATGCAAATTTAATCTATGCACAATTTCCTTTTAAAATGAAAGAGGATGCATTTATCATCTTTCAACACTAAGTAATGTAATCTATGCTCAATGAAAATCTCAACAACAAAAAATCAAATGCAATGTAATTTAATGCACTTTTCAGAAGTAAACTTTGAGATGAAAGTTCAACAAATGCAAATGAATTTTTTTCTAGTTTCCAAAAGAACTAGAATGCTCATCAAATAGACATGACTATGCAAATGTAATCTATGCACAATTTCTATTTAAAATGAAAGAGGATGCATTTATCAGCTTTCAATACTAAGCAATGTAATCTATCTTCAATGACACTTTCAACAACAACTTTCAAATGCAATGTAATCTAATGCACTTTTCATAAGTAAACTTTGAGATAAAAGTTCAACAAATGAAAATGTAATTTTTCCCGATTTTCAAAAGAACTAAAATGCTCATCACACAAACATACAAGAAGCAAAAAAAGCAAAAGTAAATTCAATTACCTAAAGAACCTAAGATTCACCACAAGCTCATTTTCACTACTTGGACATGGAACAAAATTTTGCAAACCACAAAGAATCTAAGAGCAAGCCATAAAAATTCTAAGTACATAGAGCATGAAGAGGACCTCGGAGATCAAAACATTCCAGACTTTCAGTCAAAAAATCCTAAAAAATTCAATTTTGGGACTAGCTCTACTTTACCCAATAAAAACCTTGTTGGTAGGGTATTCAGCGCTACTTTACCCAGCAAAAACCATGCTGGAAACACCCTTTTTATCAGAGAAAAAGGTGATGGGTGAGAAACTGGACCAACGCAGGAAAACAGTGGAAGACAGGGTCTTCCGCGCGACTGTATTATCAATGCTCTGTTTTCTAGAGAAAATGCGTTGGGCGAGGAAAGCTTAGGAAAGACAATCAAAACTGAAATAAACTCTAGATTCGACACTCTAAAGACCATACTACTCAGAATCAAAACCTATAAGCAATCAAAAGGATGGACTATAAGGCAGTTGGCCAAACTAATCAAAGATACAAAAAAGACGAGGATTGAAGGGTTAATGGCTCCCTAGCGGAGTTTCCATTTTGTTGTATAGGAAATCCCTTCTGCGGACAGAAGCGATCCCTTTAGTCCTAATGAGAGGATCTAGCAACAAACGAGACAAATATATGCAACCTTTCCTAACTTATGCTAGAAAAACATGAAGGAGGATATATGTCCTACCTCTTTCTGATGTTGATGCTTGTCTTTGGTTGTCAGCGTTGCTTCTTACACATCCAGGCTCACGATCTCGCTTCCGTTGGCAGAGACAAATGTCTACAAGGAATAAAAAGTGGAGAGAACAAAAGTATATCAAGCATAACAATATCTAGTATAAGTTATGTAGCAGATCAAGGAGCACTATAATAAACATGAAAAAATAGACATGTTTATGGAAAGGAAACACATAATGTATTATTAATAGAATTTTAAAGGGAGCAATAAAACCAGAAGCCTTGATGTTGGATGCCCCCTTCAGGTGAGACTCCAAGTCCTAGCCTCTACTCTTCAAAAAGCCTCCTCCTTTACAAATGGGTAGCAATTGGGCATGCTTCAACTCATAGGATGGCAACCAACCAAGAGTGGATGGCAGGGGTTTTATTTATAGGGAAGGAGAGGGAGTTGAGGATCCATAAAAGGTGGGAGGAGTCCCACATATTAAGGGAAAGACCCATGGAAAGAGGATCAATGGCCATGAATGGGAGGTATCACTCTCATCATCAATAATCTGAAACCACGTCACCTTTCTCAAGGCTTCTAGCAAGAGAAGCTTCTCCTCCATTTTTGGGAAAACTTCCTAAAGAGGACCAGCGCGGATTTTCCTAACAAAATTCGTGTTGCCAGCGCTAGACACGTGTTTTATGAAAGGTGACAAGTGCATGTTATTATTAGTGCAGAGCGTGTTGGGCTTGTAAAACAAAGTTTTTGACAAGATTTCCAGAATCTGTTTAAATCAAGTCATGTTTCACTTCTTCAGGGATGTTTTAGTCATGTTTGATGGAGAACATATTTTGCGACATTAGTGGCATGACGACACAAAGTGGAGTGCAACAAAATACTGTATAACAAACATCCCTACTACATACCAAGGGAAAAACTTTGGCGTCATGTATAAACAAAGGAGGTGACACAGAATACTAAGGAACATGGCATTCCAAACAAAGAGAAGGGGCTAGGGAATAAGGCTTTGGCTAAACAACACCAGTTGAGACTTCGATCGTTTGACCTTCAACACTAGCATCATAAACTTACTTGGATATATAAGAATGATTAGGAGCAAGGTCAACAAGAAACTTATAGGAGGCATGCTTAAGAGAGGCTAATGGGACTAGAACATTCACCATCATATCTTTTATTGGGACCTCGAGAGGAACCTTTTGGGTCTGGAGTATGTCTTAAAATTACTTCGGTTTGGCTAAGAGCTCTTTTCCTCAAGCGTAAGGAAATCCGTTAACAACCCAACACCCCGAGGTATTTGGCAGGAGTGAAACTCTCGCCCCCTTATGGACCACCATTGGGCCAGTCTAGGTGGTGTGGTTTTCCTTGAATAACAATGATGAGTCAACTTGCATTCACAAATATGAGCTAGAGATTGTTGTCCTCATTGCTTGTTTGACAACTAAATTATGATAAATTTTCCTACTGTTAAGAAAAAAATATATCAAAATTGCAAAACAATTAGATTTATGCTATAATATGTAGTATATAATATATTCATTATCATAAAAAAAACAAAAAATATTTGAAGCAATATTTTCAAGTTATTGAATGAATATGTAATTTTTTCAAAAGATTACAAAATCAATTTTTGTGGAGATAATGCATTTATTTTTTTTAATTTTAATAATTTAACACCAAAGAGTTACTTCACAAAAAAGAAAATTATATACTAATTTAATATTTGATTTAATTATATTATGATTTTAAAATTAAATTATTTTTAGACTTTTCTTATATAATATAAATAATGTCGATTTGTTTAAATAAGGTTGTTTTTCTTGTATGTAAGGACACAAGTTAATGGCCTAGGATCTAAAGGCAAGTGGCACGTGTGGAATCTTGTCATCTTAGTGAGTAATTTTAAGCGATGGCATGGTTTTCCTTGAATAACAATGATAAATCAACTTACTTTTGTATATAATAGCGAATGATGATTATTTCACCACTGATTTGATGTATTAACCTACTTTTACAGATAACAACAAGTGATCACTTTCCCATTACTGATTTGAAAATCAGTAAACTAAATTATGATAATTTTTTATATGTAAATAAATTTATTACCCTGGGTTTCCTTTTTCCGTTATCAATTGCCATGTTTTTCATATCTTTCAGTTTCTTGTATCAATGCCATGTTTTTCTTTGTTTGTACGTCTCTTTTTTGTAGCATCTATTTCGGATACAACGAGCACAAACACAACTACCGTTGAAATTTTAGCGTCTTTTATTTTTTTTTAAATAATTACCTTGTAGATCAGTCACTATACCTAAGCTCATTGGTGGAATATTTTTATGAGGGTACAGCGCGCCCTCGATTTGATTCATTGAAATGATCGTTGGATGGGCCAACGTAAGACGATGCTTAATTATATTTTATATGCTTATATTAAGTGGAAACCTTTACTTTCGTTTTGGTCTCAAAACTGTATTAATGTACTTTTTATCTTCGGGTGACACCCTACCAATCTCTCTCGATCACAACTATTGTTTTTTATTTATTTAAAATAATAAATAGAAAATGATTTTTTCTTAATATATAAGTAATTTGTATTATTAATTTCTTAACTTTTTTGGGTTGATTTGTTTAGATTTTTTCAGTCCACAAAAAATCCAGCTAATAGATTTATCTTTTAAATATAAAGAAATAAGTTAATGGTTTTATATTTAAAGGTATTTATTTGGCATGAAAGATAGTATACTTTTTACAAAACATCAATATATTATTTTACGTTATATTATTTTTTGACTAATGATGTAGTTAGTGATTATTGTTATTAGTGTCAACTAGAAACTTAGTTATTATAGCTTTTGCTGCTCAAGAGAGAAGAAGAAAAAATCTAACATTATTAAACAATATAATCAAGTTTTTATTCTCAAACTTTGTTAAAATTTTGACAAATTATATGCCAATTGATGTACTTATTTGGAGCTCTGAGGTGAGGGCAGGTTGAAGTGTTCAGGCTTTTTTCTAAGGCGTGGAGTTTGAAGTGTCCACAATTAATTCCTGTTTAGGATTTCACATGATTAGAAGGACAATGTTTCAGTCATTTTTTGGTGCCTATCCGCTCTATTGGACCTACCTTCTCGTTAGTCGTATGTCGTTCCAGCTCATTATGGAGGAGGATCAATTTGATTACAACAATAATGAATATCAAGCACACGATTTTAGGCCTCAATTAGATTTTTATGTTGGTAACTTCTCGCACATGTGCTAGTCCAATTTGGGCTATGGGATAGAGACACCTGGGAATTTTCTGGAACTCTCAGTGGATTCTCAACTTTAGCCTCCTCGTGTGAGGGCAGGCACATTAACGAGTAAGCACCTTTGATCTATAATCCTAAACCCTGTAGTAATGGAATTAATTTGGATCCATGTTTGTCCCTTGACGTTGCCCTCCCTTCAGCTTCTCCCTTGAATGAATGTGATATTGTGTAGTAGTGGAGGTTTTCTTGTAAAGAAGAGAAGCTATAGATCCCTATTTCATCTAATAGGAAAAATTCCATTAGGGCAAGGCCTGAGAATGTTCAAATGGTGGTCAGTAAAGTTGTTAATGCAGGGGGTATTTCAAACATTCTTAGAAGGACATTAGTGGGCTATTTTTGTGGGAAGTTGGCCAGAGAGTGTTCTCTGAAGCAATGGTTGGAGAATTTTTGGAAGCTTGTTTTAGGGTACATGTTTTTCTTTCTTGTCTTGGTTTGGAGATGAATTTGCTTTAAGTTTGCTACTGATGAAAATTGCAAGAAAATCTTAGGAATTTCCTAGAATTAGGGCCCCTTTGGTTTTGTTCTTTGGAACTGGTTTGTTGATTTTGACCCAGTTATGGCTCCAATTTAAGTGTTGAAGGTTTGGGAAATTATCTCAGTCTAGATCCCTCTTATTTTTCGGAATGATTCTTTCCTTTTCTCTATAGGGAATAAAATAGGGAAGTTTGTTAGTTTAGAGCCTAGTTAGGCCTTTAAGGTGGATCGTAAGTGGGTTTGGATCCAAGTGGAAGTCTCAGAGTCCATAGGCTCAAAAAGCAAGGGAAACTAGTTGAGTTTCTCCTATTGCCTCATGAATTAGGTGGCATTGCAAAAACCCAAATTGTTCATGATATATATCTCGAGGTAGTAATGGCTTAATCCTTATTGCAATGATTTTAGAAATGATTTTATAGATGCAATTGCATAATGAAATAGGATGGAAGTAATTGAATGTTATTGGCACATCCATCTTCAAAATCAAGGCAATGAAGGTGGAATTAAAAATTCTAGCCATTCTTTCGAAGAACCTAATTTAGTATGTTACCTTGAGTGGACCTTGAGTGATATGATCAAAAAAATCCTCAAATAATTTTGTTTTCAAACCATCGGGCTTAGGGCTTTTGGCCTTGTTGAAGGATTTGATAATTGCTAGCAATTCTTCTAACTAAATAGGATGGACAAGATCCCATCTTCTCCTCTCTCCACCAAATGAGTAAGCAGAGGGAAAATAATGAACATATCACCCAAATTTTCATGAGAATCTCCCAAAAGTGTGACGCTCAAAGATGAGCCAAATCTTGAAAACCTTACACCTTATTTCTCAAGCCATCAAGTAAATCCGATATTGTATTTTGATTTTTCAATAATTAACAAAGGAATGGAAATACTTAGTATCCTAGTCCCCCAACTCCAGCCACAAACCACGGCTTTTCAATATCCATTGTCTCTTTTACTTTAGCAAGCTCTTCAACTTCCTACAATCAACTGAATGGAGGCTTTTGTGATTAGAGTTATTCAAACATCTGTAGAAAAATGAAGTAAGAAAGTCTCAATTTGATTTTGCCTTCGTCAAATTGAGAAAATTCAAATTTCCACATCAATAGACAACTTGGATGTAGTTAACTTGTGTGACATGGCTCTTGTCACTCAGTTAGCTTAGTAAATTAGAGTTAAAGGAATTACAATTGATTTAAGCATGTGTGATTGCTAATTTGTAGCAATCAAGGTCAATTATTTCAAGTTTTTTTTTTTCAGTTAAACTAGTTCTAATTGTTGGAGGAACTAATGGAGGCCAGTTGTGTTGTGGGACTTCTGTCTAACTCACTGATCATCCAGTTAATTGATCAATCAACTCAAAATAGCTAGTGCATGCAGAGAATTTGAGTTCCCAGTCGTGGTGGATATTCCAAGGCAGTGTAACATCATTTGTAGACTATTCTTGAGTGTACAAGTGTTGCATGCAGTCAGATGATCAACCTTGGGAATTGTGCAAGCATTTTGGAGGAAATTCCTAAATAATAGGGGCCTAATTTCCTTAGCTATTGTGCAAGGAAATAGGGCTTCAAGCATATAAAAATTGGACTAAGTCTGGGTCAAAGATTCTCAGTGAGCAGAGAGATAGGTTATTCACTTGCAGGTTGAGCTCAAATTGAGCTAGCAATTGTAATAGATCTCTATTCATCAGATTAATGCAAGCAGGCAAAGGGGTTTTTAGCATATTGCTTTCCCCTGGAAAAATATTGTGTGCAGGTGTGTTATTTCTCATTGCATGTTTGTGATTGATGTTCTAAATTGTGAATTGAATTCCACAGAGCACTAAAGTAGGATTGTGTCTTGTGATTTAAATTAAAATTGCATGAGCAGTTGCAATTCTACAGCATAATCTCTACAAGATTTGTCTTCTGGATCCATCACATAAATATTTTAGATTGTCGACGCATTTTGAACCAAATAATGTGGTTCATCTTTAGGACGATTAGATGAAGATAATTTGATCCAATATGAAGAATAATGATCAAAAATCTTTTGCTTGAGATGTGCTAAAAAATTACTTGTAAAAATTTGCAGCTTATACAAGAAACTTTAAAGGCATAAACATAAGAAGAGAGAAGAAATTAACATCATGCAAGAAGACAAAAAATTGATATCGGAGTTTGTCCAAGAGGGACTACGTTTCCGGGCCCAGCTCAAATACTGGGGATGCCCTCTTCCATTAAGTGGCAAAAATGAAAGTGCAAGTATAAAATGCAAAATTACACCCTTATACCTCAATTGCTAAAAATGCCCAAAAATTGAAGACCTCTGATGAAGAAATGGACAACATTGTTGGATTCGTGGCGTCGAGAGGTGCATGATCCATCTAAAATTTTCATCAATCTGACAAAGTGAAAATCTGACCCCTCTGCAAATGGCTCAGATCATGGTTCTGCCCCCCTCCTGCACAGTGCTCCTAGTTCCATTGTCTCGATTTATGTGCCCACTCCTGGCTACTTGGGCACACTTATGAATGAAGGTTTTAAATATATTGAGGTGGGAGGAATCCCCAATGAAGTCCGCTTGGTTAGGATCCAAATTATGAGGGAGGGAGTCGAGTGGTCAAACCCTGCCCCCTCCTTTTTTAAGTTGAATTAGCCTTTTATAACTACGCATCTCTTTTTAAAAATCTTGATGGATATTTTAATAATAAATATGGGTAACTTTGGGGGGGGCGGACCCGCATTGGGCAGCCCGCCCCATACCCTTCGTCGGCACTATTTTAACAAGTGGCATGTGTGTTGGTTGGGTTGGCAGTGGGAGTAATACCCCCGCCACCTATGTATATATGTGTCAGTTATTTGTTGGATCCCGCGGAATGTGGGGGCGGCAGGGTCATGGTCGCCGACCCACTTATTAATATATATAATATTTGTTGGATCCGATGGGTAGGGCAAGGGTCATGGCCTGCCCTGCCTTTTTTTAATATATATAATATTTTATTCTTATAACCAAACTGCAGCTTTTTAAATCTTCAGAAATTTGACCGAAGGAGTCAAATTAAGGGACCCACAAATTCTCCTAGAATCCGGCTTGAGTTGGTCAAAATCCGGTGGTCAGGTTCTAGTAAATTTGTTGCCTCCTTAAGCTGCCAAGTCACTAAGTCAACCCTCAAACTTTGACTGCTCCTAACTCCTTCAGACGGACTCGGAATTGAGTGTCGTCTACGCTATTGGAATCAGAAATAAGAGATCTTCAACTTGACATTAATTTTTCCACATTCTAGACACTTTGATTTTGAGCCTTTGTACTTAAGCCACTTGTACTTGGACCTATTCAATCCACCTGGATCATTCCTCCCCACTGAAAATATTTTGGACCCCAAAAGCATTAACACACTCAAAACCACACTTTCAATCTCCTGCACACAAAACTAGTACATCATTTGCAATCTTGCACACCACACATGACTCAACAACCCCTCCTTGCGAAGAGTTTATAAAACACACTCATTGGCCAAGGATTACGTAAAAATAATCAGTACCTCAACTACTCATAAAGAAAGGCCAAAACATCATTGTTGCATTTTGAAGTGATGGGAACACACCATCACGTTTACATTTACTTTCAACATATGATTTAAAATGGTGGTCATAACAAGCTACTACCTCTAAAAAACCAACTTAATAAATCAGACCACTGTGAATGTGGTGGATTCATTTGTTGAACATGTTCACCTTTTGGCTCCTCTATCAATGCTTCTGGAGCATGGATAGTTGGACACATGGCTTATTGGTGTCCCACTCCGTTGCAACGAATACAACGATTCTTTTTCCTCCAAACTTTCCAGGTTGCCTTGGGGCGCTTTCCCATGGTGTTCATCTAATAAGTGTTCATAGAGCCCTCACTATCGTTGGACCGTGAGGAAGGGATTTCATCGTCTATCGTTAGTTGGTCACTAGCTGTATTGAAGCTTTCTCCCATTTCCTTTCTGGTGTATCCGAGTCCTGCACGATGCGGAAATTCCTCGACTTTGATGGGGTTTATGATGCCTTGGCCATGGATGCCAAGGCCTTTTCCCTGATACTCCATATTCTTCAGTAGTTTGGATCTGATTCCTGTAGTATGTTTTTCAAAAGCAGCGAATTCATCATCATGAAAAGTACATGAAATTGAAGGGTTGCTTTTTACCTCGAGTTGGTTATGTCGCAATTTTTCCAAGGCCTCGTCCTTAGCTTGTAACTGGCGTAGTAACCTTTGTTTGTCTTCCCTTTATTCCTATAGGAGCCTTCTTAGCTCATCATTTTATGCTTGGATGCCTTGTTTAATCTCTTCAAGTTCTTGGAACTTTGCCGCAGTAAGTTTCCTTTTCATCTTTGGTACAATATATGTTGATATTTTTGTTTCATCGCCTAAATCGGACCCCAGGTCAATCGGTCTACCTCGTGAAAATCTTGCAGTTGTGACCTTTTCATCTTCCTCGAATTCAAAATATTGGTTTTTTTGTATGGTGGTGGCGGTCTTCTGCTTCCCCTTTTTTTCATTTCTCTCAGGTCTCAACTCAGGGTGCAACTTCCAGCAATTTTCTTCGTCATGTCCCTATTTTTCACAGTGTGTGCAAGAGGGCTCTGCTCCCCTTCTTTTGGCTGCGACAGTCCTTTTTGGGTGGTCACTTTTTTCATGCGCCCCCCTGCTTTCTATGTTCATGGCCTTCACACTGGCCTCATCGATGGTAGGAGGCTCAAAAAACAATAATGAATGTCTTATGTAACTATGTAATGACCCAATGTATTTAGTTACAACTTCAAGTGAATCTAATGAAATGCCCTAACTTAGTGCTTGTTTTCTAAATTCCTCAGTAAAGCTTCGCACGTTTTGTCCTTTACCTTGCCTTAGGCACTACCACTCCATTAAGGTTGTTTTCTTATAACCCAAGGGATAGAATTGATCCTTAAGTGCAGCAATAAAATTTGACCATGAGGAAAGAAGGTTACCCAAATTACTGTTGCCTTGAAGTTTACTCTCCCACTAGATGAGAGTTGTGCCATTCAATCGAAGAGAAGCCAACTGGATCTTTGCCTCGTCCTCCACAATCCATTGAATCCTGCAGTAGACTTCAAGCTGCCTAATCCAGTTGTTAAGTTTCTCTACATTAATTTCCCCATTATACATGGGTAGATCAAATTTGACATCTAACTTAAAGAAGGTTTATTAGTTGCATTTCCTGAATTCCTATGATGATGGTGCGAAGAGGAGGAGGAATTTTCACTCGCTGGAGGAGAAGGAGGTGGATCTCCTCCATTATCTCCATGCCTTGAGCCTTGTCCTTCTGAAGCATTCTCCCTTGCTTTCTCTAGTTTCTCAAGTCTAGAGAATAATTTCTCAACCCGATCTACCATGGTGTAGAAGTTCTTGCAGAAGTTGAGTTCTTCCTCATTTCGAACATCGTCATCCATGGTCCTTCTCTGATGTGCACGTCCCGCTTCGAGATCAAAATACCTTAGTGTCCCTTCGCCTCTTCATAGCTTGTCTCTAGTTAGCATACAAGTATGTAATTCACATCTACAAACACCCGCTCTGATACCACTTGATCCAAAATCTTTTGCTTGAGATGTGTTAAAAAATTACATGTGAAAATTTGCAGCTTAAACAAGAAAATTTAAAGGCATAAACAGAAGAAGAGAGAAGCAATTAACATCATGTAAGAAGACACACAATTGATATCGGAGTTCGTCCAAGAGGAACTACGTCTCTAGGCCCGGCTCAAATAGTAGGGAGGCCCTCTTCCATTAAGTGGCAAAAATGAAAGTACAAGTATAAAATGCAAAATTATACCCTTATACCTCCATAGCTGAAAGTGCCCGAAAATTGAAGACCTCTAATGAATAAATGGACAGCGTCATTGGATTCATGGCGTCAAGAGGTGCATGATCCATATAATTTTTTCATGAATCTGACAAAGTGAAAATATGACCCCTTTGGAAATGGCTCAGATGATGGTTATGCCCCCCTCCTGCACATGCTCCTAGTTCCACTGTCTCAATTTATATGCTCGCTCTTGGCTTCATGGGCGCACTTATGAATGAAGGGTTTAAATATATTGAGGTGGGCGGACTCCCAAAGGTAGTCCGCTTGGATTAGTGGTTAGGATCCAAATTATGGGCGAGGGGGTCGAGTGGTCAAACCCTGCCCCCTCCTTTTTTAAGTCGAATTAGTTTTTTATAATTGCACATCTCTTTTTACAAATCCCGACGGATATTTTAATAATAAATATGGGTAACTTTGGGGGGTCAGGCCCGCATTGGGCGGCCCACCCCATACCCTCCGCCGACATTGTTTTAACAAGTGGCATGTGTGTTGGTTGGGTTGGCGATGGGAGTAGTACCCCCACCACCCATGTATATATGCAGTTGTTATTTGTTGGGGCCCACAGAATGTGGGGGCAGCGGGGTCACGACCGCCGACCCCCTTATTAATATATATAATATTTGTTGGATCTGATGGGTAGGGCAGGGGTCATGGATTTCCCTGCCTTTTTTAATATATATTTTTTAATTCTTATAACCAAACTGCAGCTTTTAAAATCTTTAGAAATTTGATCGAAGGAGTCAAATTAAGGGACCCAAAAATTTTCCCGGAATCTGGCCAAATTTGGCCGGAATCTGGTGGCCAGGTTCTAGCAAATTTGTTTCCTCCTTAAGCTGCCAAGTCGCCAAGTCAACCCTCAAACTTTGACTGCTCCTAACTCCTTCATACGGACTCGGAATTGAGTGTCGTCTGCATTGTTGGAATCAAAAATACAATATCTTCAACTTGACATTAAGTTTGCCACATTCCATACACTTTGATTTTTGAGCCTTTGTACTTAAGCCACTTGTACTTGGACTTGTTCAATCCACCAGAGAGATAGGTTATTCACTTGCTGGTTGAGCTCAAATTGAGCTAGAAATTGTAATAGATCTCTATTCATCATATTAATGCAAGCAGGCAAAGGGGTTTTTAGCATATTTCTTTCCCCTGGAAAAATATTGTGTGCATGTGTGTTATTTCTCATTGCATGTTTGTGATTGATGTTCTAAATTGTGAATTGAATTCCGCAGAGCAGTAGAGTAGGATTGTGTCTTGTGATTTAAATTAAAATTTCATGAGCAGTTGCAATTCTACACCATAATATCTACAAGATTTGCCTTCCGGATCTATCACATAAATCTTTTAAATTGTTGACACATTTTGAACCAACTAATGTGGTTCATCTTTAGGATGATTAGATGAAGATAATTTGATCCAATATGAAGAATAAAAAGGGGGAGAATTCCTATAACCATAAAGATTAGGTCAAAGGTCAATGAAAATAGTCGTTAGGAAATAAATTACTAAATAAATTTTTAGTTCAAAGACCAAAGAAATTAACATTTATAAAATCAATAAAGTAAAAAATAAAAGATTAATTCAAAGGTGAGAGAACATAGTCGTTACGACATAAATAAAATAAATAAATAAATGATTAGGTAAAAGGTACAAGAAAAGAGTTGTTTTTTTTCGATCAAATCATTCATTTATATTACCATAAAGAAACTATTGGCAAGGAGTGGTTGTTAAGTCATGTGTGGTGTGTATGATTTCAAATGATGTACCAGTTTTGTGTGCCCACTTGATCCAAAATATTTTTCTTGAGATGTGTTAAAAAACTGCATGTGAAAATTTGCAGCTTAAACAAGAAACTTTAAAGGCATAAACATAAGAAGAGAGAAGAAATTAACATCATGCAGGAAGACACAGAATTGATATCGAAGTTCATCCAAGAGGGGCTACATCTCCGGGCCCGATTCAAATAGTGGGGAGGCCCTCTTCCATTAAGTGGAAAAAATGAAAGTACAACCATAAAATGAATAATTACACCCTTACCGGTTCAAATAGTGTGGAGGCCCTCTTCCATTAAGTGGAAAAAATGAAAGTACAACCATAAAATGAAAAATTACACCCTTATACCTCCATAGCTGAAAGTCCCAAAAAATTGAAGACCTCTGATGAAGAAATGGATAGCATCATTGGATTTCCGGCGTCGAGAGGTGAAGGATCCATATAAAATTTTCCTAAATCTGACAAAGTGAAAATCTGACCCCTCTAGAAATGGCTTAGATCATGGTTTCGCCCCTCTCCTACATAGTGCTCCTGGTTCCACTGTCTCGATTTTCGTGCCCACTCCTGGCTGCCTGGGTGCACTTATTAATGAAGGGTTTAAATATATTGAGGTGGGTGGACTCCCCAAGGAAGTCCACTTGGCTTAGTGGTTAGGATCCAAATTATGAGGGAGGGGGTCAAGTGGTCAAACCCTGCCCCCTCCTTTTTTAAGTCTAATTAGTTTTTTATAACTGCACGTCTCTTTTTACAAATCCCAATGGATATTTTAATAATAAATATGGGTAACTTTAGGGGTTCAATCCCACATTGGGTGGCCTACTTCATACCCTCCGTCGGTATTGTTTTAATAAGTGGCATGTGGGTTGGTTGGGTTGGCGGTGGGAGTAATACCCCCACCACCCATGTATATATGCGGTCGTTATTTGTTGGGTCCCGCAGAAATTGGGGGCGGCAGGGTCATGGCCGTCGACCCCCTTATTAATATATATATAAATATTTGTTGGATCCGATGGGTAGGGCAGGGGTCATGGCCGGCCCTACCTTTTTTTAATATATTTTTTTTTATTCTTATAACCAAATTGCAGCTTTTGAAATCTTCAGAAATTTGACTCAGATCTTCAACTTGACATTAAGTTTGTCACATTCTAGACACTTTGAATTTTGAGCCTTTGTACTTAAGCCACTTGTACTTAGACTCGTTCGATCCACCAGAGAGGTAGGTTATTCACTTGCGGGTTGATCTCAAATTGAGCTAGCAATTGTAATATATCTCTATTCATCGTATTAATGCAAGAAGGCAAAGGGGTTTTTAGCATATTTCTTTCCCCTGGAAAAATATTGTGTGCATGTGTGTTATTTCTCATTTCATGTTTGTGATTGTTCTAAATTGTGAATTTAATTCCGCAGAGCAGTAGAGTAGGATTGTGTCTTTTGATTTAAATTAAAATTTCATCAGCAGTTGCAATTCTACACCATAATCTCTACAAGATTTGTCTTCCGAATCCATCACATAAATATTTTAGATTGTCGACACATTTTGAACCAACTATTGTGGTTCATCTTTAGGACAATTAGATGAAGATAATTTGATCCAATATGAGGAATAAAAAGGGGGAGAATTATTATAACCACAAAGATTAGGTCAAAGGTCAATGAAAATAGTCGTTAGGAAATAAATTACTAAATAAATGTTTAGGCCAAAGACCAAAGAAATTAACATTTAGAAAATAAACAAAGTATATAATAAATTATTAATTCAAAGGTCAGAGAACATAGTTGTTACGACATAAATCAAATAAATAAATGACTAGGTCAAAGGTACAAGAAAATAGTTTTTTTTTTTTTTTTCGATCAAAACATTCCATTTATATTACCATAAAGAAAACAAGTACATTCAGAGTTTCATCAACTCATCTTGCCTCATTCCAACCAAATTTGTTGGCAATGAGAGCTCGAATATGAAGAAGATTTAGCAATTTACATCTTATTTCCGGAGGGCTACAAAGCCATATTAGCCAAAAAACTGACAAAATAACCAAACAACCTGTCAATGGCATATCAAGGTAGCGGACACGGATGGTGCATGGTTTCCACAGCTAGCTGGCCCTGTTTCTCATGCATATGGTAGTATATGATCTCCATGCGGGCCTCTATCTCTTGCAAGCATTCATTTGTTTGCCATTGGATTTTGCGAACATTCTCCAATTGTTCAATAATTTCAAATTGAGAGAACTGAATATCATTCTAATGCGCCACCATTTCGTTTCAATCCTCATATCTATGATCACGGAGGATATCTAGGTTGGTTTGGATCCCTTGTAATTAATCAATAACTGATTCCATGGAGGGGGCCTGAACCACATAACCAGGAGAAGGAACGGTATTCTGCACTATCTCCTCTTCTCTTTCCATACTGGATGGGTGTTCCTCACTGAAGGATGAGGCTCCTCCCACACGAACAACTGGATGACCATGGTGTCCTCCCCCTCTGCGGGGTCTTCCTCTCTGACCTGACATACCTGCATGTAAAGGGTATTCCTCGGACAGATCAAGACCGCAAACCAACTAAATCTCCACTACACAACACTATCAAAATTTCCCACCATAGGACAACACGGCGACAGGGAGTCGATTTTCCAAATCCAATGCACTAGGACCAAACTCCCCTCAATCCCTTTGACGCTACAAGGGTGAACCAACCCTGAGAGTGGAAGCAGACCCCCACATTAACACTACATAGCCCACAGAAAAACACTGAGACCCTCCCGGACCACTGGAATCCATCCCAACTATATCAAAATACCTCTTAAATTGTGAAGACAAACTCCCAGTTGCACCCAAGAACCCACCCAATATCGAACCTATGACGATCTAGGGCCTCAAATGCAAAGGGAGGGCACAATTGACCCTGAATCTGCAGTTGAAGGCCCAGATTACTCTTCATAGGGGCTCGAGGCACTTGGCTAAGAAAAATAGCAGACTTGTTCCCCCAAGACCCCACAAGCACAATGAACCAATTCCCAACCATGAAGCCTCTTAGAACAACTAAATTGAACCAGAAATGCCACATTTTCACAAGAATAGTAGTCGTAACAAGACTACCAGAAAATAGAGTTAAAGACCACCAACAAATACCAGCATGAGAGGAATCACATTACCCACACTCGCAGACCTTGGTGACGCCACCAATTCTACAAGAATGAAACCAACGGAAGGAGGAGAAACGACACGAAAAAAATCCAACCACCCACCAAAGCAAAATCGCCAGACACAGACTCTCCCAGGTCCCAAACGAAGGCTTGAACACAATACCACACATAGCGCCCAACTTTGTCGACTAATTCCTCACCACCCTAGCCTTTCGGCTTTCGCCGCAAGCCTTAACAATAAGTGTAATTGTCATTAACTTGTGCGACGTCCCTTCTTATCGTCCACCACAGCCAAACACTAACATTCCTCAGCCAGAGCATATTGCTTAACATAACATTCTCCAGAAGCGTCCTTCGTCGAATTGAGTGCCCAACACCTACCCACATTAACAATTGCATGGGGTACAGGTAAAATAAATAAATAAAGGATTAGGTCAAAGATCCAAGAAAATAGTTGTTAGGAAAAGATCAAATAAAAATAAATGATTAGGAAAAATGTCCAAGAAAATAGTCATTACAAAATAAATAATATAAAAAATAAATGATTATAATAAATAACTAGGGTAATTAAATTATTATAAAATGTTAATAAATATATCCTAAGTCAAATAAATTATAAGTTTAATAAATTTAAGATTAAATATGAAATTATTTAAATAATAATAATATTCAATAAATACATAAGAATCCCAAGACCAAGGAATATAAATTTAGATTATTAATATTAAGTGATAAATATTAAAAATCAATAATATGGAGTAATAATATGGGTCGATAATATTAATTAAATTACTCTAATAAAATATTAATACAAATAAATAAATATTTAGAGTTAAATCAAAAGAATCAAAAATTTAAGGTTATTATTAAATACATATATATATATATATATATATATTCTTGGATGTGGGTGATATACCAAGCTAATCAGCAATGCCACTTGGACGCAAGGTGGCAGGGCACCTGTCCTCCCCATGCGAACACACATGGCAGCCCGAGCTGGTTTAAATGTTGGAGCGTGGGGCATTTACTTGCCACCCTCGCCAGCCTCCCATCGACGTCCTCTGCCTTAATCATTGTCCTCTGCACATTTACTCCGATAGTCCTGCCTTGACCACCTCCCATGGCCCTTAAATCCGCCACCCCTGCTCCTTCTTCTGCCATTCGCCTCTCCCTTCGGCTTTGTGAAGACGCACCTGGTGTCTCCGCCAAGCCTTGGTTCCTCTGCTCAGTTCCTTGCTCCTTTGTTAGCTATTCTCTAGACTTGTGTTCCCAGTTGTTCCCTCGGACGCTCCTACAATTCAAAAATCGTCTCGTACCCATTCCCACTCCTTCGCCATGCCCAGACGACACCACATGAGTTGCAACAGAGCAGGGGGACGTGGTCTTCCCTCCGACCTCCCACCTCTGCCTCTGCGGGCAGGATAGTGAATCTCTTAATTGACTGGGCGGAGCTGGAAATCCTCGACTCTATCAATCTATCTGCTCATCTGTCTCTCCACCTTCCAGATTCTCCTTATGAACCCTCTAGCTCCGGCCTTCGCCCCATAAAAAGACCCTGCAAATCCACCATCTCTCTCGCTTCTACCTTCTCCCCCTGCAAGATGAAGGCTTTGCCGGTGCAGAGTGCTTCAAGCAGCGACCACGACAGCTCGAGCTCGGATGAGGGAGGAACCAGTGCAAGTGCTGATACTCATGCAGCTTCCTCCATTTCGCCTGATGCCCACGCGGTGCTTCTTCCACAATCAACAGCCCATGTGTCCAAGCAGGAGGAGGACGAGTCAAATTATGCATGCAGAATTGTGGAAGAGCCACTCCAACCTCCAGAAAAGGATGATAGCTCTCCATCTGCTTAATTGTTGGGTGTTTATCTCTTATTCTAGTCATCTTTTTGTTATTTCAAGGTTTCTAGTGTTCGAGTTTTGTCTAGGGTTCTGGTTTTGTGTTAAACTTATCACTTGTCAGGTTGGTTTCCCACTATGGGCAGCGTATTATCAAATCTCTATGCTCTACTCTTGGGCTGGTTTCCCTGTCTGGGACAACCCTTTTTTTGTGATTTTGATATCGAAACTCCCCCCGGAATTGGCTTGTCAACTCCGGAAGACGATAAATGTAATCTTTGGAACTGTATGATATAATAGAAGTAGCCTAATTTAGAAATATATATATATATATATATGTAAAATCTCATATATATATATATATATGAATAAAGATTAATAATATTAAAATAGTTTTATTATATTAATAATTAAAATGGTTCTATAAATACAAATGTATAATATTATTATATTATTATTATTAAATATAAATATATAATGTTATTATATTAATAATTAAAATGGTTTTATAAATACAAATATATAATATTATTAAATGAAAAAAAATTAAAACAAAATTAGAAATAAATAATAAAATAATAACCTAAAAAATGAGAGAATGAGAAGAGATAAGATTCAAGAGAAAACGAAACCAGAAAAAATGGTAAAGAATATAACATATAACATTTAACTAAATAGTTAAAATATTTATTTTATTTTTAAGTAAATAATTAAATTATAATTATAAATCATATTTAATTATATATAAATATAAACAATTAAATTAAATGTTATTTAAAAATATATAATTATATTATTATTTTTAAGTAATAATTAAATTATAATTATAAATAATATTTAATTATATATACATATATGAAAGATTAAATTAAATGTTATTTAAAAACATATAATTTTAACATTAAAAACATACAATAATTTTTAATATATTTTAAATAATTTTGTTTTTTTTAAATAAACTAGAGCAGCAAGTTTCTAAGTTTCTTTTTTGAAGGGAGGGGGCTAGTATCTTATGGCTTGTTCTTTCTTTAAGAGGAGAGGGGTTTGAGGGGGGTAGTATCTTATGATTTGAACTTAAAGTTTCAAGTGTTACTTGAGACTTATTCTATGGAACCTATAAAAAGAATAAAAGTAAGTAAGAAAGAAAGAAAATACTTGAGACAGTCTCAATGGAACCTAAAAAATGTTCCTTCTTTGAGGAGAGCAGGGCTTGAGAAAGGCTAGTATCTTATGTCTTGAACTCAAAGTTTTATGGCTTAAACTCAAAGTTTCAAGTACTACTTGAGATAGTCTATAGAACGTAAAACCTAAAAAAAAACAAAGACAAGTAAGAAAAAAATAAATATTGTGTCCATGGAAACCTACTCAAAGACTAATAAATTATTACCTTACTTTACATTAGCAAGTTACGTAAAGCTAGTACTAAGAGTTACTCTGCATCTTCAGACAAGCCTTACTCCACTATTAGTAACCTACACTATGGACTACAGTCCCTAAGTTTGAAAATAATGGTACAACAAGAGAAATATCATTTCTAATATCATATCATTTCATTCCCATTTTTGTCAAATAACAAGAAGTTTTGATCAGCGCGGAGGATCGTGATATGCGTGTTGATTTTCTTCTTACTAAAGCCTTTTCACGTCCTTTTCACAATTGTGGTTGCTTGGATAATCAATTGGGATTGTTGCTTGGGTAATGGAATGTCGAATGGGGTGGAATACCCCCAGTGTGGCTTACTTGGCTATATAGATATTTGGCACACTTTTATCTATATAGTAGAAAAGTGGGGCACTATATATCTCTTTGGGTTGCCAATAGGTGTCGGAATACCTTATCGGTTTCCGCCTAATATCCATGCCAATATCACGTTGCCTGAATGGCAGTTTTTGGTGTACATGCACTTAGACTAGCTGTGTTGGTCTTAGACTGGCTGTGTTGGTGTACATGCACCTAGATTAGCTTTAGTTAACTTACTGCTTGCATGTGATGTGCACTTGCTTAGTTAAGTTAACTTACTGCTTGCATGTGGCACATGTACACATTAACATAAGATAAAGCACACATAGCTTCAGTTAGCTTTAGTTATCTCATGTACAACTAAGCTTAACTTAGTTGCTTTTTTGTATTTATTCCAAAAACTAATATTGGAGAATTAATTTTCATTCTTTTCTCAATTCTTGCTCGCTTCCTTCCTTCTCTTGCAAGCGTGTTCATTGTTTTGCAGATCTAGATCCTTGCATCTCAAAAATCTTACATGGTATCAGAGCACAGGGATTTGTAATCAGTGCACAAGAAATTTTATTTGCAGGTTCAGAAGATTGAAGCAACAACAAAGAATGGAGTCTAAATTGGAGTTTCCACAATCGACAATTCTTACTCCATATAATTATTTCGAATGGAAGCCAAAGATTCAACTTCATCTCAGAAGTAGAGGCTTATTTCGAATAACCATGGAAACGAAAGTTGAACCAACATCGGCAATGGAGAAAACAAGATATTTCAATCGCATGGACGAGGCCTTCGGCATCCTATGTTTATCTATCTCTCCGGAATTGCTATTTCATGTTGAATCATGTTCAACTCCAAATGAAGTATGGAAAATTTTGGAAGGATTGTTTGGAAAACAAGATGAAATGCAAGGTCACATTCTCGAAAATGAGCTAAACTCATTAGATCCGAGAAATTTTGAGAACATTCAAGATTTTTTCACAAGGTATAAAGCCTTGTTGGTTCAGCTGAAAGGATGAGGGATCGACAAATCCAAGCAAGAAAATCAGTTGATTCTTTCCATTCTATCAAAACTTGGTCCAGAGTATGCGGTATTCGTCTCTACATTCCACACTGTCAGATCTGCAACTGGTGCAGCTTGGAAGATGCCCTCACTGGATTATTTTATTCAGTGTTTGATGCATGAGCAAGATAAACTCATCAAAATGGGCACACTTAAAAATTCCAAAGCGCATGCAGTTACTGTGCATGCAAAAGGAAAGGCAAATTCCAAAGACCATCAGAAAGGAAAAGGGAAGAAGGATCCTGATCCAAGAAAGGGAGGAAACCCCAAACCCCTTGATGGATCATCTGGCTCAAAGTAAAGGAAAGGAATGAAAGGGCAATCAATGTGCAATTATTGCCACTGTGGTTTTCATCCTGAATCTGCATGCATGAAGAAGAATATAGATCTTATGGCGCAGACACTCCAGCAACACAATCTTGGAGACCACATTCCTGAGAATGCCAAGAAGAAGTCTGGAGAAAAAGCACCAGATCCAAGAGGTAATGGGCATGCTTTGATTGCTCTTCATTCTGCACCACAAGAATGGATCATTGATTCAGGAGCTTCACATCATATGGCTTCTTCAAAGGAATCTTTTTCTTCTCTACATGCATACTCAGGTCCTCCCATTCTCATGGGGGATAATTCTGCAGTTGCAGCAACTAGACAAGGAAGAGTGCAATTCGAAGATGGAAGTTTTGAAAATGTCTTACATATTCCAAGGCTTTCTGTGAATCTTCTCTCAATGTATTAGATGACACACATAGGCAGCGGAAGGAAAGTGGAATTTACCCCAGATTCCGTGAGCATTTATGACATGCAAACCAACTTGAAGATTGCATCTGGCAAGGTAAATGATCAATCTCATCTGTACACATTTTCTGATTTTGTTCCTCAATCAGATTCTATTTTGCTACTTACGCATGCAAATGAAGAAAGTAGGATTTGGCACAAGAGATTTGGGCACTTGAATTTCAGATATATGCAACAGCTTAGTAAGCAAGGGATGGTCAAAGGATTGCCGACCATTGAATTTTCAGATTGTGTTTGTAATGGATGTGCTCTTGGAAAGCATCCACAAGACAAATTCGAGAAGGGGCATGCATGGAGAGCCTCTTCAACTTTGGAACTTGTACACAGTGATCTCATGGGTCCATTTCCGGTGCTTTCAATGAGCAAAGCAAGATATGTGTTGTCATTTATAGATGATTACACGAGATTCACTTGGGTTTATTTCTTAAAACTCAAGTCTGAAGTTTTTCAACATCTAAAGATTTTCAAAGCACATGCGGAAAATCAGTCTGGAAAATGCATCAAGATACTCCGCACAGATAATGGGATGGAATATGTCAACAAAGATATCAAGAATCTTTGTAATGAAGCAAGCATACAGTTGCAGCATATGGTTCCTTACACTCCACAGCAAAATGGCGTGGTTGAAAGGAAAAATTGATCTTTGAAAGAGATGGCTAATTGCATGTTGCATGCAAGATCTCTGCCGTCGAAATTGTGGGCTGAAGCTATCAATTGTGCCTCATACATCCAGAACAGATCTCCTCATAAATATGTTACTGGAAAAACACCTTTTGAGGCTTGGACTAGCATGCAACCTGAAGTTAGTCATTTCCGCATTTTTGGATCCCGAGCATGGGCCTGCATTCCTACAGAGAAGAGAAACGCTTTGGAGCCTCAAAGCAAAGCATGCATGTTGTTGGATATTCTGATGAAGTCAAAGGATACATATTGCTTGATATCCACACTGAAGAACTCTTTATTGAAAGGAGTGTAAAGTTTGACGAAGATATTTTGCATGCACCAACAGATGAACTTGTTACCAAGTTTCCATCACCACTCATTGATGAGTATGTAGATGAAACTTCAGAACAGCATTCTGATGAAGATGAGTCTTTTCCTATGACCCCTGTTAGACCACCAGTTGTTGAACATCGAGATCATACTTCTGCATGTAGTTCGGAAGATTCTCGACCACCTTCAACACAAAAATGGCACAGCATGAGTGATATCCTTGATGATCCTGCCTCTATCCCTCTGTTTGAGGAAGATCCACAAGCACTTTTAGCTATGGAGCCATCCATGCCCATGCATGCTTATATGATGCATGGATCTGATCCACAAACTTATGCAGAAGAAAATGGGCATCCTAAATGGGAAGCCGCCATGGATGAGGAATATAACTCTCTCATTGAGAACCAGACTTGGGATTTGGTTCCGCTACCTTCCAATCGCAAACTTGTGAGATGCAAGTGGGTTTACCAGACCAAGAAAGCATCAAATGGCCAAGTTAGTCGATATAAGGCACGATTGGTAGAAAAAGGTTTTCAGCAAGTACATGGTGTTGACTATGATGAGACTTTTTCTCCAGTGGAAAAAATGGATTCCATTCAGCTAGCTCTCTCCATTGCAGCAGCAAGAGGATGGGAGGTGCATCATATGGATGTGAAGAATGTGTTTCTTCATGGTGATCTCAAGGAGGAAATCTACATGGAGCAGCCACCGGGATACATGCACAATTCATCTCTGCTATGCAAACTAAATAAGTCTCTCTATGACCTCAAGCAGGCACCTAGAGCATGGTATGCAAAGATGGATTCTTATTTGTTATCTCAAAATTTTGTACGCTGCAAATCTGATTCCAATGTTTATTTTTTGAAGAAAATTGACTCCTTGTTGATCATAGTACTCTACGTAGATGATCTTTTGATAACAGGTAGTTCAGCTTCTGTCATTACTAACATTAAAACTGCATTGCATAAGCGGTTTTCTATGACATACATGGGCTTGCTAAATTTCTTCCTTGGACTAGAAATCTATCAGAGTGATTCTGAGATTACCATTTCTCAACCAACGTATGCTAGAGATATTTTGGCACGATTTCACATGAGTGACTGCAAGCCAGCAACCACACCTTTCTTATCAGGGATAAAGCTTGAGAATGGCAAAGACACACCATTGTTTGATTGCACATTGTACCGCCAGCTTGTGGGAAGTCTTCTTTATCTCACTCACTCCCGTCCTGATCTCTCCTATGCTGTCGGAGCCGTTTCCAGATACATGCAGGAGCCACATGAGTTACACTGGAACGCTGCAAAGCGCATCCTTCGATATTTCCAGGGGACAATCACCTATGGGATTCATTATGCAGCCAATTTTTCTTTGAATCTCATTGGGTTCACAGATTCAGACTGGGCTGGCGACACCATTGATCGCAAGTCTACTTTCAGTTATGTACTTAGTTTGGGATCTGGCCCAATTTGTTGGTCAAGCAAGAAGCAGGTTGCCATTGCTTTATCATCAGCAGAGGCCGAGTATAGAGGAGCAGTCAATGCCACTATTCAGGCAATTTGGCTACAACATTTCCTATCTGAGCTTGGGATCAGTGTCCATCATCCAACTGTCATTTGGTGCGATAATCAAAGTACGCTAAATTTTTGCAGAGATCTAGTGCAGCAGCAGTGGACCAAACACATCGAGATCCACATGCACTTCATTAGAGAAGTCATTCATGATGGGATCATCGATCTTCAGTACTGTCTTAGTTCTGAGCAAATTGTTGATATCTTCACCAAGAATTTCACTGAGCAGAAGTTTCGATTCTTACGAGATCGTCTTGGGGTGAAGGACACGACTGCCTAGCAGTTTTATTTTCTCTACTTTTGCATTATATTTTGAGGGGGGGTTTTCTTCCCACTGGGTTTTCCCTCTTTCCTCTTTTTATTTTATTTTATGCATTGTATATGGGTACCTAAAATGGTCGTGTTGTCGGGACTCATTCATTTTTCATCACAGTCACCTAAGTTATGCTTAAGGGGGGGTGTTGGTGTACATACACTTAGACTAGCTATGTTGGTCTTAGACTGGTTGTGTTGGTGTACATGCACCTATATTAGCTTTAGTTAACTTACTGCTTGCATGTGATGTGCACTTGCTTAGTTAAGTTAACTCACTACTTGCATGTGGCACATGTACACATTAACATAAGATAAAGCACACTTAGCTTCAGTTAGCTTTAGTTATTGCATGTACAACTAAGCTTAACTTAGTTTCTTTTATGTATTTATTCCAAAAACTAATATTGGAGAATTAATTTTCATTCTTTTCTCAATTCTTGCTCGCTTCCTTCCTTCTCTTGCAAGCTTGTTCATTGTTTTGCAGATCTAGATCCTTTTATCTCAAAAATCTTACAGTGGCTCATGCAAGATCTTAGATCGATAAGGAAGGAAGGTCGAGTCGATCCGGCCCCCACAATAACTATGAAAGGGCCGGACCTGAGCATTTTTACCTATGAAATCTGATGTCTGAGATTTTTGTTTGCCACTATTTATGCAGATCACAAAATTTGGTATCAGTATTTTGTTTATTTCAATCTACGCTAGCTTGAAGTTAGATCGGGAGTTTTTAAAGAGACCTTGTTCGTGGCCACTCAGGCAAGCATGGAACAAATGGGCATTAGGAGGCCGAAAAGGCATGGGCAATCTTTCTTCTGGGTGAGAAATTCTTGAAGCAAGCCTTTCAGCAGTGGGCTTCATAATGGTTTCATCCATGATAGGCAAAGAATTTTCATTTTGAGAATGCTCCTGGCCTGCCTCAATTAGCTTCATTGTATCACTGGCCAGTAGTATGTTATGGGAATTAGAGTCCCACATTGACTTGGTCACCGAACAGACATTGAATTCCGTTGTTTGAGGTATTCATGCTATGAATCTGCTTTGTAAAGACACCCATTGTTGTCATTGAAACCTGGTTCTTGTAGCTTGTTGTGAACTCTAGCTTCATTGTGCCAGATAGAGTAGTCATTATTACAGAAGAAGGCTCTAGATTTGTCCTTCATATTAGACCTCGTCTTGTGTGGGCATGTCCATCAATGAAGAAGAAGCAGACGATCTAGAGAAGCTCGCAGTTTCGTTGCAGTCAGTAGCAACATTTGATACCATCTCAACAAGCTCGGTTGGTTCATCCCCAAGTCTCAGGAGTGGAAGTTTGGTATATCAATGTTGGTTGTGCTTTCTCTAATATTGCATTTAAATATTTACCTTGGGCTTTGATTCTCAATTGCAAGAATCTTTGAACCTACACAATTTCCAACAATGAAATCTCAAGGTTCCATTTAAAAAAATAAAAAATTGTGAGACATAAGTTCCAATTTTGGTGTCTGTATACCTCAAGCTGCTCATGTAATATTTTCTGTACTTCTACTTGAGCATTTAAGGCCTCTGTAATATGCATTCCCCTGGCAAGAAAACATAGAAGAGTATCATTTTAGCAGTTGACATAAATTTATAATTTGAACATCATGATAGAGCAAGAGAATCAGAGGTGCAAATTTATACCCTTATTATTAAAATATTTAGTAGATTCAAACTAAGTTATCATGAAAAACATAAATCTAAATCTAATTGAGAAAAATTAAAGATCATACTAGATTTTCCAACACAATTAATCATATGTTAGATTAATATGTGGAAAAAGCTAAAGAATGACTTGAGACATTTTTGAGATAAATGAACCCGAATTTTAAACTTATTTTTAAAGAATGACTACATTGTAAATTGGAGACAATGTTTTTAGATAAATGAAAACAAAATTTTAAACTTATTTTTATCTTTTATGTTTATTAATTAGTGTATTTTTATGTTTATTAATTAGTGTATCTCTTATTCATATGGTGAGGGTTCAAATAGCGATAGAACGCACGCAAATGACCATTCAGGGGAGAAGTAGCAAGCAGTAGAGCTTATAAGTTTAGCTAGGTTGGATGGATGGTCGATTAGCTGAGAAATGCTCCCCTGGCTACTTCAATTCTGGATGGCACGACTGGCTCTGGATGATGCTGGTGGTTCAATAGGTGCTGCTTAAGCTACTAGATTTACTGCTGCTGCTGGTGCTCATTCCACTGGATCTACTATTGCTGTTGGATCTAGTGGTGCTTCAACTACTGAACCAACCAACTGCTGTATTTTCATGAACTACCTGCTTTATTATCACGAACAACTACCGAGAAGAAGAGATGTATGTTGCTAAGCTCATATGACGATAATTTCTTAAACTGACTTGATGGTTAGCCCTTCGTAGGGTACAATAGGTCCTTACTTTATGCTTACGAGTGCCAACTTGGATGGGTATTGCAAGGTCAGTAAATAAATCAAGATTTAAGGGTAAGCCAGCCGAACTCTCGACAATAGGCCCGAAGGGTGCGTTAGCACACTCAACTAAAAAGCTCGACTCGGCCGAGGTTACAAGGTCGAGGAGAGGTACGTTAAGTGACTCAACAATAGGAGAGGAACGTAGTCGCTTGTCCACATCGGGCAAGGACCTTTTGTAACCTGCTTGAAGCACACCTCCCCGTTGCTTAACACTCCTTGGCTTCAAGCTTCCCTACGTAAGACATAACCTTACCTTCTTCCCTACGTCAGGCCTAACCTTACCTTTCCATACAAGGAGAAAAGGGAACTTCAGTGAAAACTGAAAACCGTCTCAATGGCCTTGCCTTTTAGCGCGTTATATAATTCGACCCTTGATTCATCCATCCTCAATATGATCCTTTCCCAATACGTCTTCAAAAATAGAGAAGTTATGGAAAGAAATAGAGAAGTTATGGAAGGGTAAATACGCTCTGTTCTTAAAGAAATAGGGAAGCAATCCTCCTGTGGAATGTGAAATCGATCGGGTTCATGAAGCCCTTTCCTTTGTCATACTACCCAACTGCCTTAAAGAACCTTTCTCTTACCAATCGTCGCCTTAGCTACGTGCTTTAAAGGGAGGGAATGCTTTCATACCAAGAGCACCGGATGGGATGGATGTGCTGGCAGACAGAGGCGAGAGCCAATCGGAGATGGGTGAGTGGGAATACGGAATCGGAATCGGAATGAGGCCTTGGATACAAAACACCTGCCAGAAACACTTTCTCTTACAACCCTACCAACAATCACATGCTTATAACGGAATGCTACCAAGACCTGTATGTCGGATCGGATGATGTGGGAATGAACAAAAATGCTCTCAGTTATCTACTTGCTTAAAGAGAAATGCCAGTTCCAGACCACGGTGGGGACAAAGGTTCAAGGAAAGGGTTTTCACACTCAACCGACAAAGGTTCTTTATTGCTCACCCATAAGCCCCCCACCCAATAAGCAAACCAAAAAGGTATGAGGGACGAGTCGCTCGGTCGTTATGGCCGAGGTACGTTAAGTGACTCGCACTACTGTAGAGGGCGAGGAACGAACGCGAGCCCTCCGAGCCTTGAAGGACCTTTTTATTAAGAATTCAGGTTATCCCTATCGGACCGATACCTACCCCTCGCTACTAGATATCTATCTATAGATAGATAGGTAGATATCTAGGGGGGGTATAACCTTGCGACACCCCCGGATTTGATCAGGACCTGCTGCCTATGAAAGAAATAATAGATAAATAAATAGGTGCCCAGCAGGTAAATAGTAATTTGGCGAGCCATTCTTGATGGCAGCCCTCGAGCCCTTCTGTCCTCGGGGATTGGGGTGGGTGGATAAATAGTAATTTGGCGAGACATCCTTCCTTCCATATAAAGAATGACCATATAGCGGCCTACTTAGTAAGGCGTAGCTATTTTATATAGCGACTTACTCGATATTCTCTTTCCTATCCCTTTGGTTTTTATCGAGCGACTCTGTTTATCTTCGTTCTGAGCCCTGCCCTTTTTGAGGCGAGTCACTTAACGTACCTCTCCCGTTGGTTGAGCCCTGTCGGGGGCACGATGGCGGCCTTACGCGATCTCCCGCCCGCTTCTCTTACCCACGACTTACTTTTTTCTCTTCAAATACATTATGCCTAACTGACTTAGAAAGAAATAGATGCGGGCGTTATTGTGGTGCGAGGGTAGGGCCGCCGGGGCATACTGATGCGCACGCAGGGAAGGAAAGAGGAGCGGGCGGCACACCAGAAGCAACCCGAAATACTGAATAAAATAAATAGGTAGGGGGGGGGATCTCTTCTTCTGAGCGGTGGGCGGGATCTCTCGATACATCCAAGAGATCCCCTGTTAGTATACCTATGGCTTTATTATATTATCTAGTTAGGACTTCTACTCCCTTATTCTATAGGTTAGACTCCAGGTTTTACTTCCTTTCTATATGGTTTTTGGCCCTTCCCTGGTTCGGTATGGTTCAGTCTCATCTATCAGTTTAGAGGAAGGCTCGCGTGGAGGAGGGCTAGAAGGTCTTTCTTCCTACATCTATCATTACGTACTATTGGGAAGGATAGATTGCCTCCTGCTAGGGCTAGCGTGGAGGAGGGCTAGTTAATGGATATATTATCTGTTTCCTTTCTTGTGACTAACTAGCGTGGAGGATCCATGAGATCCCCTTCGGGCCTTTGGGAGACTTATGGGGTAAGGCTTTCTTATCTGTTGAACTGCCTCCTTCCCTCCATTCAAGTAATTGGCTAAAAAGGATGGATATAGATATAGATAAGGTTAGATAGAATAGCCATCCAATAGCTAAAGTAACGCCCCAAAGATATGTAATTATGCTTTTTAACTTTCTAAAGTAGGCATACTGGAAAGAGCGTCAGCAACCACATTCTTCTCACCTTTCACATCAAAAATGTCGAAATCATAAGCTTGAAGCTTACTTACCCACTTCTGTTGCCGATCATTTAAGTAACGTTGGCCCAATAAAAACTGAAAACTGTTGTAGTCTGTTCACACCACAAATATTCCACAAACTCAATATTGCTTGAACTTAATAACTGCCATATATGATTAAGCAATATGTGTAGTATAACAAGCATCATGGTTTAAGCTTTTATTACAGTCGTATTGATCTACTACTTATGACTGTGATTAAGGTATAACAACAAGCTGTTATGATAAGAAGAGTGCAATGTAATAGCTATGATATACCCGTATTATACATGCTATATGTGTGATAAAGAGCTATAGAAATAGTATGATTACCATATAAGGTTACGTATTGGTATAACATGTACAAGCTCTACCTCGTGATTCAACCTCATTTGGTTCTATTATTTCCATATATGTTAGCAATACAAGCTCTATATGGATCCATAACTCCAACTATGAACGTTATAACTACTATACCCATGTTAATCTCTGTACAATGACTCTTAGCTTCACCATATGACAATACGTAAATAACATCATAAAATGATATAATAAAACCAAGCTCTTACATTGACTGTGATGTGGCTATGTTTCCAGAATATACACATAGACGCTGATAAGCACCTGAAGCATTATCTTTAGTATGCAGGTATCAACACAGGTCTGTATCACTCTTATATTCTCAATGGTGTTAATACTAGTGTATATTGATCGTATAAGCATAATAAGGTTATATAAGTATTTACAGTATTACAGTTAACCTATTCAATATGGTAGTATATTCACCCAATTCAGGATCCTATACTATAGGATATGTATGAATGAACATGGATGAGAGGAGATCTATGGTAGAAATCTCTTCATTATCCTAGAAATCCTCACATTCATCGAGCAACTAATGAATAGCACCTGCGAATCCCTTCAGAAATTGTCGAATGTAATCTTCTTACAAGGTTAATGAATTCTCAATAGGAAGTGGTGAATATTGCGGTTGTTTCATAACTTCAGTGAGCCTAGCACCTCTATTTAATAGTGCCTGAGTAGCAGCATCAAGGTCTGACCCAAATTGAGCAAAGGCGGCCACTTCACGGTATTGTGGTTCAACGCCAAATACGCCAAATATCTTATTAGAATGATATTTCTATATCATTATAATTATTATGATATTTCTATATCATTAGAATTATGTTTATTAATTAGTGTATTTTTATGTTTATTAATTAGTGTATCTCTTATTAGAATGATATTTCTATATCATTAGAATTATTATAAAGTTTTATAATTATTATAAAATATTATAGGTTTACCTCTTTGTAATATATGCACATATTGTCATCAATATGTGCACATTTAATTAAAAATTTCATAATAGTTTACATAATTTTTTTACATATTTTGAACAAAATTGCATGATATACTGCACCTAGCTTATATAAGCTACAGCAACTTCATCTTCTCAACCAGACATAAAACACCTGGCTTTTGTCTTTGCAATAATAAATTATGTTAGAAAACATTGTATCTTGTTATTTCTCATTGCAATAATAAATTATGCTGTAAACAGATAATTTGAGTGGGTTCAATAGTTTAGAACTTGTAATTTGTGATTTTTCTTGGGAAGTTACATGTTCAAAATCAGAGGTAGTTAAGAACTTACAATTTGTGATTTCTTTTAGGAAGTTATAGGTTCAAAACTGGAGAGGTAAGATTGTCTATTACCCATCATGACACACCCCCAATGCTGAACGCTTCAGTTATGAATTTTTGATATATATAAGTTAAAGATTGCTACATATACCGAGAAAATTGCTGTTCCCTGTCTAAAAATAAATTATGCTGAAAAACACGAAGTTGGGAATCACTCTTTTTGGTTTATTCGTATGTTGTTTTCTCGGCCTTTGAAATTTGAGTACTTACTGCAATCCGCGCTGACCCCCTTATATTTTTTTTTAAGAAAATGGTTTTAGAACTGGCCTAGACAATGGTTAACAAAAAGTTTTGAAAATTAATCAACAATTTGTAGGTTATTCGTACCATCTTTATTTGTGTCTGAGATGCTTTCCTTGCAGGACTGCTCGCCAAGCCTGTAGAAACTATATTTCTACAGAGACCATAAAGAAATCAATGCTATCAATTTTGATCTGCATGAAATGGGTGTTCTGAGATAAGGGTATGGCTATACCTAGAGATGACTTGTAAATGTTAGAGTGTTAGACCCTTAACGCCCATGACTCTCATCGCTGACTTAGGAGTGGCCTCTGGGAGCATCACAGTAAATAAAACACATGAGCAGATGAAACTTTCTAAGATGTATGGCTGGCTTAATCTAAGCCGACAAAACCTTTGAAAAAAAGTTGCAACTAAAAGTCTCAAATTTCTAAAAATTTTGCCAAATACTGTTGAGCATAATGATCTGAGAATTAAAAGATATTCTTACTTGTCTGGCCCTACCAGCTCAGTTACAGCATCAACAAATCTTTCATGGACCTCTAGTGTCCACTTGAGGTGAGGTTTGGGACCAGTGGACACAACAACTCCCAATTCATTCTGACCAATAGTTCATTCTACCAATATTCCCAGCAGAAAGCCATCTTTGATTCTGAGTTTGATTCTGTATATGAAGCAGTTGTTGATCCAGCGACAGCGGTAGAGCCAGACAGTATACTCATACTGGTTTGAAAGAAAGGAAGAAGGGAGACCTCTATTTAACAACAGAGCGGCCTTACCGCACCTCCTCCGCTTGCGAAAGTGTGAAAGAATTCCGACTAGAGAGCTTCGAAACTATTACTTCGAGAATATATTCATCAACTAGACTGACTGCTCTGATGAAAGAATCAGAATAAATCGAATGAAGGAGCTCTGATACCATGACAGAAAACTGAACACAATAACTTAACTTGACTTTCACAACATGGATCCCTTCACATCATTCGGATCCAACACTGCTGGAAACTTCACTGCTCCAGGCAAGCAACCTCGCACTTCGCCGCTTGACCCAAGCACGCTCACTTTCACGCCGAGTCCACCACTACACAAACGGCTCTCCCTCTCACCGTCGAGCAGCTCACAGACTCGAGGAGCAAACTTTTTTTACTCTTCTTTTTTTTTTTTTATTAATTGCTGTCAGCAGCGTAGGTTGAAATTACTATACATCCAACATCTGACCTATTGAGGAAAAGAAGAAGCGTGCTCACAGTTGCTGCCTTCATCGAGTCCACTTAAGTCTGCTTAGCCGTGCTGGTAGATATGATCCTTGTGCCTTAATCTCCTGTAGCATAATCAGCTTGGTAACAAACGTATCTCATCTATCTAGACATGCAACAGAGGGTTGCAAAAGGAGAAAAGCCACTTGACCGAACTTCAACAAGGGATTAGTAGCTAAAGCCTCATAATAAACTTGAATTCCATTAATATTATCTCTAATGCGGCAAAAAAATGGACGCGGTTAACGTGAATAAGAAGACAGCAAGAACACCTTAACGGAGGGTTGCAGAGGGTTGCAAAAGGAGAAAAGCCACTTCGAACCGAGCTTCAAACATAGGATTAGTGACTGAAGCCCCATAATAGACTTGAATTTCATTATTATCTTCTCCAATGCAACGGAAAATGGACGTGGTTAACGTGGGAAAAGATTAATTTCAGCACAAAAGCTTTTTCAAGGAGCACTCTGGTTATTTCTTTCTGGAACAATCTTCAAGCACAACAAAAAAAATCACACCAATCGTCAAGCACGACAAAAAAAAAACACACGATACTCAAGATTTCAACGAGGGGAGAAGAAAAAGTCATCGATCGGGTTAAGGGGTAAAGGTTGCAGAAACGATTTTAGTGAGGGGCGAAGAAAAGGTCATCGATCGGGTTAAGGGGGACAAAGGTTTTGAAGTTTCTGCAAGACGATTTACTATATTGTCCATGACTGCGAAACGTCCGATTGTGCCGAAGGGTGTGGTCCTATGTTCTAGGATTTACAGATTTCGCTGGGCATTTCTAGATGTTGTCAACCTTTTATTCCATAAAAGCCCAGATGTCATAGTTTATAAAACCTAGATGTCACAAACTCGTTGGTGTGGGTGTGGGTTTGGTTGTTAGGCAGATGACTCGACAGCGAGACAGAGGCCATAAGCCGCAGGAGGGATGTGTGAGTTAGCATTTAATGCTCTCGACTAATGCTATCATTAGTTTCGTTAGCATTTTGCCTCTCCATCTTACGAAGAGGCCAAATAAGATGGTGAATCTGTGTCCGATTATGGTTATAAGTGATTAGCATGAACTAATAAACAGTTGGACTAATACGAACTTCGTGGTCGTATCGATTACAATATTCTCAGTAGTGTTTCCGGCAAAGGCTAATAATAAATCAACATATTCACCAATAATAATGAATACTAAATAATGTTTTTTTTTAATAAATAAAGAATAAAATATTATTATAAAATATATTTTTCTTTTTTAAATTGGTGTAAAGGATTTCCATTAATCAAAAATAGTTTACATGGAGTGCATAAAAAACTAGAGATGACAATAAAAGTATCACCTAGCTTACGGTGGGTTTTCAAATCTATTTTTCTTTGTTTTCTTTTTGGTTACTTTCACCGATCCATTTGGCATAGGAGTAACCAATGCTAGTTGATGATTGTCTTGACAAGCTGCATATGTATCCTTATCAGAGTCTGAGGAAGCTGATTTGTGGGCTCGCTTTACCACTTCCAACGAAATAGTGTTATTGTCTACTTCTTTTCAAACTGCTGATATTTGATTCTCCTTACTCTCTTTGTGAGGCTTTTGAGGATCTGAAGTCGGGGTCTTGTCCGAGGAGAGCATGAGGATCTGAAGTCGGGGTCTTGTCCGAGGAGAGCATGTCATCATTCGACTCAATTTCCTCCTAGTCTAAAGAACAGGAGTCCTCTTCCTCCATAGGGGGTGGGTTGCATGTCCTCCAAGCATTAGATTTAGTCTTCCATTTTACTGACTTTTGAGTGCAAGAATTTTTTTAATTCTCACTTGGAAATATTGCTAAGGGAAATATCAATCTTGCCCAATTTTGTCTTATTTCATGTTTGCACTTAGGAGAAGTGGGTTCGGAGGTCCCACATGAATTATGGGATTAAGTGGGGGCCCAAACATTAAGAAGGAAGGGAAATGTTACGGCTCCAGTGGAGTGTGGGGGGCACCCTAAGGAGAATTACGATCCACATGAGCAAAGTTAGTGGGGGGAAGTCAAGTTGGGCCCACATGGGCATTTTGGAGAGTCTTTGATCAAAAAGAGCAAGAGACACTCATTTGGGGCATTCATGATCATTTGAGAAAATTGTCTTTCACATAGCACGCTTGAGTTGAAGCCAAGTTTTCATGTGTTGTTTAGCACACGAGTGTTTCCGAGCGGAAATCTCAACCCTTGATTCTGTGGACTTCGAGTGCCCTCCAAAGGAGGGAGTTCTACCTACACCAGTTCGTACCAGCAGCATGGAATGCGAGTTTGTGGAGAGGTTCATCAGCAGCAACATAGGGACTATGCAATTCTTGGAGGAGGCACACTTGGAGGTTGAGTGAAGGGAGTTAGGGGTTGAAACTTGAGGTGGAGACCGAGGAAGTGTTGTGGGGGTTTTTCCACATTTTGGTGGAGCAGCAAACACAGCATTTGCTACAGGTTACATCTTCTGTTTGTGGAGGAGGGCCAAGCATTTGGGGATCAGTTTTGGAACGTAAAAACTAGAACAAACCCTTTCTGGGTTTTTCTGGGTTTATTGAGGAGAGACCAAGATTAAATTGGCAGATTTGAGGGGTCAAACAAGGATCCCAACTCATCCAACAGTTAGAGGAGCTAGGGGAAAATTGGGCCGAAATTCCAAGGTCAACATTTGGCCAATTCCTTCGTGGGTTTTTGTGGATTATTAATGGAGAGCCCGAGGTGTATTTCTCGAAATTTTATGAGCATCCGAGGAGACTCTATCAACAGTTCTTTGCATCCAGCAACGTTTTTTCTGGGAAGTTCAGCGCAATGCTAGGAGAGAGCAGCAACAGATCATAGAGGGATTCATATCTTCCTTTTGGGCTTTGTTAGCTTGCCTTATGGAAGCCCAGTTGTACTCTTTCCAGCACCACATTGTACCCTCTTATTTATTAATAAAATGGCTCATATCAATATAGTTCATGGAGATTTATGGTTGTTGAATGTGCTGCAAAATTTTGTATGTGCTTTTGGTTGTGTTTGCTTTGTTTAGAATTATATATTTCCATTAGGAATATTATAGTGGTATCATAGCATGATTTTGGCCAGTTGTGGGTCTAAATCACGCAAATGCTCAAGTGCTATCGTGGACTAGAATTCCAAAAGCTAAAACACTAGTCCCGCATTATTCTTCATATTTAACTTGTGCCCAAAAATGTCTCAGTAGGAGAAATTTGAAAATGTTACAAGGATCCTTGAGAGACTGGAGGGGTTGCTCGAGGAGTGGGTGTCACCAAGGGTAGTGAGAAGAGAAATTAGCTGTCGACTTGCAGATGAAGAAAATAAGAGGAGCATTATTATTGAACAAAATGCTAGTATCAATACTGCAAAGACAAAGATGGGAGGCGGAGGTAGTGACGATATGAGAGAGAATATATCCATGGAGGAGGGAGTTCATCTAGATACGTTCCGATCAGTATAGCATGAGGCTAATGGCACGTAGGAGGAGCATGGGGATACACCTAGTGTGTCGCAGGAGTGACCCCTATTGGAGTTTCCTTTGGTAGCCCCAGTAGACGGATTGGAGGAGACAGTTGAGCACACATCCATTGATGAGGCATCTCGGTCTATGCCATAGCTTCAGAATGAAAACCACCTGCAATTAACTGATGAGCATGTCTTGCATGTTGGGTTGTCTATGGAGGAGCAGTTGGAGGCTCATGTTGAGCCCATGATGGAGGAGGATGTGTAGTCATCCTTTGGGATATCCATTGATGAGGGGTAGAATAGAGACCACACATTGGGATTCTAGCATAGTTTGATTCACAGGCACGCTAATAGGATCTACATCATTATCAGCCCACCCCTACAAGTTGGATTAAGAAAGGCGGAGTTGTCTAGACATACTAGAGGGGATGACCAGGTTAGCATAACTATTGGGTCACATTTTCCCATTGGAGAGAGGGAGACGGAGCTACATAGTTAGATCTCATGTGTTGACCTAGATAGCAGGATGAGACGATGAGATTTTCACAGGGTACAACAACCACATGTCGAGGTTTTTCTATGTGCGGAAGTTCGTGCATTCTATCGCTCTCTTGGGGTTGGATGGCGAGAGATTCTAAGTAGGTGCCCTGTGGAGTGGGCTATGGAGATGGTGGTGGACCCATGTGTAGCTCAGCAGGAGCTTCTAGGCACTAGGGATACCGGAAGCCTGGACTGGCGTTGGAATCCGGGTGGGACTACCTATCACTTCCCAGGTATGTCGGTTGACTACGATCTGGATGGTATAGTTGACCTAGCAATTGAGTGTGCACATTCGCTAGGGGAGTTTCGGTCAGCACTAGTGGCCAACCAGTTTATGGACAAACATTTGGCATTGTCTTGGTAAGAAGTTTGTACATGAGATCACGAGGTGATCAACATACTCTGGCAGAAGTTTATCGGAGGAGGTGGCATTGGCAGGCCACTAAATGGTGCCTTGTATGGAGCTAGAGATTCTTCAACTTTGTTTGGGGCACAGAGATCACAGAGGAGCAGTGCAGTGGTGGAAACACTACTGACACATAGGGAGATTCACTTTTCGAATCCCTCAGAAAGGATTTGGAGTGAAGATCCATTCATCGGCGAGTACAGTGATGCCACGGTGGAGGTGATGATACCAAACAGGGGTGGCCCGACACGTAGAGACACAGCTCTAGGCCATCACATCCAGGGATGTGTGGGAGCATCTAGTGTTGAGCAGTGGGATATCGGTGGACATGGACGTGCATGGTGGTGTACCATAGCGTGTTGGATTGCGTTGTGGAGTAGGAGTGTCTTACATCACATTGAGTACACACGGGGAGTTACTGGTGCTTTGACCCAAACAAGGCACGAGACAGTTCAGGGTGGTACAATGGTAGCCAGGGATATACTTTGGTGTATAGAGACGGGTCTTCGATTAGTTTATCAGCAGATCCAAGACAAAGAGAGGGGCTTCCATAGGGATATTCTTGAGTACCCCAATAGACTCTTGATCCTACCCTTGGGAACCTACCCTCCCATGAATCTCCAGTTGAGATGTTTGGAGGATGCACGAGCTCAGGAATACTAACTCAGGGATATCTTGGTTTATTGTCGAGGTAGCATAGGTTCCACCCCTGGGCTCACACATGGAGAGTCGATTGTGAGGGAACTACATGATGCACTTTTGGTGAGACGGCTTGAGGTGTCACAGGAGCCTGAGGGATGGAGGATGGTAGACTTCGTCTACAAGAGGGTTCCGAGACTCCGCTCAATGTCTAGGTGTACCATTAGGAGTTGGGATAGTAGATTTCACTGCATGGTATGGCAGGAGGAGGGCAGGTTGGCTTGCATGGGACAAACTCCTGATACTTTGGGTCAACCCATGGGTTACATACGTGGGTCAGAGATGAGGGTCATATGGGTTCTAGGAGGTAGCAGTGCTACGCGGCAACATTCTGAGAGGAGTGGGAGTTATGAGCTCCCAATGAGGTTGGGGGATCCAGGGATCTGGTTGGCAAGTGGATCACTCCACTGTGTGATCAGTAGTGTCATGGCAGAGGATGATCTAGTTCACCTTGGATTTGACCCATGGGGGATCACTAAGACCACCATTGCATGGTGAGGCAGACTTATCCTGTTGTTGCTCAGGGTCAAGGTTGGCAGTGGAGGGGTAGATATTAGCATTATGGAGATTCCCATCAAGATGATCTTGGCTTTCAAAAATATTTTTCTACTAGGCCTCAGAAGAGGAGGATACAGTCCGCACACATTGGGGAGTATGTCATAATCATAGTAGCGCAGTGTTAGCATGGTCGCACCACTCTGAGATTAGCATGGGACCTAATCATCACCACTCTTCATAGATCAATAACCCTTAGGGATGAGTTGGCTACTATAGGGGGAGATCATGCAAATATTTCATTGGGATTTAGTGATTCATCGATGGCATGGGGGACTTCATTAGCATGGAAGATGGGCCAATAGGATAATATCAGGAGAAGCTCACGTGAGCGAGATGTTATATCTACAGGGATTGGGTGGTATCTTCGAGAGTATACTCCTAGAGTGAATGGGATGGCCTACGTGGTAGGACAACTACACGAAGATTTGGGCATAGTGCCACATTATCATGATCACATACTCATTGATGGTATACAGGGGACTTCTAGTATTTATATTGGGTAGGATAGTGAGTGGAGCGAGGGGAACTCCAGGTGGGATAGGATGGCTTGGGACCCTGGTATTAGGGAATTTTTTCATGTCAGGACATTGCAGAGGTCAGGGACGATTCAGTGGCACATCTAAAACCCTAGCACATTTTTTCAGTGACAGTGGGGAGCAACATCTAGGGAGAGCGTTTGTTCGGAAATTGCTTGAGGACAAGAAAATTTTTGGCGGGGAGGACTGTGATATTCCCACTTGGAAATATTGCTAAGGGAAATATCAATCTTTCCCAAATTTGTCTTATTTCATGTTTGCACTTAAGATATGTGGGTTTAGGGGTCCCACATGAATTTTGGGATTAAGTGGGGGCCCAAACATTAGGAAGGAAAATATTGGGGCTCTAGTGGAGTGTGGGGGACACCCCATGGAGAATTATGACCCACATGTGGAATATGTTATCATTGGAGCGAAGTTGGTGGGGGAAGTCGAGTTGGGCCCACATGGGAATTTTGGAGACTCTTTGATAAAAAGAGCAAGAGGAACTCATTTGGGGCATTCATGATCATTTGAGAAAAATGTCTTTGATATAGCACGCTTGAGTTGAAGCCAAGTCTGCAAGTATTGTTTAGCACATGAATGTTTCCGAGCAGAAATCTCAAGCCTTGCTTTGGTGGACTTCGAGTGCCAGCCCAAGTGTTAGAATTTACGGTAGAAATAATAAACAATTTACTGCGATGAATAAACATAAAAATCCAGCAACAAATCATAGACATAAACAAAGATATTTATCTGGGAAAACCCAAAATCCAGGGCAAAACCCAACTAATTAAATTTCATTAAGCATTGGCCAAAGCCCTGGCGAATCCGTCCAAGTGACCCTTCACCACTCACCTCCAGGCCTCTATTACAATGACGTCTTCCCATCATTTTATAGGCTCCATTACATGCAATACCATGGGTGCACAATACCATGTGCCCCAAAACCACTACTATTTACCCTAGTCAACATTGACTCTATCCCGAGTCAAGTTTACCTAACAATTCCCCCCTTAAACTTGACTTGGGGTTTTTTTACTAAATCCAACCAAAATTTCTAAGTGAGACAACCCCGCTCACTCTAGCCCTTCCCCCCTCAAAGTTTTTACCCAGGTTAATTGTTAACTTTACATCCCACCTATCACTTAGATCTAACCCAGACTTTACCAGTGATTACCCAGTGGTACGCATGCCATACCAGGTCTTACAGCAGTATGCCCATTTACTTGCAATAAAATTTGACTCCATTAAAATATTTTTTTTTTTTTTTGTTTCATTGTTCTTTTCTTTATATGGCCATTTGCTCTCCTTGCTACCCTTGAGCCACATGCTCTTATCTCCTCCATTACACATTGCAACCTTGTTTCCTTGTTACCTTCCACAATGAAGCCCTTTACTTAAGCATAGAGAAATTCCTAGAACATCATCGTCATTGTCATTGGTGTTGATGCCCAACTCTACTTGTGCCTTGTTGGAGCATATTTGCACAAAGATCAACCCTTCCAAACCTTAGATCGAATCTTCACGAGAGAGTAGCTAGTGCCTCTCTCAGCAATGCACTAAGCGCAAACTTCTTTGTTTTCTTTGACATGATGTCTGTGTAGATCTTATTGTGCTAATTCAAGTGTTATCCTCACGACCTCTTATTCGAACTATGTGTGAACTCATAAATATTTTTCCACGCATGTTTCTTATTGACCCGATCTTCGAGGCACCTTCCATTCATGCGATGAGGGAAACATACCAATTCACCTTGCTGCCCAATTGTAATATCTGCATCCATGAATAGTTCATGCCTTAGAGTCTTGAGAATATCCGGTGGACTATGTGTAGTCCTGTGGCTGTCATCCTCACATTGTCAAATATTTTCACTACCGACTGTGGTGCTCTGATGTAGCCCATCTCCTTGGCCACATCGAGAGCTGCTAGCAAAAAACGCATGCCTTGCTTCCATTATCGCTTCTCTTGGTTATTGGTCTTGACGCTTTATGCTAGCCTGTGATTCCATTCTGAAATCCAACTCTCATAAATGATCACAGAATGATCTTGTGCCTTCATTCTCTGAAAAAATTTTAGAATCATTTCACAGTGACTTTGGATCCATGAAACCGATGGAAACAGATTTTGTCTCACACCCTTGAGATGAGTTCCCTCAACACAAACACCGATTTAATGCTACCACCACCTTCCAAATATAATTTCACACAATGTGCACTCATGGACTCCTATATTCAGTGGGAGTATGCTCATAAAATTTCTGAAGTGGTAGCTTCAAACTTTGTGCACGCTAGATCTGACTAGATCTAAATTCGGTTGCCTCTTTTCTAGCAACACCATACTCCTTGCGCCAAGAATTGAAAATTTATTTTGCGTCCTCGTCCACTGTCGGAGCCCTCCATGGGATTCCCTATTATTCCTTTTGCTTGTGCACCCAACACGCATGGCGATCTAGCTTCAAATCTAGATCACCACGTAGTACAAACACAAATTGCAAACTTAGTGCTTCCTTTGATGATTTAGATCGAGCATGTCACTTTGTTGATATGTGGTCATATTTCTCCATCCACCATCTCTCTATACACCAGGCCATATAACCCTTAGCAACAAAAGCGTCCTTCTAAAGCCAAATATGGCTCTGATACCATTTGTTAGAATTTACGGTAGAAATAATAAATAATTTATTGAGAGGAATAAACATAAAAAGCTAGCAAAAAATCATAAACATAAACAAAGATGTTTATCTGGGAAAACCTCAAATCCAGGGCAAAACCCAACCAATGAAATTTCATTAAGCATTGGCCAAACCCCTGGCCAATCCGACCAAGTGAGCCTTCACCACTCACCTCCAGGCCTCTATTACAATGAAGTCTTCCCAGCCTTTTATAGGCTCCATTACATCCAATACCATGGGTCGAAAACCATGGGTGCACAATACCATGTGCCCCAAAACCATTATTATTTACCCTAGTTAACATTGACTCTATCCCGAGTCAAGTTTACCTAACACCAAGGAGGGAGTCCTACCTATACCTATTCTTACCAGCAGCAGGGAGTGAGAGTTTGTGTAGAGGTTCTGTATCAACAGCATAGGGACTGTGCAATTATTGGATGAGGCACACTTGGAGGTTGAGGAGTGAAGGGAGTTAGGGGCTAAAACTTGAGGTGGAGTCCGAGGATGTGTTGTGGGGGATTTTCCAGCAATTTGGTGGAGCATCAAACGCAACATTTGCTACAGGTTACATCTTCTACTTGTGGAGGAGGGCTAAGCATTTGGGGGTCAGTTTTGGAGTGCCAAAACTAGGACAAACCCTTTATTGGTTTTTCTAGGTTTATTGAGGAGAGACCAAGATTAATTTGGAAGAATTTTTTGGCCAGATTTGAGGGGTCAAATAGGGATCCCAACCCAGCCAGCAGCGAGAGGAGGTAGGGGAAAATTGGGACGAAATTCTGAGGTAAACATTTTTCAAATTCCTATGTGAGTTTTTGTGGGTTATTGGTGGAGAGCCAAGGGTTAATTTCCTGGAATTTTCTAAGTGCCCGAGGAGGCCCTATCAGTAGTTCTTTGCAGTCAACAGCCTATTTTCTGGGCAGTTCACCACAGTGCCAGGAGAGAGCAGCAGCAGATCAGTGAGGTATTTCATATCTTCCTTTTGGGATTTTATAGCTTGCCTTGTGCAAGTACAGGTGCACTCTTTCCAGCACCACATTGTACCCTCTTATTTATTAATAAAATGGCTCAGATCAGTGCAGTTCATGGAGATTTTTGGTTGTTGAATGTGTTGTAAATTTTTGTATTTGTTTTTGGCTATTTTTACTTTGTTTAGCATTGTATATTTCCATTAGGAATATTACAATTGTGTAGATGTCCTATTTGATGGAAGAGGCAACAACGAAAAGAAGTTTTCTCGTAGTCCGGGAGATGGATCTAGTGGAAATATCCTACTGTTGGGTTGGTTTTGTCAGGGAAGACTTTGTTGATATTGAGTTATACACAGATCCCACCATAATTATATACTCCACAGTGTCTCCACATAGGATTTGTGGCAAGAAAGCGACCCAGGGTGTTTCCAATGTTCATGAACATTGAATAGTGCCATATTTGAGCCAACAAGTTTGGAAGATGAACCCAAGTGGGAAGCTTTTTGATTACTGTCGTTAAGGGTTCAAAGTCTGGGAACCAAGGTGTCATGAAAAGCACCACTTTTCCCCATAACCATGGTCCCTTGGATAGAGAACTCTGATAATCTTCTTGACGGGTAAACAAAACTATGAAGAATCCCTTATAATAGAAGAGAACCATGCATGATTTTTTCCATTTAAAGTGGATCCATTAATAAAGATTCGTTGTGCGGGGCCACAACCCATTAAAGCGACAGATCAAACATGTGTCTGCCAATATCTCTTGAAGAACTTCTAGATCCGGATGGGAAATTCAACAAAGGGAATATCCTCATATTTGTCCATTATAAACGACTAGGAACAACCTGGGATGGGGTTGCTTTGCGTGAATGCTTAGGGTGAGTCGAAGAAGGAAAAACACCCTAGGGATTCTGATGATGAACTGTGTCTTTGTACGAGAAAGCCTAGGAGGAGGAGGGCTTCCCCAAGGCACCCCCTCGCAGGCGAAGAGTTAAGAGCACAGTGGCATCCTTGCAAATATTATAATCAGAGATGGGAAGAGGATCTTCTAATTGCTTACCTTATAAAAGGAACTGTTGAACCCCTTGGGGAAACCCTAATTTTTTCTCCAACGAGAGTTTGAGGTCCCTTATTTAATTCATAGATCTGACCCGAAAAATAAGAGTGACCAGACAACATTTTTACAGATATCTAGAAGGGGCTCTCACAGATTGCCTCTCTAAGATCGTGGGTGGCTCCGAAGATCTTGAGTCTGCATGTAGAGGTGCCTAAAGTCAATCTTAGAAACTAATAGGAGGAATGGTGTGGTTTGAGGCCTATAGGTTTTTTCCCTATAAGAACATCCTTCAGCTCTTCTCTATTATTATTTATTTTATAAATCCCATAAGCTTCCCCAGAGATCCCCTTGAACCGCGAAGAGTCATCTAAAGGAGGGGCTTTGAGGCACCAGAGACCGTCACACCTATGAGGAACACCACCTCTGGGAGTTGCATCACTAAGAAGAGGGTCGCCACCTCTGCTAGGGAAGGAAGCCTGCTGCTAGAAAACAAATATTGCAAGGGTTTCAATCCTAGAAGAAAGCGTCATTGAAGACTCCATAAACGTGGAAAAAAACACAAAACAAATGAATTATCACTAAGGTTGGAGTATGCACTAAAATTTATTTTGCTTGGCTAAGAGTTTTGTTCTTGAATAAACAATTAATCAACATATCCATACAAATAACTAATAAATGATAGCTTGGCCCAAGTATGCACTAAAATTGCTTATGCTTGGCTAAGAGCTTGTCTTCGTAAACATGTTAACTTCTAACCAACCAGTGGGGTAATTCCATGTGGTGTAGTTTTCATTGAATTACATTGATGAGTCAGTGTGCATTTGTTGATAGCAATCAATGATAGTTGTGCCACTGCTAGTTTTACAACTAAATTATGATAATTTTTTCATTATTTAAGAACCATGAATGATGGTTGTTATTAGTGAAAAACGCAGAAATGGATTGTTGCACAATTATTTTTTGTATACAACCTTGTGCTTAATAATAGGGTTATGGATTTTGCATTTACTTTCATTGTCGAAGTCGTCGAGAGTGAAGATCTTTTGGTGGTTGGAGACAATTCACCATGGATTTACTAGCATTGAAAATTTAGGATGATTGATACTTTGAAAATGCTCACGTGGTTGCAAGTGTGAATCATGCCCAGTTGGTTGGCAGACATTGACTTCTACATCTTTGAATAATTTTTGGGTTTCCAAGAAAAATTTGCACCCACAAACCCTTGTGGAAATTTTCTGATTGGCAGCTTCTGAGAATCCAAGACACTAAATAGGGTAATGTTTTCTTGGTTTTACGAATACATTCATAGGAGAGGAAGAGACAGTCGAGGGGTGGAGAAACCTGTTGGACTTTCCTTGAGCATCTAAATTTTGCGGAAGTCCAGGTGGGTGCTTTGCAAAGTGTTAGCGTTGTATTCAACACTTGGATTGTGACAAGTGCCTGACCAGACACATCTTAAGCTCAAGGGCTATTTTATGATTTGGATTGGATTATTGGAAAGTGCTTGAATCTTACATTCACTGAAAGGGTTTCAAACAGATAACTCTCATTTACACATATGAGGGTACTAAGGCTTGATGTGGTAGCAATGGTAAATTTGTAATTTTTTGGCTAGGAGAATATGCAAAAGAACAGTGGATCTGTAGGATAGAATTCCACTGTTTGGATGGAGAAATAACACAAAATCCAGATGGGTAGTGCATCAACGAAAGAAATATTTTATAAGTCTTACAAAAAATTCATTGTACACATAAAGCTATATTTTACAATTAATTCTCATAGATAAATTACCACACATATTTTATTAAGAAAGCTTGCTAAGCAAGACTAACAAAATTAGATAATCATGCATAGATATATCATGAGACTAAAAAAAACATGGAAGAGAGTTAATATCACAATCTGGAACTGAATAATTCGAATATGAAAACACAAGAGATAAGTGGACAATACACACAACAAGCTTTCATAAGTCCTCAAGAGTGCTTCTGATATATTATATATTCAGAATGTGTAACACAGTATGCTCTGTAAAATACAACCAATGAACCCCTATTTCCTTGCATTACACAGTATTTATACAAAATAGGAGTTCTGCCAAAAGCCTCCAATAAAAGTGGAAATATGTTTTTGGGAATTTATTACAACTTTCTACGTATAGTAGATTTTATCTAAAACATTAAAAAGGAAACTGAAATAGAAATAAATATAAAGCATGGCATCATGGAGCTAGAGTTGGCTAAGTAGAGGTGGTTAAGTGCCCTCCGTAGCTTGTCAAAAATTACCTCCAATAAAAGTGGAATCCACCAACTGAAAGGAACACCTGTATACTTATCTACAAAAATATAGAGTGGCTAACCAATTGGAAGTTATCTTGATTAGATGACACTTGGAAAAATCTCATCACCACAGAAGTTACATTCAATTCATCATATTTAGTGTCATTCTTGTTAGAATAGAACCAAAAAGCAGCTTTTCTTCTCCATACACAAAATCCGAAAATATAGCTACTTACTGGGTTATTTGTAAAAACCAGATTTTCTGTAAAACGTAGCTATTACCGAAAATTTTGTAGATAAGCCAAAATAATACGATTCTTCAGATTTTCAAGGTTTTTTATATTCAATCATCAGAGATCTAATATAGAAGTAAAAATATTGATAGCTTCAGCCTCAGTTACCCTTTTATTTGACCTTTTCTTTTGTGCTTGCGTTTTCTGCTAAATATTTTTCTTCCTTGGTTCATTCTCACAATCTCATGACATATGGATTTTGTTGTATTCTTGTCAACATCTGTAATAAATAACACATGAATTCTAGCCTTTCTCTAGCAGACTCTCAACTGCAAACCTTCACCAGCAATGCGTTATTTTTTGCATTTGACTTGCGCATTAGATCAAACTCTAAAGTAGCAACTTTGTATTCTCTTTCACTCCACCATTCACAGCAACCTAATCTGATTTCTGTAAAACAAGGAACAACAACCTTCCACAAATCCCTAACTCTTGGCACTCGATAAAAAATTGTTTTGTTGGAGGATGAAAACGTTTTGTTTTATCTGTCACAAGAGTAAACGGAGACAGAGCTCTACATGCCCTAAATCTCGGTGAGAGGGAGTGACACAAAATCGAAGTGATTTAAACTTTGCTGCCAACTCATTTCACCAAACCTTTCAGTCCATCAGATTATTAACTAATAGGAATTTGTACCTCATCCTTGATATATTTCACATTAATTAGTAGCATTAGATTTGACTAGCTTTAGCAAATAAATAGCTAACCTATTTTTTTAATGAATCCTCCAATGAGAAATAGCCACCTTTCATATGAGTGACATTTCTTGTTTCAGCAGACCTTCAATATTCTAAGAGCAGTATCTTTTCACCTGATAAATGCCTCTTTCATCTCCTTGTACGAATTTTTCAGGAAATAGCTACTTACTGGGTTTGCTTGTAAAACCAGATTTTCTGAAGAAAATAGCTATTACGAAAAATTCCTAACACAACTGATGACTTTGACATTTCATCCTTAGCCTTGGATAGAAAATATCATGGTGAATAAATAATAATTATCAAGCTAAACCCATGACCTTAACTACTCAAAGCAGTTAAAAGACATTTAAAGAGACTTCACCCTAATGACTCTATGACACAAATAAACTATTAGACTCAAAATTATTTTTGGATTTTATTAGAAAGTGATGAAAACTGATACATTTTAACTCTCCATGGCTCTCCATGATAGGTTAGGAGACAAGAGAGGATCAAGGACACAACTTTCAATGATGACTAGACCTTGAAAATTTTTAGAAAAATTGCAGTGCTAACATTGGCACCTATTGGGGATGAAGTCCTCCCCGTGAGGCTTCAAGGACCGTAGTTTCAGTGCCTTGTCCAAACCTTATTTCTCCAACCAATAATTCTTCTCATTAACTCAAAAAGACCAACATGCCTATCCAATGGGTAATGGAGTCATAAGCTAGATTTTGATCGTCTGCAACTTATTTCAACATAACTGAAAACTAAATCAAATTGTAATCTAAAATTGGAACAAATACTCAAATGGTGAGCTTATTTATGTACATCCCTACTTCTAATTAGTTGAAATTCACTTGATCAAGTGTATACAAACTTCCAAAACAAATTTTTCAACAACTGATTTCTTGACATGTCTTCACATCCACTGCTGAAAGGTTGAAAAGTATGAAGCATAATCTCTAAATGTGGCTCATACTTGTTGTTATGGACGAGAAGAACTTCGAGACTAATAACAAGAGAGACTTTTAGAAAACTAAACTACATATAATTAGCAATAGGATCAGAGAATCGACAAGGAGACTTACTCAAAACAAATTTGAGTTCAAGGATAGGCTGACACATACTTTCCTATGATAGAACAATTCTTTGATGAAGAGCTTGTTCTTCATTTTTTTACAAATTTCTTCTTTGGCACTGTATCCCTACAACTCAGATTTATACATTTCAAACATAGGCTCATAACTCTTTTTCTTATCATCAATTCTCAGCAAAGGTGATAATTCCTTGGCAATTGGTATGAGTTGAGCATCATCTTCTTCCCCGAATTCAGATTCATAACTGTCATAGATTGGATCATCACTGTAAACTTTAAGACAGGGTAACATAAAAACTTGCTCTTCATCATTAGGATATTTATCAAACAAAGGCTAATTTATGGAATTTTCACTATGTTGACCTAATATCTCGTCATGTTGCTTAATAATCTGTTTTTTATCCTCTTCTTGAATGATAGGATATTGAAGAAAATCATGAGAACAAAAGGGTTGATTAATACCTTCTGGTATAACCATGTTTTCTTTACATTTATGTTTTTCATCATCACTTTCAACTTGCTTATCAAACTAATAGAAACATTCGGGAGCAAAACATTTGACGAGATACCTATCTTTAAAAAAGGAATTAAAAGCATCATGAAACACTTTCAAACAAGTGATGTTATTTTTAGGAAGATCATTACACCAATCAAGGGTTGAACCCTACAAAGAATATCTAAACAACTTAATCTTTACGTCTTCTTGAACAAAATGCAGCCTATGAATCCAGTCATGAAAATCCCATAAAAACTGAGTTGGTGCTTCCCAATCATGTCCACTAACTCTTGGAAGAGAAAATTCCCATTCACTTCTATCTGGAAAAGGATTAGGAAAACCATCTATCTTTGAAAATTTGCATAAGGCATATCTTTTAGCGAGGATTTCTTCCATCAGAGTCTTGGATCTGAAAATAGTGGAGTCACCTCTGGATTCTTTGTCATGGAGTCGCCATGTGAAAGATCACAATCTTCTAAAAGTCGACAATTCTTGTTCACCATCAAGAATTGATCATCAACAATTTAAAACAAGAAACTCGGGATAATACTTTGTTTCAAGGCCTTTGTCTCCCGACAGACACACCAAAAGATGTTAGCGCTCAAATTAGCACTATGATTGTGACAAGTGCCTGACCAGACACATATTAAGATCAAGGGCTATTTTATGATTTGGATTGGATTATTGGAAAGTGGTTGAATCTTACATTCGTTGAAAGGGTTTCAAACAGATTACTCTCATTTACACATATGAGGGTAATAGGCTTTATGTGGTAACAAGGGTAAATTTGGAATCTGTTGGCTAGGAGAATATGAAAAAGAACAGTGGGTCTATAGGATAGAACTATTTGGATGGATAAATATCACAAGATCCAGATGGGTAGTGCATCAACGAAAGAAAGGTTTTATAAGTCTTACAAAAATTCATTGTACACCTAAAGATATATTTTACAAGGAATGCTCAAAAATAAATTGCCACACATATTTTATCAAGAAATATTGCTAAGAGATACTGAGAAAATTAGATAATCATGCATATATATATCATGATACTAACAAAAACATGGAAAAGAGTTATTATCACAATATGGAACTGGAGAATTCAAATATGACAACACATGAGATAAGTAGACAATACACACAACAAGATTTCGTAAGTCCTCAAAAGTGCTTCTGATATATTATATATTCAAAAATTTTAACACAATATGCTCTGTAAAATACAACCAACGAAACCCTATGTCCTTGCATTACATAGTATTTATACAAAATAGGAGTTCTGCCAAAAGCCTCCAATAAAAGCGGAAATATATTTTTGGGAATTTATTACAACTCTCTACATATAGTAGAGTTTATATAAAACATTAAAAAGGAAACTGAAATAGAAATAAAGATAAAGCATGGCATCATGGAGCTGGAGTTGGCTAAGTAGAGTTGGTTGAATGCCCTCCGTAGCTTGTCAAAAATTTCCTCCAATAAAAGTGGAATCCACCAACTGAAAGGAACACCTATATACTTATCTACAAAAATATATGACTGGCTAACCAACTGGAATTTATCTTGATTAGATGACACTTGGAAAAATCTCGTCACTGCAGAGGTTACATTCACTTCAACATCTTTAGTGTCATTCTTGTGAGAATAGAACCAAAAAGCAGATTTTCTTCTCCATACACAAAATCTGAAAATAATTGCTACTTACTGGGTTATTTGTAAAAACCAAATTTTCTGTAAAAAGGTAGCTATTACCTGAAAATTATGTAGATAAGCCAAAATGATACGATTCTTTATATTTTCAAGGTTTTGTATATTCAATCATCAATATCTAATATAGAAGCAAAAATCTTCATAGCTTCAACCTCGGTTACCCTTTTATTTGACCTTTTCTTCTGTGCTTGCTTTGTTTGCTGAATCTTTTTCTTCCTTGGTTCATTTTCACAATCTCATGACATATGGCTTTTGTAGTATTCTTGTCATCATCTATAATAAATAACACATGAATTCCAGCTTTTCTCTAGCAGACTCTCAACTGCAAACCTTCACCAACAATGTGTTATTTCCTGCATTTGACTTGCGCATTCCATCAAACTCTAAAGTAGAAACTTTGTGTTCTCTTTCACTCCACCATTCACAGCAACCTAATATGATTTCTGTAAATCAAGGAACATAAACCTTCCACAGATCCCTGACTATTAGCACTCAGTAAAAAACTTTTTTGCTGGAGGATGAAAATATTTTGTTGTATCTGTCACAAGAGTAAACGGAGACATAGCTCTGCATGCCCTGAATCTTGATGAGAGGGAGTGACATGAAACCATAGTGATTTAAACTCTGGTTCCAACTCATTTCACCAAACCTTTCATTCCATCATATTATAAACTAATAGGCATTCGTACCTCATCCTTGATATATTTCACTTTAATTAGTAGCATTAGATTTGACTAGCTTTAGCAAATAAATAACCAACCTCTTTTTTTAATGAATCCTCCGATGAGAAATAGCCACCTTTCATATGAGTGACATTTCTTGTTTCAGCAGACCTTAAATATCCAAAGAGCAATATCTTTTCACCTGATAAATGCCTCTTTTATCTCCTTGTTTGAATTTTTCAGGAAATAGCTACTTACTGGGTTTGCTTGTAAAACCATCTTTTTTGAAGAAAATAGCTATTACAGAAAATTCCTAAAACAACTGATGACTATAAAATTTCATCCTTATCCTTCGATAGAAAATATCATGGTGAATAAATAAGACTTATCAAGCTAAACCCATGACCTTAACTACTCAAAGCAGTTAAAATACTTATTTAAAGAGACTTCACCCTAACGACTCTATGACACAAATAAACTATTAGACTCAGAATTATTTTTGGATTTTGTTAGAAAGTGATGAAAACAGATACATTTTAACTCTCCAGGGCTCTCCACCATAGGTTAGGAGACAAGAGAGGATCAAGGACACAACTTACAATAATGACCAGACCTTTAAAATTTTTAGAAAAAATGCAGTGCTAACACAAAGCATGCTCTAATTTTTGTTTTGGGCATTGTTAAAATTTTGCAGGCACTTGGGCTCATAGAAAATAGGTTATCTGAGGAAATTAGCAATTCTAAGCTCTGCAAAAGCCCACACATGGTTGTTTACCATGTTGCAAATAGGATTCATTAGGTATTATATAGGGATTAATCTTTGCCAATTCGAATTCTATGTGTTTAGCATCATGTTTTCAATTTCTTTCATGTTGTTCAGGGCATTGTAGGTTAAGCAAAACCTTCTTGGATTTGAGGTTAGCTTAATTATGTGTTGACTTGCAGTGTGGGTATCCAATCCCTTTGTGGTCTATTTCTATTGTAGGGCTTTGAGGTTAGCTTACTTCTGTGTTGACTTGCAGTGTGGGTATCCAATCCCTTTGTGGTCTATTTCTATTGTAGAATGTTTGCAGATAATCATCCCAACAGTAGCTTCCCCAGTATTTTTTATTCTTCAATTTCTGAGTTATCCTCTTTTACGTCAAAGCTGCAATGTTGCTTATGACTCTTAGAAACATTGATAATCGCAGTGAGAGCACGAAACGCCAGTTCCAAAAGAACCCCAGGAGTGAAGTGTCTTGGAATTGTTTTGTATATAATAGCAATTGCACCAAGAGGTGCAAAGAAACGCTGATAAAAAGAGTAAGAAATGTGGAAAAAAATGAAAAAGTATCATCATTATTGAGCATTGTTTCCCAACCATAAAATCCTTGAGATATCTAATCATGAAAGCCACATTTTCAGTAGAAATAAGTAACGAAACAATTTTTCATTTATTCCCCTTTTATCCTTCATTTTCTAGTTGAAAAATGATATAAAATAGGAAAAACTAAAAAAAATAACTCAGTTCCAACGTTGAATCCAATTAACAATATTAATTGGATAACCAATTCCCAATTACCATTTCTTGTAATTCCTCAAAATGTTGGATCCCACTGAGTTGCAATACATAGAATATCTCATGTGCTCTGTAAATCGTGGCTATATCTTCTCAGTATATCAACATTCAGTTTTCTCTCATTAAAATCCATGGATTCAAGATCATCAAGACAGAAGTGCTCCGTTACCCTAATCTCTATTAAGTATTTACCACTATATGAAATCCATAGAACATGTCATGTGCTCTATAAATCATGGCTATATCTTCTCAGTATATCAAATTTCACTCTTCTCTGATTAAAAGCCATGGCTTCAAGATCATCACGACTGAACTGCAACATTACCCTAATCTATATTAAATATTTACCACTATATGAATTTGTGTCATACATCACTAAACACCAGCTCCTACACACACATTAAAGTTCCTTTAGAAGCATTGTGGAGAGGAATGTAAATTTTTGTTCCCTTTAGAAGCATTGTGGATAGGAAGATAAATTTATTTTTCCGGTAGAGTGTCTAAAGTAGTATGTGTGCTTACTCCCTGCATTTGTATAAGAACATTGGAACATAGAAATATTGTATGGTGAAAGGGACAGGGAATATCACCCTTCATCTAAATCAAGGTCAATTCCTCCGGTTACAAGATGTGTTGTACATACCTTACTTGAAGAATAATCTAGTGTCTATCTCAGCAATGGGAGACAAAGGATTCAAGGTGGCATTCATCGATGGAAAGGTACGCATTTGGAAGAGGAACTTCAAGGAAGCATTCACTCTTGGTTTTAGGGTTGATACACTCTATCAGGTTGGAGGAAGTCCGCTAGGGGTCATGACATGTGAGACAACTCTTCAATCCGAGCTATGGCACCAGAGGTTTACACACCTTCATTACAAATCCCTTCCCAAAGCAAGGAAGGTGGTGATAGGGATGACCAATTTAAAATATGATCATGAAGGCGTATGTCAAGGTTGTGCCGAAGGAAAGCATACAAGGGGAACTTTCCCCTCGAGTGTCACGAAGACATCTAATATTTTACAATTGAATCATTATGATCTATCTGGTATGTTTCCCATAACATCCTTGGGAGGATGCTTATATCACCTTTATAGATGACTTATCCTGCAAGACTTGGATATATTTTTTGAAGAAAAAGGATGAATCATTTAAGTGGTTCTGTACCTTCAAGGCCTTGGTTGAAAATCAAACAGGGAAGAATATCAAGATTTTGAGGACCGATAATGGAACCGAGTATGAGTCCAATGAATTCAATGACTATTGCAGGGAAGCTGGCATTAAGAGGGAGACCACCATTTTGTATACTCCTGAACAAAATTGTGTTGCTGAAAGGAAGAACATAACCATTTTGGGAGTTGCATGTGCCATGCTTTATGACCAAGGTCTTCTGAAGTTTCTATGAAGAGAAGTTGCCAATACCACTGTGTATGTTCAAAATAGATGTCCATGCTCTGCATTGAACTCCAAAACTCCCAAATAATTCTTATCTGGTTAGAAGCCTAATGTTTCTCATTTTAAATTTTTTGGAAGTCTATATCTTCATGTTCTGAAAGAAAAGAGAAGCAAATTGGATGCTTCTGGAAAGAAGGGAATTTTTGTGGGCTACAGTGAAACCTCGAAGGCATATAGAAACTACGTGTCTAGTCAAAGAGAAGTGGAGATATGCCATGATACCACCTTCAACGAATATGCTTCCCTTAGGAAATTCAAGGATCTTCCTATCTCAAAGGAAGAAAAATAACAAGAAGAAGCTAGAAGGAAGGAAAAATTGAAGGTTGAACCGATGCCTGATGATGAAGGTCCAAAGGATCCTATAGATCCACCTTCTTCAAATAGAAGAATACATTCATGGCTTAGAGACACTCTCGAAGATGCTGAGGGACATACTACTCCAAGTGGAACATTCTGTGAAACTAAGAAGTCGAATAGGTACCAAGGGTACCTAGCAGCCATGAGTACTATTGTACAATGGTTCTTAAACTCCTGTGGTTGTTGTTATTTGCAGAAACTGGATTATCCACAGTATCATAAAACAACCGTCGACGTTTCGAATCCCAACGGTGATCCATCTTCAGCCTAGAACATTTGAGAAGCCATGAAGCATCAAGTTTGGAACCATCATATGCATGAGCAATATGAATTGATCATGAAGAATGATGTCTAGGATGTGATCCCTAGACCAAAGGAAAAATCTGTTATCACCTCAAAATGGCTCTATAAGATCAAGCATGGAGCCTATGGAAGTGATGAAAAGTACAAGGCAAGATTTGTAGCCCGAGACTTCTCTCAAAAGGAAGGCATAGATTATGATGATATATTGGCACCTGCTTCCCACTACACCACCATCTGATCGATCATTACCATTGCTACATCGCAAGGATGAAGTCTCCATCAGATGGATGTGAAGACTGTCTTTTTACATGGTTCAATCGAGGATGAGGTCTATGTGGAACAACCTCCGGGGTTCGAAGTCCAAGATAGAGATACATATGTATGCAAGTTGAAGAAGTCCCTCTGTGAGTTGAAGCAAGCCCCCAGGGTTTGGTATGAGAGGATCGATAGCTAATTTATTAAGTTGGGCTTTACTTGAACTAATGTTGATCCAAATATTTATTTTAACATTGATAATGACAAGCCTCTCATTCTAGTTCTCTATGTGGAAGATCTCTTTCTGCCAGATGTCACTACAAGGAAAAGACCCTCTAGCGGATGCTTTTGAGGAAACCCACAGAAAAATACCCCAGATGTTCATTTCTGGCGAAGGATCCTAGAGGAGGTTGGCGGGAAAAGGTTTTTGTGGATGTCTTTCTTCCGGTGCTCTTATCAACCTAAAAAGCACTTATGCGTTCAATATGACAAAGCACTGGTGCATTACAAAAATTGGCACACTGGATACCATGCGCTCCGTACACACACGCCCAGTGCATTTTATTTTTGTAGAGCACCGGTGCTTTACATGTCGACCGCACGATATCGCCCGGTGTGGAATAAATGAAATGCACTAGGGCGCCCATAAAATGTGCGCACCGGTGGATGGTTAAATCAAAAAAATTACAGCAAAAAAACCACATAAAACATTGGCACACTGAAAACAATGCGCTCCGTACACACCCTCCCGGTGCTTTTAATTCAGCAACCGTGCTGGTGCATGTCATATCGTCAGCCTCGGTGCCTCATAAAAAGTGTGCGGAACATAAATGTCCCGGTTTCGAATGACTGAAACGCATCGGGATCCCCGTAAATGCCACGCACCGAAAAGGGGTTTAAAACAAACAAAATTACGACCAAAAAACCGCAGAAATCATTGGTTCACCGGGCACCGTTACTAATGCATCAGGTTACTGTAGAGCCCCGGTGCATCACATCCCCACGCCCCTGTGCATCATAAAAGCGATCGAAACATAAACTTCCCGGGGTGGAATGATGGAAACGCACTAGGGTCCCCATAAATGTTGCGCACTGGAATAGGGTTAAAAAAAAAAAAAATTACGACCAAAAAACCGCAGAAATCATTGGTTTACTAGACACTGTTACCGGTGTGTCATGATACTATAGAGCATCGGTGCTTTAAAACCACGCCGCCATGGTGCCTCCTAAAAGCGCACAAAAATAGAAAGAGCCCGGTGCGGCATACAGACAACGCACTGGTACTCCAGCAAAAATCTCCACCAGAATAGGGTTAAATAAAAAAAAAATTACAACCCAAAAACCGCAGAAATCATTGGTTCACCGGACACTGTTACCAGTGCGTCATATTACTGTAGAGCACTGGTGCTTTAAAATACACCACCCCAGTGCCTCCTAAAAGTGTGCGAAAACAGAAAGAGCCTGGCGCGGCATATAGGAAACGCACCAGTACTCCAGTAAAAACCCCGCGCACCGGAATAGGGTTAAATAAAAAAAATTACGGCCAAAAAACCGCAGAAATCATTGGTTCATCAGACACCGTTATTGGTGCAGTGCGATAACATTACGCCGCCCCGTGCCTCCTAAAAGCACGCGAAAAGAGAAAGAGCCTGACGCGGCATACAAGAAACGCACCGGTACGGAAATAAAAAGCCCGCGCACCGGAATAGGGTTAAATAAAAAAATTACGGCCAAAAAACTACAAAAATCATTGGTTCACTAGACACTGTTATCAGTGTGTCACGTTACTTTAGCGCACTGGTGCGTTACAGTTATGTCGCCCCGGTGCCTCCTAAAAGCGCGCGAAAACAGAAAGAGCCCGGTGCGGCATTAAGACAACGCACCGATACTCCAGTAAAAACCCCGCGCACCGGAACAGGGTTAAATAAAAAAAAATTATGGCCAAAAAACCACATTTTTCACTTTTGTGAGTGCTACAGAGCTCTCAAGCACCAGTGAAATTTATCCTTGCTTGAGTCGCACTGACATTCGTGCTCCCATTGCACTTATTGCACGCACTGGTGTTGTACATTGCCACCAATCTCCAGCTTGAATTTTATAAAACAGTGGACAATTTTTTTTTTTTAAATTGTATAGCCAATATGCCTCCTCAACGGGTAAATGTACAGGTATTTTTCTTTTTTTTCCATAATTAAAAATTTTAGCGGATTAGAATTTGAAAAAACCTTAAACTTAACCATTAAAAAAAAAAAAATTGTCGCACGGATCGCTCGAGCCATTCAACTCACACTGGTTTGTGGTGCTGCCTGTAAATTTACAGGCTGCAATGCACCCGGTGCTGAAGGAGTTCGCACCAGTTCAGGGGCAATACCGTGGGGCGCACGTTGTTATTTTAAAAAATTTTATAAGTGTAATGCGGTCATTTACCATGCCGCACCATTGACAATGTTGAATCGCGGCCACCCGATGCGTTGACCAAATTATCCGCCCCAGGGCACGTAAGTTTTTCGGCGCACCAAAACCGCAAATTGACATTGTCAACGGTCCAGGTTGGTAAACCGGTGCTAAGTGTATCTACACCGGTTCCAGGGTGGATTCCAAAGGCGCACCGCGTAATTGTAAATTTTACGACAAAGAGCGGTGCGCTCAGATAACTGGCCGCACCGTACGACTATGTACGGTGGCAGGAGGGCAGTGTGCTGACTTAGCTATAAGCCCGGGGGCGTATAGTGAAGTCAGCGCACCGGCCTCCTGACACCACACTTAATGAACAGTGCCCTAAAAATATTTTCTGGAGCACCACTCCCGGTGCTTTTTATATCATTATGTGCACCTTCGTCGGTGTGTCTCTATGGAGGTACGCACCGTTACCGGTGTGTGACTGTGTTTTTGGTGGAATAACTCTTGTTTTATTTATTTTTCAAAAAATATTTATATACATATATTTTTAAATACATGTGTCATTTAATTAAAAATTTTGTGTTTAATATGTTAGTCATTTAGAGACGTGAAAGGAGAGAAGAGGAGAAACAACAACAACAACAAGCGGAACAATATAACATGGTTTGCCAGTGGGAGGCAAGAGAGAGGGAGAGAGATGTGTACCCTCGCCCTATTACAGCAGTGACGCAGGGGCTCCCAAGGCATGTAGGCCTTCTCAAGTTCTATGAGGAGGCTACTTCCCTAAAGTCCCATAGTGGTTTTTTGAGACATCTTATCCGAAGGTGGAATGCCCAGCAACAGGCTTTCCGAGTTGGTATTAACCAGTGGTACATGCCCACTAAGGAGGATGTATATTTTATTACAAGTCTTTCGAGGAGAGGGGTGGATTTTCCCTCGTTCCCCAAGGTTCCAGCTAGATGTGTGCCAGAGAGTCAGTTATTTTACTCCCAGAGATACATTCGAGGAGATATATTGTCTCCTTCAGATTTTCAAGTCTCCGGAGGACAGTTATGTATTGGTGTGTTTGGTCGTGAGGAGGTCCAGTGTCTCCCACTTATCATTTCGACCATTTCGCGCAACACCAGTGACTGGCAACGCATTAGTTTCCAGCTTTTATATTATGTTGATTCTTTACTACAACGACCCCGTGTTTATCGGTGGATACATATGCATTTTACGCTGATGCTGTGAGCGTTCGAATAGATGTCATGCTGAGTACGCAAAGAGAGGGTCAGCTTCCCTTTCTTCGAGCTTTTTGTTTATTTTTTGAGAGGGTTTCACGTAAATGAGGCCTTCTTTTCACTTTGTCGACCTCACACTAGAGTGCGGGAAGGCACGCGTAGCACTTGTGGGGGCGGATGATGCCCGAGACGGAGGGGCTACTGACTCGGTGAGGATATCGAGATGATGTATGGGGTTGCTAGCTCGGTGTTTTTGGTATCCAACATTATATTTCCCTAATCATATGTGGGGTTGTATTGGCGAAGGTGTGCCAACATCCTCTTCACATATGATGAGACGCTAGATGATAGAGGTAATATTACTGTTTTATTTAAATTTATTCTAACATTTTCTTTAACTTGTTTTTATTAAATTGTGTAATGAAATTATCTAATTATTTTTGTGTACTTGTATATATTTTGCAGACATTGGCTCTTATGATGGCAAGGAGATGCCTCCACCACCACTTGATCCAGTTGTGGATCTTGATGAGGATGCAGAGGTCATGATGCTAGATATTGCCGAGGACCAGCAGGAGGCCGGTGCAGATCAGAGACCTGCTCCTGCTGGTGCGTCGGCCCGCGGTCGACATCATAGTGATGCTAGATACAGGATGGAGTTAGGCGACTAGCTCATTGCATTTCTTGTTGAGGCAGGCATCTGCCCCGCTAATTTCAAAGATATAGAAACTGATGATAGGCTCTTACAGATGTGGAGAGGCATGTCATGTGACATGTACAGCCTGATGCGACATGTCGTAGGAGTTACGACAGCTTTTACGCGACTGACGAGGACTGTCGCACGTTACAAGCGAGCCACAGAGCATGATGGACAGTCTGTGAGGCGTAGCATACCATCGACATCTCATGATCGTTCATGACCTTGCACCATGCCAGATTTTCATGAGCCTCCAGTAGCATCTACCAGTAGTCATCATGGAGATGAGGCTCGATCATCGGCTGATCCATGAAATTTATATTACATTTGTATATTTTTAACATTATTCAGTTATATATATATATATATATTATATATATATATATATATATATATATATATTTATACGGTCCGGTATTTTTATGTTCATTTTAGGTTGTATGGTTACATGTTGTTGATCATCATTATGTGTGTGTTGTTAGATTATTGTAGATATATTTCCATTTATTGTGTAGCTTATTGATAGATGTGGCTAATATGTGATATGGGATATGTTGATCATTTTTTGTTGTCTTGTTGATGGCTAATATAATGTTAATTGTGTTTTGTTAGATGATCATGATCACGATGATGCAGTTAGTGATTTTGAATGTGTTTTTTAGTGAAATATGATGTTTATACGATGATTATCATGAACGTGATGTTTATTAATTAATTTATAAATACCAAATGATCATGATATTGTAAATTTGTAATATTTGTATTTCTAATTGTATTTAAAATTATAAAATTGTAATTGTAACGATATATATGTAAATTTCTAAAATTGTAATTCTAATTATAATTTTTTAATTTGTAAAATTGTAATTGTATATATGTAAAATTCTAAAATTGTTATTGTACGTGAAATTGTAAAATTGAAATTGTAATTCTAATAATTCTAATTCTAATTCTAATTCTAATTGTAATTGTATGTAAAATATTTGTAAAATTTTAATTGTATTAATGTGAAAGGAATTTATTTAAATTTTTAAATTTGTAAATTTTAAATAATTGTAAAATAATAAATATAGAATAATATGATTTATTGTAACATAAGGAAATTTAGAAAATAATGCAAATAAATTCTTGTACTTAATTAGAATTATCATTATTTTATTATGATTTTGGATACAAGAAAAGAATTAATTTATACAGTACGCCATTGTTTTTGAGATCAAGTACATAATACCAAATTATCAAGTGAATTATTGATTTTAACATTAACACAATGCAAATTACCAATTAATTCAAAATACATATTACATTAATATTTAGAAAAAATCATCTTAAAAAGTATAAACATTGATGAAATAACACATATTGTACCATATCACTCTCGGTTCTCATGATCACCTTCATTATCTTTGAGCTCGCATGGCATAATAACACTATTGTTCTAAAAAATATGTTTTGATCTAGGGTCATGTGTCAATACGAACCAACAATACCTATCCAACACATCTGGGGAAAAAAACACCTGCTTGCAGTGTTTAGGGAAAACATAGGGCTCCTTAGCTTCATCCCACATATTTCTAGAGTTGATACATATCAGCCTACTATCACGATCTTCCTTTACATTATTCCGATCAAAGGTGTCCCACCACTTGCACCTAAAAATAACACATTGAAAAGAAGAAAAATCCACTTCAATGATCTCTTGTATCTTTCCGACGTAACCTAACGTCCCTCTTACTAGTTGTTGATCACGGTGGCTAGATCGACTATATTGATCGAACTCAACTTCCACTCCACAGTCTTGTGTGATGTTTCCAACATCAGCATTTTCTGTGTGAAAATGATGTCCATATGCCCACATAGATGGGAACAAATGCACCTATTATAAAAAAAAATTAAAAATCATATAAGTGTCATGTGTCTTATAAATAATAATCCAACAGTTAAAATATGAAATGTAGATGTCTTAATATAAGTTTCAAATTTACATATAAATTATTATCAATTTGCTACACCCAATCCCTACGTTTAGCGCATCCTCTTTAGCACGCAGGTAACGACCGATAACACCGTATTTCTCTCTGACTTGGTCAGCAACCCAACTGTTGGGGCATATTTTTGGCATATTTTCTTTTAAATGATCGGGATAAGGCACACTTCTACCATTCAACTGTCTGAATTCTTTCCTATCACTATCCCATTTCATTCTTTTTTGTTCGTACAATGCGACCCACGATTGTGTCGCTTCAGAATTGTAAAGAATGAATTTATTGATTGCTTCAATTTCTACATTCGCTGATGAAATCAAACCAACATTATATAGTACTTAGAGATAAAAATATACATTATATCTAAGTTCGACATGAATATTAATTACTTTTGTAAATTTGAAAAATTATAAGTCGCTTACTCTTTATCAAGCGCTTTTTTCCACTTGTTTGGAGCAACTCTCCTTCTCTTTTGTCTTCATCCAATTCATCGTCCCAAATCACCGCACCTGGTCTGTTTTCGATTTTCTTGATGTACTCACTGGCATAGTAGAAAGACTCATACGATATGTACCCCTCTGCCATATACCACTCAGGTTTTTCCCTTTGTCCAACAAAACCTTTCAATTTCTTCATGTACCTCTCTAAGAAGAACATCCAACAACAAGAAACAACCCCAACTAATTCAACCTCATCTACCAGGTGGATTAGAAGATGAACCTGTAAGTCCATGAAACTCGTCGGTAGTTCCTTCTCAAACATACAAACAATCTCAACTATCTCTTCACGCCACCATGGAATGCTAGCCACATGAATCTCCTTTGATGTGATCCAACATAAAAAATGCAGATAATTTAGATATGGCACATCCTAGGTCTTGAGGGAATTCATGTTTCACACACCCACGCACAAACAAAGGACAATGACACTGCAAATTTATAAAAATGTGCAATAATATACAAAATTAGTTATGTTTTATGATCACCGCATGGGATAAAATTTATTAATATAACAAATAATAAAATCATGCTTTTGACATTATACGTACTCTTAGAAGATTCAAATGGTCATGCGATTTCAACCCCAACAAATGGTCAACCACGGTGAAGCAGCGTCGTAGTGAAGACCCATATGAAGTTGACACCCTCACATCCATTATAACTTCCTTTTCCAAAGATATATCATCTTTTTTTTAAATTCATGGGACATCACCTTCTTTGAAAAACTATTAATTAGAGGGACTAGCGCCTGCCTCTGATCCCGTACTTTCTAATCATCTTGGCCAATATTTATTTTTAGTTTTTGAAGTAATAAGATCTTTCCTAACCGCCAATGTGTCACTTTGTTTCGATGATATGTGCCTACATAAAGAAGATGAAACATTTTTAAATATATGCATGGGATCTAATAAGTGGGCAATCTTAATATGATCCCAATATGGGAGGTCATAAAAGATAGATTTCCTTTTCATCCCAATGGAAAATTTCTCAACATAGGTGTTGAAGAAATCTGGATCATCGAACTTAGGATCCCCATTTGAATCGAACATTTTTTTGAACTCCTTCTCCTTATCTCTCTCATATGCTCTAAGCCATTCAGATGGTGTCATTATTGGAGGCCTTTGGGTTCTTTCTTATTTACCATTGAAAGCAGATGCTACTCTTCTGTAAGGGTGTTGTTCTGGTAGGAATATCCCGGAGCAATCATACACTAGATTTCGTAGTTCCTTGTACCATCTAGCTTTCAGAGAAGGTCCACAACATTTACATCCAAAATACCCTTTTGCTACAAGACCTGCGAGATTATATTTGTATACATTAATTAATATGCATGGCACGTTAAAGAATATCATGAAGATCAGAACAAATAATATTACAACGAATTAAATAACTATGTGAAAGAATATTGTTACATTATATATAAACAAATCAATAAATTAAGCATGTAATTTACCAGAGCAAACTCCTAAGCCTGAATAATCATGTGTCATGTAAGCACATATGCCATACAACGTAAACCTCCTCTCTGTTGCAATGGGTATTGATACATCGTATACATTTATCCCATCCCACAATTCCTTCAATTCATCTACTAGTGGTGGTAACTAGACATCCATATTCTTCACTTGTCTTCTACCAGGGACTATGAGAGCCAACACAAGATGTTCATTCTTCACGGACAACCATGGGGGGATATTGTTATTGATCACTACATGTTGACCATCTCATTCATCAATGTAAGAGGTAGCTCGCTTCTAAGTTCCAGATTAAGGACCTAGGACTGATGCACGATTTCCTAGGCTTGGAGGTTTGGCAAAAGCTAGGCAAGAGTTTCCTTTCTCAAGGAAAATATTTCACGAAGCTACTGGAGAGATTTGGGATGGTGGAATGCAATTCCGTGAGTACTCTGATGGAACTCAACTTTAATAAGTTCTGTGGAAGTTTTGTTGGGCCCGAGTTGGGAAACCCCATCGAGTATCGTCAACTCGTGGGGACCTTGATGTTCTTAGTGAACTCGCGTCTATACATATGTTTTGCAGTGAACACATTGAGTCAATACATGGTAGAGCCTCATCACATTCACTGGATTGGTGCCAAGAATCTCTTGAGATATCTTCGAGGCACAATCAACCATGGGTTGAGATACAGTACCAGGAGTATGAGGCTCCATGGATATAATGATGTCGATTGGGAAGGCAGTGTGGTGGATCGTAAGACCACATCTGGATGTTGCTTCAATCTAGGTTCTGCTTCAATATATTGGATGAGCAGGAAGCAGAAATCAGTTTCTTTGAGCACTGCCGAGGTCGAATACATTGTAGCAAGTATGGCCTATTGTGAAGTTGTTTGGTTGAGGAAGCTCTTCAGTGATTTGTTTGGGCATGTGTTGGATACCACTGTTATCCTTTGTGATAACCAAAGTGGGATTCATCTTTCTAAGAATCCTTTGTTCCACGACCGATCCAAGCATATTGATTGTCTGGGACATGGTACAGCGAGGCACCATAAGGCTCCATCACATTGGGACTGATGACCAGGTCGCAGATATTCTCATGAAGCCCCTAGGGAAGGTAAACTTCTTAAACTTCCGTGAGAAGCTTGGTATCGTGGATAGACCCTATTCTAAGGGTCCCACCTGAGTTGGACTATGAGCTCTAGGAGCTCTAGGGGGCTTGGGGATAGCTTCTTAGAGCTATAAGAAACCACAAGGTGAGGTTCACCTTACCTTGTTGGTGTGATTCTTTCCCACTATTATGATATTGAGATGGTTCACCCACTCATTGATCTATGCCCCACATGCATCTTACCCATGGAGTATGGGACTCATGGGAAGTACCTCTCATTTGGCCGATGAGTTGGGAAATGAGGATAGAGACTGATAGCATGACCGACGGATGCATCGGGGATTGTCGTACTCTCTATGTCTAGGATGGGATGTGTCCAACAACTTGATTTGGGATTAATTCGAGATGAGGTTCTTACCTTTAAATTGACTTCAGGTCAGTATGTGACTCACTCTTAAGTATGGTTGAGGTTCTTACCTTTAGGCTAACTACGGGTCAGTTGAAAGTGATGTCTTTGTGACTCACTCTCATTCATATTATTTATTCTATAGCAGAGAAGAGATAGGAAAGAAGTTACAGCAGGATGACACAAGATTGCATGATGGTGATGATATATGATGGTACATGATGGTATTAGATGATAGGATTTCACAGGTGGATAGATGGAGTTATCCCTATTTGAGAGGGAGCGTTAATTTTGGGAAACTAGGTGTAGACTCCATGTTGCAGTACTCATATGATGGAGATGATATTTTTTTTGGATTCCTCTTTTGGAGACGTGAAAGATTGATCTAAAGATCATCTTGTTTGGATGAGCAGAACTTATATTTTGAATTTAATTTCCACACATGTGCAAATTTTAAAGGTCGGCCAGAATTGCAATGTAGGCTCACAAGCCCCAAAAGTTGTGTCACTCACCCCCAGTCATGGATATAAATTGGAGATACATTATGCTCATTTCATCATTAACTCATCTCACACATATCTCTCTCATATGATTGGTTCGTACAACCTAAGAGGCTTCTCTCTCCTCCACACATGTGAAATCAAGAAGCTGGAAATTTTGGATTGTTTTTAGGGCTTTTTCTGGAGCATTGACCAGCGTTGACCGTGGGTCAAACGTTGTTGTTTGACTACGTTTTCTGCTCAAGAAATCTGATCTTGGAAGGCCACATTGGAGGGCACCAAAATCAAGCTCAAACGTTGACCTTTGACCACAAATTTACTGCAACCTTGACTGCATCGTTGACATTTGACCACAACCTTTACCGAAGCCTTGACCGCATTGTTGACTGATTTGACTTTAGATTTGACTAGTGCATTGACTATCTTGTGGACTGGTTTTTGGGGTGAGTTTGACCTTAAAGGAAGGATGACTTTGACCAAGTTTGACTGAACCTATTTGGAGGTTGAGAGCTGGTTTGACCAGTAAAGCCTTTCCTGGCTAGGGCATCCTGTTGAGTGCTGTAACAAACATTTTTCTCTATCTTTGCTAAATAAGAAGAATTACAAATTCTTGTATCTTGTATTGGCTTGTCTTTTGTCAATTTAATTTTATGTTCTATCAACATTTACTTTCAATGGTTATGTGATTGCAAATCTGAATTGGGCTAATAAGAAAGATTGAAGTAAACTGCATTTAAGCATAGAACATACCGTGGTTATCTAAAATTAACACCAACCCATGTAAATGTGAACACAACGTGAAAGAAAATCGATTGGAATTATAATATGGAACAGAATTGTCATTGAAGCAAATCTAAAAGTGGCATTGGTGAAGTCTGTCATACTTATAAATGGGCTCAAGGGGTTCAGTTTTTTTAGAAGTACTATTTTCATATGATTATGCCCTCTATCCATGGATGCAACGAGTAAGTTGTATGTCTTTGGGCATGATGGTGACCCTATTCACCTAGATGGCACACATATTGGTGTCCTTGAACAATGCAAGAAGATATGCCTTCATCGTTTCTTGCAATGCTGACATTAACGATGACTGGTGTTAGCACTGCAATTTTTCCAAAGATTTTCAAAGTCTGGTCATCATTCTCCAAGGAATCAATATGCCTTTTCAGTTTGATTATAAGATGAAAGTGTCATTGTCAAAGTGTAGTGGTGAGAAAATTTCATTTCTACCTTCATTCATTTCATTTTCCCTCTTTCACCTTTCATTTTCCCAAAAAACCCAAAGTCTAGCCTCTCATTTCCCTTTTCAAAACCCCTTTTTAACTCATAAAATCCATTTTTTATAGTTAAAAAGTAGCTCCGCACACCCATCAACAGCCATGTCATATTTCCTTTTTAACTTACCATATATTTCTTTTATCGCAGATTTTACTCGAACCACAAAAAAACCTTGGTTATATCATATATCATATGATATAACTTATCGCACTTAATAAACATTGTGGACCCCTTACCTTTCATCACAATCGGCTCTTTGCAGTTTTAACTCCCATTCACATTACAATTGTCGTCTCCTATAAAACCCCCGAAATGCGATTTGCGGTATGGTTTGGGACCCATACTTCCCTTAGATACGCCTCAAATACGTTATAAAGCCTTTTTTGTGCTTTGGACGTCTTTTTGTCATATTACCATGAATTAACGAAATATTCACTTTCCGCTTTAAAAATCCATTTAAAGGGCTCTACATACCTTTTCGCATTGCATTTCCGCAAAGTTCATTTACAGCATTCACTTCCGCTTCCTTAAAACTTCCGATTTGCGATTTGCGGGCGACTGTTTTTCATGTCACGTCACCCTCCGCTCTCAGCGCACATCGCACTTTTCTAGTTTTAACATTTAACTCCTGTGTTTCATAATAAAACTTCCGATGTGCGATTTGCGTGCGACCCCACTGTTTGTTATGCCACGTCACCTCTATCTCATTGCACATCTCACTTCGCCATTTCTAACACTTAACTCCTAATTTTCATAATAAAACTTCTGATGCGCGATCTGCGATCGGCCCCACTTCCTTGCCACGTCAACACCCCATCGCAGATCGCATTTTCTCCTGCTTCTGTCTTAAGTTTAAATGCTCTGATCCCGATTTGCGATTGCAATATATGTCTAAAAGGTTTTCTCCTCCCACTTGTCATTCATTCCACTCCACATCTCCCCTATAAATTAAACAATTTTCAAAGGGTTTATTTGTAATATCTCATAAAATGAACCTCCGCCATTCTATCTAAAAAATTTTGGGTTTTGTGCCATTACAAAGGGTTTTCCACCAAAAAAGGAAAAGAACAGCAAAACAGCGGCAGAGTTTCTCTTAAACAATTTTCCACCACTACTCTCAGCACCACCACGTTTCTACAAGACACCAGGCAGCATTCAAGGAATAGCCACACACCATTTTCACTGTTGTTTACACTTTTTGTGGATTTGGTTGCACCAGAACAGAATAGGACTCTTCCCCTAGACTGCCACATCATACAAACCACTTCGAATTGTTAACCTTGATGTTGTTTATTTTCATTATGTCGTAACACTTTGTATTAAAGTTTAGGATAAGCCTCATCTCTTGTATGAGATCGTAATAACTTTTTTGAACAGATTTACTCCTTTTGTGGAGATGAGAGTTAATTATTTGTGTATATATGTGATAAACTGCTATGTAAAAGGTGTTGGCTGGTTATTTTAGAATCTTGTCTCATATGATCAGTACTCTTTTCAGTGAATAAAATTGAATAAACTTCTGAGGACTTATTATCAATCTATTGTGTGTATTTTTAATCTTCTCTTGTGTTTCCATATCTTATTATCTTCAGTGGCAACTTTTAATCCCTCATATTGTTATGTGTTTTTATCAATCCCTTGACATGTTCATGTGTTTTATAAAATTTTATTAGTCTCACACAATGAGCTTTCTTGATGAAATATACATGATGACAGTGTAAATATCATCACTTATAACAGTTATCTTACTTAATATTTCAGTGAGAATATTGTAATTCTAGAAATAGCTTTCTTTTGTTGAAATATTGACAAATTGCTACTTGTGTTATTTTCTACCAAAAGCAGTGGATTTCTGCCTTTCAGACCCATTGTTTCTTCTTCAATTTCACCTTCTCTCCCCCTCATAGGCTACAAACTCACTCTTTTGCTACCACATCAGACCCAATACCCTCATTAGTAGAACAATGGACTTGACTGAAATCTCTTTTCAGTGAATACTAGTTTAAACCACCTACCAATCTCATAAACCAAATAATTAAATTGCCTTAGTGTTTAGGATGTGTCTGGTCAGGCACTTGAAGCACTCCAAGTGTTGATTCCAGCGCCAACATCTTTTGGTGTGTCTACTAAGAGACGAAGGCCTTGAAACCAAGTATTCTCTCAATTCTCTTGTTTTTAATTGATGATAATAAATTCTTGATGGTGAACAAGAATTTGTGGCTTGAAGAAGACTCCAAATTAGTTCACCTGGCGACTCCACAAAGAGGAAGAGGGGTTTCAACACCTCCTTCTACAAGTAGGAATCAGAGATCTCCTATTGTGACTCCAGTTGTTGACCCAGAGAATATCATTAAAGATGCAAAAGGAAAATAGAGATCAGTTGAAGCCACATCTCAGTCAGTGAAGAAGGTACACAAAATATATGTTCCAAAGAAAAAGGTACCTTCATCTACTTTAGAATCAAAATAAGTTTTAGTTTCAAAAGATTCTGCTGAAAAATCTCAAGTTGAAACTACTTCCCTACAAAATAAAGTAGATGTTGTTAACCTAGGCTCAACTAAAAAATGTTCTCACTCATTAGCTAGTAAATCTGAGATAAGTATTGTTCCAGTCAAAGAGGAAAAAATTGATTTTTTAAGTGTTGATAAGAAATCAGAAGAGTTTGTGCTGACTGAAGGGGAATTAGAACAAGTATTGGCTATTGCACCTTTTCTTGATAGGGATGTTTTGACTGAAGAAGACTTTAAGACTATTTTAAATTTCCTTCAAACTCATCCTGAATACTAGTCTCTTATCACCCCTTAGCAAGAGTATTTTCCTTTTTCTCCAAATCCAGTTATTGGGTCATCTTCTTCTCATCCACTAGAAGAGAGTGTTCCTGAAGACCTTACTTTCAACTTATCTGATTTCCTTGCTCAGAAAAATAAAGCTGAATTAACTCCATCCTCTCAAGAGACAACTTTTGAATCTGATTCTTCTATAAGGAGAATTCAATACATCCTTTGTTCGTCTTTTTGAAAATCCACTCTTTTCAGTTCCAAATCTTGAGGAATCGGCTCAAGATTTCCAATTTTCTGTTGTCCTAAATCAGAATCAAAATTCACCAATTGTAATTCCTATTTCCCAAAAAACTACATCAACTGGTCATACATCAACTGTACATCAGCAAAATATGGCTCAACCTTCCCTTACAAGGATGTAGCAGATAGTGGCTACAAATATGCACCACTTGTTCTCCCTCAAACATTGCATCCACTTCCTCAAGGAGATTACTTGAAATATCTTCCAAAATACACTGGGGAGGGAGAAGGAGTTTATGTTGAGGAACATTTAGTGGCTTTCTATAGTTATGCTAACAATCAGAATATTAAACTTGAAGATGTCTGGTCAAGACTCTTTGTTCAGAGCTTGGATGGTGAACCTCGTAAATGTTTTAGAAGTCTGCCTCCAAACTCAATAACAGGAATTGATGAATTGGAGGAGATATTTGTGAAGCAATGGGGTGATAGGAAAGACTATGTACTACCTTACATAATTTGGAACTCTGAAGGAGAAGGCATATGAATCATTGGTTGATTTTACTGAGAGGTTTAATAAGATTTCTCAGAAAATTATTGAAGAAATTAAACCTATTGAGACCACAGCTATGATAAATTTTGCAATTGCTTTAGATTCTGAGTTTTCTTTATGGTTGAGGGCTGAGAAAGCACCAACACTGATGGATATGCAAGAGATTGCAATTGGAGTGCAGTCTAATCTTATGGCATCCAATAAGTTGAAAATGGAGGAAGAGAAAGTAGCAAAAGACAAAAAGAAAATGAAAGAAGAAAAACTTTTTCCTCCAAATCTCTTACAACAGAAGAAAATATTGATCAAATGTCCAATTTGATCAAGGAACTTGCTTCTAAGATGACAAAATTACCGTTTGAAAAAAAACCTGCTACTAGAGCTAATCAAAATGAGGCCAATAGAAATCAGGCTCCCTTCAGGAGGCCTTTTCAACCTCAAAAAATCCTACAACGCCCAAGGAGGAATTTTGATGATCAAAATGTTCAGCCTCCTTTGAATAATTTTTTTGAAGAAGAACAGCATGAAAATGAAGAAGAAAATGAAGAAATAAACCTTGTGGGAGAAACCTCACAGTCAACACATTTGACATTGCAAGAATATGAAGACCAATCAAGGATTTGTTTGTTTTTGGATGATGTGAATGCCCAAATTTATGCACAAAATGATAAAAAACAACAATAAGTTCAAAACATAAATTATCCTTTAATGTCCAAAGAACCTGTTTAGCAACCTCAACAAAAATCAGATTCAGATAAACAAGTTTCTAAACAAAAGGCCAAGGTCAATGAGGTTCCTCCACCTCAAAATTATGCCCCAATTGGAAAAATAACTGCAGAAAATAAGGAATTAGTTCCAATTTATTTCAATTTCAAATTTGAATTGAATAAAATAAAAATTCCAGTCCCACTTCTGGAATTGTTAAAAAATCCATCATATAAAGAGTTTTAAAAGTTTGCTACAGCCACCTCTCGCTCCTGATTCAGTCAACCTTGAGGATGAGAATCCCACTATTTATCTAGGTTGTCATGTCAAAAACCAAAATCATGACAACTCACCATATTTCTACCTGTCACTCAATATACATGACGAATTGCTGCATAATTTTCTGTTAGATTCTAGAGCTTCTCATAATCTGATGCCAAAGAAGGTCATGGATGAATTAGGATTAGAGATCACCAAGAAATACCATGACATATACACCTTTGATTCCAAAAACTTCAAGTGTTTAGGAGTGATTAAGGACTTCGTTGTTTCCCTTACCTAGGTTCCTATGAAGAGCTTAGTGACGGACATTGTAGTTGTAGACATTCCTTCTAGATTTGGGATTTTACTCTCCAGATCTTGGTCTAAAAAATTGGGAGGTACCCTTCAGATGGACATGCCATATGCCACCATCCCAGTGTTTGGAGGGGAATTCAGAAGGTTGTATAGGGAAACCCAAATGGCCTACATCATTATTGATCAGCATAATCCTTCAAACCATCCCATATATGCTAAAGAAAAGGAATTGGGGTCATCAACACTACACCTTGTTTCTGATGATAACAATTTCCAACCTGAAATAAGTGAAAAACATCACTTTCAAGGTACAAATGAGAAACATTTAGAGGGAGGGCAGATTTCGAAATTGTACTTTGATGGAGCCACATCAAGAGAAGGATCGGGAGTCGGTGTAGTCCTCATTTCTCCCACTCAGCAGAGGATAACTATATCATATAACTACAATTTTCTACCACTAACAACACTGTTGAGTAATAAGCACTTGTGCTGGGTTTGAAGGCAGCGAAATATTTGGGAGTAGAGCAGCTAATTGCTTTTGGTGATTCGGAGTTGGTGATCAAGCAGGTCAGAAACAATTACCAAGTGAAATTTTACAAATTGAATAATTATAGGAATGAAATATAGGATTTGATTGAGCAGTACTTTTCAGCATTTAATATAAATTTTGTCACTAGAGAAGAAAATAAAATGGCTGATTTACTAGCTATTACTACTAGTCATTTCAAAGTTCCTCTAGATGTCAAGGCAACATATGATGTTCAAATCAAAAATAGGCCTTCAATTCCTAATAACATCAAATACTGGCAAGTATTTGAGGATGACAAGGAAATTCAGAAATTTTTGGAGTGTGTTGAAGAGTTTGCAGACATACAAATTGATGATGAGCAGAACATTGTTGAAAATCAAAATAGTAGGCCTTTTAAGAAAACCATGGCTGGGAAGAACATTATATATCTGAAAACTAACTATATTCCTAAAGGCTTAGTTCCTATAGAAATATTGTTTGATAATAATGATGTTTTTTTTAAGCCTGAAAGTAAATTTGATGGATAAAGTACAATAGAATGTAACATTGGCACATAGGATCAGCCAAAATTAGTCAAAGTGTCCAAATTCCTTTCTCTTGAAATTAGAACAAAATATATCAAGTTGTTGAAAGAATTTGCTGATATTTTTGCATGGTCTTATAGTGAGCTGAAAACTTATGATAGAAGCATAATGGAGCACAAGATTCCTTTGAAAATAGATGCAAAGCTTGTAGCACAAAAAATCATACATATAAATCCCATGTTTCTCCCAAACATTGAGAAAGAAATCAGAAAATTATGGGAAGCAAAGATAATTTTGCCTTTGATATTTTCTAATTGGGTAGCTATTATAGTCCCAGTTCGGAAAAAGAATGGAGAGATAAGAATTTGTGTTGATTTCCGCAACTTGAATCGGTGTTCATTAAAAGATAACTATCCACTGCCCAAGGTGGATTAGATTTTGCAGAAAGTTGTAGGATTCAAAATATTGTCAATGATTGATGGATTTTCAGGAAATAATCATATTTCAGTTGACAGACAAGACAGAGAAAAGACAGCATTTACCACGCCCTATGGTACATTCATGTACAACAAAATCCCATTTGGTCTTATGAATGCAGGCGCAAATTTTCAGTGGGCAATGGATATTACTTTGCAGGAGAAAGAGACAAATTTGTAGTCATCTATTTGGATGACATCACAGTCTATTCAAAATATGATGAAGACCATTTGAAGCAAGTTTTTGACAAATGCAGAGAGTTTGGTTTGTTCTTGAATCCAAAAAATTCATCGTTTGTTGTCCAAGAAGGGAAATTATTAGGACATATTGTAACAAAAAATGGCATCTGTATTGATTCGGGAAGAGTAGAAGTTATTCAAAAGATTGGTTTATGAAGGAATAAAAAAGAATTGTAGTCATTTTTAGGGAAAATCAATTTTTTGAGATGTTTTGTTCCTAATTTTGCAGAGCTAGTCAAACACATAAATGTCTTACTGAAAAAAGATGCAGAATTTAAATGGCGAAATGAAGCAAATAATTCATTTTCAGCAATCAAGCTTGCCTTGACTGAAGCTCCAGTTTTGATTAGTCCTCGTTGTGAAAAATATTTTCTGAATTTTTCATATGCATCAAAAGAAAAAATTGCAGTTTTCTTGCTACAGAAGAACAAAGAAAGTTTAGAGAAGCCTATTTCATTTTTCAGTCATGCTTTAAGGGATGGTGAATTAAAATACAGCCTAATTGAAAAACAAGCATATGCACTAGTTAAGGCTTTGAAGTATTTTCGAGTTTATGTGTTGCATTCAAAAATAGTTGCTTTTGTGCCCAATATCAATGTTAAAGATGAGTCGCTGCAGCTAGATATAGATTGCAGAAGGGGACGATGGTTGACTTAAATTTTGGAGTTTTATATTGAGATCAGAACAACTAAATTGATAAAAGGTCAAGGCTTGGATCGCTTAATGGCAGAATCTAACTGCAAGGATTTAAATCTGAATGTAGAGGAAGTTGAAGGAGAAGATGGAGAAGGTATTTCTAATTATCCTAAAATATTTGATTCAAATTGGTACAAGGATATAGTATACTTTTTGTTAAATTTCAACTATCCCCCTGAAATGGAGAAGTCAAAAAGGAGAGATTTCAAATTGAGAGTTGTGAAGTATTTCATTTCGGAAGACCATCTTTACTGGAAATACCATGTTGGAGTCTTATTAAGATGTGTAGCTGAAGTTGAATCCCAAGTTATTATGACGGAGATACATGCAGGAGTGTGTGGAGAGCATTTGTATTGGAAATCCACTACAAACAAAATCTTAAGAGCTTGCTATTATTGGCCAACTCTTTTCTCTGATGTTTTTGCCAAATTCAGGAGTTGTGTTGAATGTCAGATGTTTGCTGGAAAACAAAAATTTCTACCATTACCTTTTATTCCTATTTCAGTAGATGTTCCTTTCTAGTAGTGGGAGTTAGACTTCATCGGTGAAATCCATCCACCTTCATCAGGATAGCATAAATGGATTCTCATAGCTACAGACTATTTTACTAAATGGATTGAATTTGTACCAGGCAGGAATGCTACTGATACAGTAATTATCAATTTTTTGTTGGAAAACATTATGTCAAGATTTGGTTGTCCATAAAAATTAGTAATTGATAATGCAATGGCCTTTAAGTCTGCTAAGATGTAAAGCTTTTGTCAGCAATATGGAATTGTATTGACTCATTCCACGCCTTATTACCCTCAAGTAAATGGATTATTTGAGTCATCCAATAAAATTTTGATGAGGATTATTAAGAAAAAGATGCCTGGAAATAAGAGAAATTAGCACACTCAATTGGTACATGCTCTTTGGGAAGATAGGGTAAGAGGTAAAAAATCCATTAGAATGTCTCCCTTTCAGCTTGTATATGGTAATGATGTTGTAATGCCTTTGCAATTATCTCTTCTTGTGATGAAGTTCCTGCAAGATGAAGTTGATGATGAAAATCCAATCCAAAGGAGAACGTTGCAGTTGATAGAGGCACACCAAATCATAGAATCATTGATGGATAAAACATATAAGTATCAGACTAAAGTCAAATCCGTTTTTGACAAAAGAGAAAATTAGTAGTTATTTCAAGAGGATGATTTAGAGCTACGTTTGGATGTTAGGAGAAAATACCACGGAAAGAATGGTAAGTTTGACAATCTATGGTTTGGGCCATTTACAATTGCTGAAGTTTTGGAAAACAATACTTTTCTCCTCAAACATATGGATGATGATCAGCTAACTGGAAGTCCAATCAATGGTCATTTTCTTAAGAAGTTCTTTTTTCAGTAAGTCATTTGATTCATTCCATTGCAAATATCCGATGTGATGTGTCAATAAGACTCCATGCCCAATGGAGTTTGTGTCTGCATATATAGTCAGTTCTGAGTCCAATCAGTCAATGGTCAGTCCTGGTATTAATTTTCAAGAATTCTTCTGAGTTTCAAAAAAATTGAAGGCGCTGAGTCTACAGCCCTTGAAGCCTCACAGGGGGGACTTCATCCCCAATAGGAGCCACTGTTAGCACCACGCTTTTTCCAAATATTTTCAAAGTCTGGTCATCATTCTCCAAGGAATCAATCTGCCTTTTCAGTTTGATTATAAGATGAAAGTGTCATTGTCAAAGTGCAGTGGTGAGAAAATTTCATTTCTGCCTTCATTCATTTCATTTTCCCTCTTTCACCTTTCATTTCCAAAAAAAACCCAAAGCCTGGCCTCTCATTTCCCTTTTCAAAATCCCTTTTTAAATCATAAAATCCAATTTTTATAGTTAAAAAGCAGCTCCACACACCCATCAACAACCATATCACATTTCCTTTTTAACTTACCATATATTTCTTTTATCACAGCTTTTACTCGCACCACAACAAAACCTTGGTTATATCATATATCATATGATATAAATTACCACACTTAATAAACATTGTGCACCCCTTACCTTTCATCGCAATCGGCTCTTCGCAGTTTTAACTCCCATTCACGTTATAACTGTCGTCTCCTATAAAACCCCCCGAAATGTGATTTGCGGTATGGTCTGGGACCCATACTTCCTTTTGATACACCTCGAATATGTTATAAAGCCTTTTTTCTACTTCGGACATCTTTTTATCATATTACCATGACTTAAAGAAATATTCATTTCCCGCTTTTAAAAGTCGTTTAAAGGGCCCCACCTACCTTTTCGCATCGCATTTTCGCAAAGTTCCTTTACAGCATTTACTTCCGCTTCCTTAAAACTTCTGATTTGCGATTTGTGGGTGACTCTTTGTCATGTCACATCACCCTCTGCTCTTAGCGCACATCGCACTTTGCCAGTTTTAACATTTAACTCTTGTTTTTCATAATAAAACTTCCAATGTGCAATTTGCGGGCGACCCCACTATTTTTTATGCCACGTCACCTCCATCTCATCACACATCGCACTTTGCCAATTCCAACACTTAACGCTTGCATTTCATAGTAATACTTTTGATGCGCGATCTGCGATCGGCCCCACTTCCTTGCCACATCATCACCCCATCGCAAATTGAATTTTCTCCCATTTTTGTCTTAAGTTTAAATGCTCCGGTCCCGATTTTCGCTTACAATATATGTCTAAAAGGTTTTCTCCTCCCACTTATCATTCATTCCGTTCCACGTCACCCCTATCAGTTAAACCTTTTTCAAATGGTTTCTTTTTAATATCTCATAAATCAACCTCCGCCATTCTATCTAAAAAGTTTCGGGTTTTCTGCCACTACAAAGGGCTTGTAATATCCCAAAAGGGACTGCTCAGCAAAACAAGCCTGAAAAACGCATTTTTCAGGGATGTGTGCTTCAGAAACCAAGATCATCCCTTGGATTTCTTAGATATGATAATATAAGACCCAATTCCAATAGGATATTAGAAACCAAACAAACTAGGTGAGGCAAACAGGCCTCCCACACCTAATATGGCTTGATAAATGTCCAACGAGGGACTGCAACAATATATAAACATTGTATTGGAGTATTAGTAGGCTAATAACACATGGTATATGTTAATAAACACATTAATATCAGTAATATATGCATCAATAAGGAAAGTGATCTATCCCTTCAACCAAAAGTGGGGAAAAACAGTGATTTAAGCCCTAAAAAGGTTATTTTCAGAAATATGCGTAAAAACAGAGGAAAGTGACGGTTGGATCTGCTAGCTTAGGTCATGTGGGACTCCCATACCAAATTTCAGCTTAAAAAAATCATTCTAACTAAGTTAAACAGACCTCTCACTCTCGAAATGACTTAAAGACCCTGATTTCCCATGACTTAGAGTATGCAGAGATTGCTGAAGCACAGACAGTGTGATTTTCTGAAGGTGTTAACTCTATTAAGGTCTTAAAATCAGAAAATTGGATTAATTATATGGATAAAACAATTATTAAGAGAAAAACTGAGAATTTACATGAAGAATGCCTCAAATTGAGGTGTTGCAACAATGGATTAAAACAGGAAAGCTTAACAGCGTAGATTTCATGAGGCTGAAGAAATATTTTATTAAATTTCAGATCTAGGATAGATATGCATATAAAAATATAGATGTATTACAGATCTGTAAGCCAAAGAGGCCCTTGTTTACACTCCCCTTGGGGATCTCAGCAAATGATGAATCACAGTGAGTAGATCTAAGATCTAAGTCACAGTTTTGTAGCAGTATTCAGGAATTATGTAGTGTATACAATAGTAATGGATCAGATCTTAAGGGTACATGGATTGGTTGGCCAATCCATGGATCACCTCAGTGAAATGAAGGATCCTTTTCACTAGAGATCTATCCTCCAGGAGAATTTCCAAACCCTCTACAACTATGTTATGCAAAGAGGACACAGTCTCTTCAAGGAACTGTGTAGATGGTGATGTAGAATACTTTGGCCTGATGCCAATATGAAAACTGAAGCTCAAACAATGGATGCACTCTTCCAGGAGGTTAAAAGACACACTCACTGAGAAGAGGCTCCAATACAAGCTAGATCTAAACAGATCTAGTGTTCCACTTGATGCAGCTTACAAAAGCAAGAAAACCCTCACTGGATCTGCATTGCAGTTGGAAGTAGAAGCTTGGTCTCTAACCAAATAGTGGACAAAGCAGGACAAATCTCCTCCAAGAGCTACTCAATGAAGGGGAAGGGAATTCCTAAACAAGAAACCCTCACAATTCTCTGCTAAACAGTCAAGAGAATTTGGACTTGTCTAAGCAGACATAATCCTATAAAATCAGATAATAATCAACAACCTTAGGCTGCCCTATCCTCCCTTTTATAAGATTAGGGTTTGCAAAACCCTAAACCACCTTCATTCATTTAACCCTGTTCACATGGAGGACCTCTTTCTAGAACTGCGCTGATCATCCAAGAGGTTCAATGCATCTGGACTATGTTGTGATTTTGTCCTGTTGACCCAGTCAAATGGCTCAATCTTGTTTCACACACAAGTGGCTTTTAAGCCCTGATTTTCCTTTGTTCACATTGGGCATCGATTTATTTTGATGTTTTCAGGAGTTTACATGTCCTCCTTTACATTTTATTCATCAATTAAGAAAATTAAAACAAAATGAAATATTCCCATTAGCTTGGACTAATTAGGAATATTACAGGGCTTTCCACCAAAGAAGGAAAGGAACAGCGGAACAGAGGCAGATTTTCTCTTAAACAGTTTTCCACCACTACTCTCAGCACCAGCACGTTTCTACAAGGCACCAAGCAGCACTCAAGGAACATCCATATGCCATTTTCATTGTTGTTTACACTTTTTGTGGAGTTGGTTGCACCAGAACAGAAGAGGAGTCTTCCCATAGACTGCCACATCATACAAACCACTTTGAATTGTTAGCCTTGATGTTTTTTATTTTCATTATGTTATAGCACTTTGTATTAAAGTTTTAGGATAAGCCTCGTCTCTTGCACGAGATCGTAATAACTTTTGGGAACAGATTTACTCCTTTTGTGGAGATGACAATTTATTATTTGTGTATATATGTGATAAATTGCTATGTAAAAGGGGTTGGTTGGTGATTGTAGAATCTTGGCTCATATGATCAGTACTCTTTTCAGTGAATAAAATTGAAGAAACTTCTCAGGACTTATTATCAATCTGGTATGTGTATTTTTAATCTTCTCTTGCGTTTCCATATCTTATTATCTTCAGTAGCAGCTTCTAATCCCTCATACTGTTATGTGTTTTTATCAATATCTTGACATGTTCATGTGTTTTATAAAAATTTATTGGTCCCACACAGTGAGCTTTCTTGATGAAATATACATGATGACAGTGTAAAGAGCATCACTTATAACAGTTATCTTACTTGATATTTCAGTGAGAATATTGTAAGTATAGAAATAGATTCTTTTGTTGAAATATTGACAAATTTCTACTTGTGTTATTTTCTACCAAAATCAATGGATTTATTCCTTGCAGACCCACTGCTTATTCTTCCATTTCACCTTCTATCCCCCTCATAGGCTACAAACTCACTCTTTTGCTACCACATCATACCCAATACCCTCATTAGTAGAACACTAGACTTGACTAAAATCTCTTTTCAGTGAATGGGAGTATAAACCACCTACCAATCTCATAAACCAAATCATTAAATTTCCTTAGAGTTTAGGATGTGTCTGTTCAGGCACTTGAAGCAGTCCAAGTGTTGATTCCAGTGCCAACAACTCGAACTTGAGATCCGTCTTGAAATCCTAGGCGATCTCTCTTACAAGCCTCTGGAAGGGAAACTTCCTTATGAGAAGCTTGGTGCTCTTCTAGTAATTTTGAATTTTTCGGAGGGCAATAGTATTAGGCCTAAGTCTGTCGGGCTTCTTCACTCCGCTCGTCGTTGGTGCAGACTTCCTGGCTGCCCTCATTTCCAGCTACTTGTGAGGAGCCTTCGTTCAAGCCATATCTTCAATCCCTTTCTTTTTTCTCTATAGATTGTAAAAATCGGAAGTGAAATACTCACTCAAATGAAAATCAACCCTCAACCGGTTCGGTTGCTCGAGATTTATTGAGATATTGAGAATATGTCATTTAGAATTTGCAAACCCATACATCTATGCACACTACATAAAAATAATGAGAAGAAATTGGTTGGAATTACAAAAAAAATTATTATTGAACCAGTGAATCACAGATTGATTTGTTAAAACTAGAAACAAATTGGAAGAAAATCACAAAACTGATACAGGGAGGGTGTTAATGTGAAGCCGATTTCAGACAACCTCGCTGCCCATGCCATCTGCCACCAACCTTGCTAACTCTTTGACAGACGATGGCACTGAACCTAACATGCCACCCAGCCACTCAAAGCAACCACCGCATTAATTTTCTTGTGCATACATGTAATCAACATGGAGGATTAGGAAATTATAGATCTTCCTCCTTGATCTATAAAAAAAAAATTCGAGCCTCTGCCTGAGCAAGCCATGAAAGGCAAGGCCTCTCTTGTAATAGAAGTCTGTGATTAATTTCTCCAACCTGTGTGTGTTCATTTTAGTTTCTCTAGTCTATCTCTTTATGAATGTGTTATGTTATCTGCAATGTAGCTCTGTACTCAACAACTGGTATCAGAGCCGAGTCATGGAGACCAGTGTTGAGCCAAGTTTTGAGTGTGGATATTTTCATGGAGCTTGCATTAAATGTGGTGTTGTTGGTCGGAGACACTAAGTGAGCTGCGAGTAATATCGTTGTTTGCTGGCAGGCGTAGACTGCTAGCGTGAGCGTTGAAGACGCTGAAAATTTGTTAGAGTGTGATGTTGTGTGGAGCCCTGTGAGTAGAAATTGTTGATTTACACAGAGAGATGAAATCTTTGCATGCACAGATGCATAGCCAAGTCGCGTGTTCAAACTCTTGAGAATTGTGTTTGACGTTGTCGTAGCACAGTGGAAGTCATGGACTTAGTAATTAATTTATTTGGTTAACAGCCAAACGCAGTCTCACTCTCATAGCATTTGAAAAAAAAATAGTTTTTGCATAAAACCATATAGAAAATGGTGATATATTGGCACATTTCACTTTAAGTTTTTTGCTTAACCTCTTATTTAAGAAGCCACTTTAAGTTTTGTGCTTAACGTCATAATAAGTGAGATGGGGTCTTATATAGTTCATAACATTATATATGGTTAATTTAAGTTTCACATTTTAAAAAGGAAAAATGAAGGTTATCGAAGTAATGGCATTATGGTTTAAAATAATAAATTTTAAAGTAGGTTATTTTTTCGCCCTTGATTTTTTAAAGTCTTATTTTATAAGTGAGATTTTTGGGGTGTGAAATTATTGAGAATGGAGACAATAGTTACTGATATCGAGAAGTTGAGCAGGGATAATTTTCCCTGTGGAAATCATAGATGGAGGATATACATATTTTAAAAGACCAGTATTTTCCGATTGAGGGTGTAACAAAGAAACCCTCATCGATAACAGATGAGAAATGGGATAATATATATAGAAAGGCGATTGCAACAATCCGCCAATATCTAGCAAAGAGTGTGTATTTCAATGTGTCTGGAGAAAAGACGACAAAAGGATTATGGAAGAAGCTTTGTGATCTATATGAGAAGAACACGGCATCAAACAAAGTGTTCTTAATGAAGAAGCTTTACAATCTCAAGATGAAGGAGGATGCTTCAGTTGTTGGGCACTTGAATGAATTCAATATTATAACTAGTCAGCTTGCCTGTATTAAAATAACTCTAGATGATGAAATTAGAGATATTTTGTTAATGTGTTCTGTTACACAGCATTTTTTCACCGTCCCTGCAATCCCTCGCCCCGCATATTGGAGGGTCATTCCCGTGACTTGTAAGCAGTGTAATACTTTGCAGACACCTTCTTTGCATCCTTTTGCATAAGGACATCATTTCTCCTATTGGACATTTCCTCAAAAAGCAAACAAAACCTATGTTTTGGCCTTGCCGCGGGTTTCCAATTCACCCCTCATGCCAATGTGGTAGATTTGCACTAGATCCCATGCCACCTGGCACTTTGTCTCAGTGTAGTGCCCACGCCAACTGTTTTAGGAATGTTTTCTAACAAATAGAGGTGGAAATTTCCTTCTAACCACCTTAGGGATGAGTCACTGGAAGTGGTTAAGTTGATTAGCCATGGATCTCCCTATTTAGGTAGTGGTTTCCACCTCCCATGGAACACTCCTTGAAGATAGGTCTCCCTTCCATAATTATAGGGATACTAACCTCTCCCTCTCCCCCTATAAGAATAGGCCTTCTCCCTTTATGAAAGCTAGTTGAACATATAGCTAAGGAGCTGAACTTGGAGAGGAGCTACTATAGCTGAGAAATTTCTATTGAGAAGGTAGAACCAAGGAGAACTCCGTAGAGAGAGTCCCGTCCAAATTCCCGACGAGCCTTTGTGAGACGCGCTCCACTTAAACCCTGTTGAAGGAGACCGCAACGTCAAAGCTTGGTTGTACTCTTCCTTTCATTTATTAATATACTCGACTATGGTGTTGGTTCCATCATTGTGTTATGTCGATTATCTGAAGCAATTGATTTAGTCCTCTTCGATTGACTAATAGTTACGAATGTGAATTAGTATGTTGTATATCGTTGTTGTTTCTTGTGTGTGTGCAGGTGTCTGAGCGTGAAAGCGAGCGAACCGTGATCTGTCAAACCAAGAACAAGAGGAAGCCACTCTTTCCGATGACAATAACAACGTAGGACCTCTGGTAAGTCATCTATCGAATCTCCATCCATTCATTAACTATGAATCAATATTATAGCTTGTCTTGTTTGTGGCTAGACCCACTCTAGGGCTAGTGGGATCGCCTCTGTCCGCAGAGGGGATTTACCTCACCAACAATATTGGCAACTCCACTGGGGATCAGTGCGAGTTTGTCTTTCATCCATTAGGCCTTATTTTTCGTATTTTCTTTCTTATTTTGCCTTTTCTGATTATTCTGCTGAGTCTAAGACCCTTGTTCAACCCTAGAGGATCAGATCTGACCTTTGTCTTTCAAATTTTTCCTTTTTCATGAGTTAACTAGCTTGGCACGCTTTTAGGTCAGATAGTCGCACCAACTGGCGCTTGTTGCTAGTTTTTCACCTGCACCATCCCCTGTTTGGCACTGATTACAGCCAAACAAGCACGTCGACCCCTGTAGGTTTTAGCGTTTGGTCTTTTTTGAAGCTTTTTGGTCAGTGCTTGTGCTTCTAGGTGATTTTTTCATATGTCTTGAGTGCCTTGGGATTGTTTGTTATTGTGAACAACTTCCTTCCTTCAGTTGTTTGTCTGTTTCCTATCATAGCCTTAGGGTTTTTAAGTGCTTTGGTATGCTGTGCCTCCTGTAGGAGTTTGGGTCTTTTGTTTCGCAGTCAACTTCATTCCTTGTTTGCTCGCATTCAGCTCCCTTGATCCATTTGAGTGATTGCATTGGTTGAATGATTCTTGACTCTTTCGTTCAATTTTGCTTCTTGTCACTCCAAGCATAGATTACACTGCTTGTATGGGTTTGTTTCGAAATATTTCTTCAATTCGAGAGATTGCAACGTTGGTTTTAGTTTTGTTATGTTTGTTTCGGGTTGATTGTAATTACTTCCCTTCAAATCTCGCATTAACGTCCTCAAAATAGTGTGTTGGTTTGTTTTTCATGTCATTTAAGTGCATTTCTTGCTCTATTACATTGAAAAATCAAAACAAAAAAAAATTGTGCTTGCATTCTTGTTTGCATTGTGAAATTGAAAGTCTTTCGCATATCTAGTATTGGACAATTCTATGAAAGATTTCTCATTTTCATTAGCTTGCACCGGATACTGTAGTGGATGATTTTGTGTGTTCTTATAATTTGCTATCGCTTGAAAACTCCTAAATTTCTCGTAGATATCTTTTCATCAAATGAAATGGTATCTTTTGGCATGTAGCTTGAATTTAGGGATTTTTTAGATCCAACATTCGGTAGGTCCTTGGAATTGAAACGTAAATGCAAAATCAACTTAAAATTTACTCACTTAACCTAAGGCAACATTGAAACCGAACGAAACATTTAGTGGTCTAAGTTAGATACGTGTTCCAGCGTCTTTAAACCTAGCAGTTGTCACTCGCCATCTGGCTTCAGACAGCACTAGTACGGATTTGCGCTCCCCGTACCGTCGAGTATATAAAGGGAGACCCCTCTAGGTTGCAATCCTTTTATCCATAGGAAGCTGAGTCTACCGCCTTGTAACCGTGATACACTGAACACAGCATTCAGGGATACTACCTGTGTGTACGTCAAGTCCTTGGTCAATTCTTATTTCATTTGATCACCAAGGTGTATATGGCAGTTCACGAAAACCTGGTACACCCTTTTACCTAGACTACATAAGAAATCATTTTCAATCTTTACTGACTCCACAAATTTTAAAAGATCATCGAGCACTTAACCTTTCATGCTCATTTCAACCTGAAAATGATAGAGTCAACTTTTTCCTGTTTCTCGACTCTTAAAATATGAAACGACAAAGTTTGGTTTCGGTGTCTTGAAATTAACTGTCCACGAAATATTCCTAGTTAAAGTTATATTCCTTAGTGTTATTTTACTGTTGTTTCTGATGGGAAATTTTCTAGAGTTTTCCAACCAAGGGATCCCCTCTGAAGGGAATCCTAGTTCTTTTCCTACTTTTGGGAATGTTGGTGGTCCTTATATGGAAACATTGTCTCTTCCAGGGTTAACTGTTGGTTTTCTCATGTGGTTGTTTTCGACCTCGGTGGCCTCGAATGCCCCGATCTTTGTTTGACCATCACCCCCACCTGAACAACACCATGTTGATTCTAAGGTGGGCCTCTCCCCTTCTTCGCATGTTTCTTCGTCCTCCTCTTCTACTTTTCTTGGTGAAAGCCTAGATTCTAGTAACCAGGTGGCTAAGAAGAAGAAGAAGAAGATGAAGAAGAAGAAGTCAGATAAAGGAGAGGGTAGCTCTACGGCTATTGCGCCTAAGACACCTTCCATTGATAAACCATCCAAACTTCCACGGAAAGTCAAATTCCCTTGTATTTTGTGCAAATGAAACCATCTTCTTCGAGATTTCTCTAGCATTCCCAAGGTACTTGAAGCATGGGCCAACGATCGTCCGTCATTTCCTTTGACTTCTGGGAGTCATATTGGTGGCACATCTTTGATTAGTACTGATAAGACCCATAAGAAACAGGGTAAGGTTACCAATCCCTGTAAGTTGTGTGAAGGGAATCTTAGCATTCACCTTTGTCCATACATGGATGAAGCCAAGAAAATATTGGACAACCCTACTATTTCTACACCCTGCCTTCTGGCTGGTTACCAAAAGCTTTCTTTGCGTCCTCCCCTAGTTGATCCAACGATTGATCAATATTCATCTTTCGTCGATCGCGCTCCCCCAGAAATTCAAAATCATGAATCCATTCCCAACCAACAATTGGTCGAGGAATCGACCGATCTGACCCTGCCTATGGTTCATCAGGTCTTTTCCATTGAGAGTGAATCTCATCCCCCTCATGTTCTTCTTGTTTCTTTAGATTTCTCGGTCTTGGAGAAAGACTCTCCTATCCCTGTAGTTCAAGAAGCTGCTCCTCCTACTCCCATGATGGAGGTCTAGGAGGATGCTCCTCTTGCTTTGGTAACACCAAGGGAAGACCATCTCAGTTCGATGGTACCCCCTCCAAGTATTTTAATCGCTTCCTTTGATTGGAGTCAATTTGCAGGATACCGCCTTCCTTCTTATGTGCATTTTGAGATCACGGTATAGACCTTTGATGTGGTCGTACCCAGCACCATTATAGATGAAGGTGCGTCTGTTAGTATTCTGTCTTAACCTACTTGGAAATATTTTGGTTCACCACCACTTGTGCCTGATACGCAGAATCTATTGGCATTTAACAAAAGAACCAGTCAACTATTAGGGATCCTTCCAAATTTTCCTGTTACATTGGGAGGGAAAATTGTCTATATAGACATGATGGTTGTTCCAGGTCCCTTGGATTTCTATTTACTCTTGGGGCGTGACTATACTTATGTCATGGGAGCACTTGTCTCTTCCCTCTTTCATGTGATATGTTTTCCACACAAAGGTCGGATCATGACCATTGATCAGCTTTCATTCTTTGGTCCTGACGTGACATCTGGTCCACCATCGTCCCTTCTGGGTCTTTATCCGCCAGTTGTATCTTCCCTGCCGCAGGTTAATTATGTGGCTACCTGTCCCATGTCCGCATTTTAGTGATAGTGACATTGTGCATTGTGTGTTGGGGGCATTGGGTCTTGACTTCCAAGATGTTTTCCTTCCATCATATGATAACCTCTTGCAATCTATGACTTCTTATTCATCATGATGAAAGGTATTCAGAGCAGATTTCGTTTTCTTGTATCAAGCTCCTTTAAAAATGAAACAAGCTCGTCCGAGGATAGTTCGTCCTCTATGTCAACCTTGTTAAAAAATGAATTAGGTATTGAGGATAGTTCTTTTAATGTGTCAACCTCGTTAAAACAATGAAACATGTTCCTGTTCAATTCGATTTTTTGATATGATCTCGTAAAATCCCAATCGAGTCTTTCTCTTGATCTCGTAATTGAACCTTCATTCCATCCACCTTTCAATAACTAGCAGTCTACTCCGGTGAATGCTCTCAAGCTTGGGGGGCATGTACCTCGAATTGAGTCCGTTTCAAGCTTGTGTAAAAATGAAAATAACTTCAGGCAGAGTTTCCTGATTTCAAGCTTGTGTAAAAATGAAACCATTCCCCTTTTACCTCTCGTGATTGCCATTTTATCAGCGTATTTTGCTAGATGAGCCTTGGTTTTCTCATTCCATCGTTATCATCTACTTCGCCGATCATATTCATTCACTTGGTTCTTTCACCTATTCTTGAGGAACCGCTGCAATGAGTGGTCTTGTTAGCCAGCCTCTTGACCTTTTCCCGTTCTGAGCAGTTCCACCATTACCAGAACTAGTAGCTACCCTTAATACCACTCATTCCTCCAGGAGGAGTCATCTTTCAAGTCTTTTCTGACTCTAGAAAATTTAAAAGATTGTCGAGACTCTTGTCTTTTTGAACTCATTAAATGGCTGCGGAACGATATCCACCCAGTATACGTTTAACCCTTTTTCGCGCTGGGATGGATTATTTACGAAAAAGGAATACCTAAGCCTATCGCGACTAATAGGTTCTCTCAGACACATTTTTCTACCATTTCGGATCTGTGAGACTATTTACAAAAAGGGCCTTGCTAGATTTTTCTTTTCTGCTTTCTTTTCAAACTCTCTAAATATGAAAAGATGCCAAGTTCTCCCTTTGTCAGACTCGTTAAAAATTGATGACATCGGACTCCGTCGTTATGACGTTACTCGAGTTCCTCCTTCCTAGGGCTCGTAAAATGTACTAGGTTGGATTTGTACGAAGGACAAACTTACATTGCAAGCATATGCTATCCCCTTCAAGCTTGTTTTCAAAAATAATTGGGGTACTCACCAAAAATGGTGGGGGGAAATGGAACTAGATTGTAGTCATGTTGGCAGTATGTCACTCTTGAACATAGCACTTTTCTTCATTCGTGTTGGGTTGGGGACATCTCACTTCGTCATTTGTTTGCCTCCATGGGTTCGGGTAATCTCTTTTGACCTCTCATCTACTCTTTGCCATGTTGCCATGACCTCAAATCCCTTGATGTCAAATACTGCCAAATCCAGTGTCATGTCGTGGATATGTTCAAGAGAAATTTATCTCTGAAGTTTTCAACCTCCCTCTGATTCTCTGTTGGTCCTGATTCACAAACATCATATTCCTATGTCTCGTGTCGATGATGTGGGAACATTATGGCCCACCTTCGATCAGGTCACTTCCTGTCGACTTCAGTTCATTATCCAGGAATCTGATCTAGAGACTCCCTTCAGGTACCTTGGAGCCTGCATGCCTTGATGGTAGGTTCTTCTCATTCGATGCAAGGTCCACATCATTAGCCTTTGATCGACTGACTCTGTGTGTGTTTGACGTCAGATCATTGTTCACATTCTATGGATTGTACCTTTCGTACCTTGAGAGCCATTTTAATTATTAGTGGTTTCTCTCGCGTCTATTAACGACTTTCATCATTGGCTGGTAATCAGACGATTTTCTTGCATGTTTGACTTCAGCTCACATATTCGCATGCTCAAATTTGTACTTTTTTCGGGTCGAGATGGAGCACAAGACCCTGGGTTTTGTCTGATAAAATCCAGGTTGCGGGTTCTTTGTGGATTATTATGACTTATTACATGACTCTTCTGATTGGATGGTTGCGACCATACCTGAGTCTCTTTGTTGATCCTTATTGCTGGATGGCTGTGTCCATACCTTGAGTCTCACTTTTTATGTACTCTATTATGGATGGTTGCGCCCATGCCACATGTCATGTATCAGAAATATCAGTTATATTTGTACTTGCAGTTTTTCTGACAGCAATGTTTGGGTCGAACGCGTTCTCATAAAGAATTACACCCCTCCCTCTCTCTAGGACCTCATGCTTTAGGGGGCATCTGTTACACAGCATTTTGTCACTGTCCCTGCAATCCCTCGGCCCGCATATTGGAGGGTCATTCCCGTGCCTTGTAAGCAGTGTCATACTTTGCAAACACCTTCTTTGCATCCTTCTGCATAAGGACATCATTTCTCCTGTTGGACATTTCCTCAAAAAGCACACAAAACCTATGTTTTGGCCTTGGCGCGGGTTTCCAGTTCACCCCTCGCGCCAATGTGGTAGATTTTCACTAGAGCCCGCACCACCTGGCGCTCTGTCTCAGTGTAGTGCCCGCGCCAGCTATTTTAGGAATTTTTTTTAACAAATAGGGGTGGAAGTTTCCTTCTAACCACCTTAGGGATGAGTCACTAGAAGTGGTTAAGTTGATTATCCACGGATCTCCCTCTTTAGGTAGTGGTTTCCACCTCCCATGGAACACTCCTTGAAGATAGGTCTCCCTTCCATAATTATAGGGATCCTAACCTCTCCCTCTCCCTCTATAAAAACAAGACTTCTCCCTTTAAGAAAGCTAGTTGAACATATAGCCAAGGAGTTGAACTTGGAGAGGAGATACTATAGTTGAGTGATTGCTATTGAGAACGTAGAACCAAGGAGAATTCCGTAGAGAGAGTCCCGTCCAAATTCCCGACGAGCCTTTGTGAGATGCGCTCCGCTTGAACCCTATTGGAGGAGACCGCAACGTCGAAGCTTGGTTGTACCCTTCCTTTCATTTATTAATATACTCGACTATGGTGTTGGTTCCATCATTGTGTTATGTTGATTATCTGATGCAATTGATGTAGTCCTCTTCGACTGACTAATAGTTACAAATGTGAATTAGTATGTTGTATATCGTCGTTGTTTCTTGTGTGTGTGCAGGTGTCCGAGTGTGAATGCGATCAGACCGTGATCTGTCAAACCAGGAGCAAGAGGCAGCCACTCTTTTCAACGACAAAAACAGCGTAGGACCTCCGGTAAGTCATCTATCAAATCTCTGTCCATTCTTTAACTAGGAATCGATATTATAGCTTGTCTTGTTTGTGGCTAGACCCACTCTAGGGCTAGTGGGATCGCCTCTATCCGCAGAGGGGATTTACCTCACCAACATGTTCTATGCCAGTTAGCTGGGAAAATTTAATTGTGGCTATGAGTACTTCAGCACCTGTAGGGACCCTGATGTTTGATGATGTTAGCAGTAGTTTAATGAATGAGGAGTTGTGACGCAATTCAATTACGGAAAACCAGGGAGGAGAAGCTCTAGCTCTAGTTGATCGTGGTAGGATAATTGATCAAGGCCGACAAGGGCGATAAAGATCGAGAGGCCGATCAAAATCAAGTAGGGGAAGGATCATCTGCTTTCATTGTAGCATACCCAGGCACATAAAGAAAGAATGTCGAACCTTAAAGAAAGGACAAAAGGATCAAAGACCAACCAGTACAAATCACAAGTCATGCAACACAAATGAAGGTGAGACTAATTTTGTAGTCACAAATGGTGATGCGTTGTTTACTATTTCAGTAGAGGATGCATGTTTATATACATCTAGAGGTATATTTGATTGGATCCTTGACTCTAGGGCATCTCACCATGTAACCCCTTGCAAAGGTTTTTTTTTTGCATATAATCCTAGTGATTATGGTAGATTTCATTTGGGGAATGACCATTTTTGCAGTATTGTTGGAGTGGAAGATGTCTAGATCAAGATGAAGGATGGACAAGCTATATTGTTGAAATTGGTCAGGAATGTACCAGAAATGCACATGAGTTTGATCTCTATGGGACGACTAGATGATGAAGGATATTCCACAAGATTTGGAAAAGGAAGCTGGAAAATTAGCTAAGGAGCATTGGTTGTGGCCAAAGGAACCAAGGCAGGACCATTATATACATTGAAGGCAATGATAGGAAAACCAGATTTGGTTGTTGTCACAAGAGAAGGAAATTCGGCAGATTTTTGGCATAAGCGCTTGGGTCACATGAGCGAGAAGGGTTTAAAAATCCTTGTTGGTAAAAATTTACTACCAGGTTGAGATCCTACAATGTTGATATTTGTGAGCATTGTATATATGGTAGACATAGAATGGTTTCATTTCTTAGAGGTGGTCATGACAAAAAGAAAAATGTGTTAGAATTGATACACTCATATGTGTTTGGACCAGTTAACACCAATTCATTAGGAGGAGCATCATATTTTGTAACATTTATAGATGATGCATCCATGAAGGTTTGGGCCTATCCTATGAAAATTAAAAGTGAAGCATTTGAATATTTCAAAAATTCCATGTTGTTATTGAAAGAGAGACTAATAAATTGCTCAAGTGCCTAATAACATATAATGGTGGAGAATATTACTCAAATGCATTCAAATAATATTGTAACAAGTTTGGCATAAAGCATGAGAAGATTGTGCCTGGTACAACTCAATAGAATGGTGTTGCAAAATGAATGAATCGTTGTCAGGACAACTTGCTACCTCATAAATAGATCTCCATCTACAGCCTTGGATGGAGGCATCCCTGAAGAAGTTTGGACTGGTAAGAAGTTGAATTATTCTCATTTGAAAATCTTTGGATGTGAAGCATTTTTACATATTACCAAAGGAAATATAACTAAGCTAGATGATAAATCAATGAAATACATATTTCTTGGATATGTGCATGAAGAATTTGGTTATCATCTATGGGATCCAGTCAAATATAAAATTATTAGAAGCAGGATGTTATATTTAATGAGTCAGAAATGTTTAATAGGAATGTAGATGAGGTGGAATTCAAGAAAGCTATTGACAAGTTTTAAGAGCAGCATGAAGAAATCCCACCAATGCAGGAAAATGGGAAAAAACTTCAAGAGAAGGAAGGACAGTAAGGGGAAAGTGATGAACACCAAGAAGAAGGAATCTTGCAGGAACCTTTATAGGAGATTCAACCTGATAATGAACCACAATAGTTGGTTCACAAAGCTTCTAGGCCTCATAAGCCTTCACAAAGGCATCCTCCTTCAAACTATATCCTATTGATTGATGAAGGCAACCTAATTGTTTTCAAGAGGCTTATAAAGTTTAGCACAGTAAAGAATGGAAGAAAGTAATGGAGGAAGAAATGAACTCTTTGCTAGAAAATAAAACTTGGGAGTTGATAAATCTCCCAAAAGGTAGAAAGGATTTGCAAAACAAATGGGTGTATAGAATTAAGCATGAAGGTGATGAAAAGAAGGCGAGTTATAAAGCAAGGTCGGTGGGGAAAGGATTTGCCCAAAAGGAAGGTATTGACTTCACTGAAAGTTTCTCTCCTATTGTCAAAATGTCATCCATTAGAGTCATTATTGGTCTTGTTGTTGATTTATACTTTGAATGTGAACAATTAGATATAAAAATTTATTTCCTTCATTGAGAATTAGAGGAAGAAATTTATATGAAGCATCTAGAAGGCTTCATAGAAAAAGACAAAGAAGAGCTTGTTTGCAGGTTGAAGAAGGGACTCAATGGCTTGAAACAGGCGCCTCGACAATGGTACAAGAAATTAGATTCATTCATGTTAGAACATGGTTTTCACAAGTTGGAAGTTGACCATTGTGTCTATATCAAGAGGTATGGTCAAGGAAAGTACCTCATATTATTGTTATATGTGGATGACATGTTTATTATTGGGCATGATAAGAATATGATCAATAAGTTGATAAAGGATTTGGGCAGGAAGTTTGTAATGAAGGATTTGGGTGCAATAAAACAGATTTTTGGCATGAGGATCATGCATGACAAGAAAAACAAAAGGTTGTGGTTGTCACAAGAAAAATATATCAAGAAGGTGTCTCACGGGTTTAATATGAAGGATGCCAAGCTAGTTGGTACACCCCTTGCAGCCCACTTCAAGTTGAGTGTTGAGTTATGTCCCAGTAATGACAAGGAGAAGGAAGAAATGAGCAATATTCCTTATTCTTCAACAATTGGCATCTTGACGTATGCCATGGTATGCACACGACCGGACATTGCATATTCAATGGGAGTTGTGAGAAGATTCCTTACCAATCAAGAAAAACAACATTGGCAAGCAGTAAAATGGATTTTCAGGTATCTTAAGGTTACTAGTCATTATTGTTTATGTTTTGGTCATAACGAGACTATGCTTGAAGGTTTTACAAATGTAGTTATGGCTGGAGATATTGAAACCAGAAAATCCACTACAGGTTATTTGTACACATTTGCAGGTGCAGTTGTACCTTGGGTGTCAAGGTTACAAAGAATAGTAGCTCTATCTACAACAAAAGAAAAGTACATAGCCGCAACAGAGGCTTGTAAAGAGATTTTGTGGATGCAACGATTCCTAGAAGAGATAGGAATAAAGCAGGACAAGTATGTGTTGTATTGTGATAGTGAGTGTCATTCACTTGGCAAAAAATCCAGCATTTCACTCAAAAACCAAGCACATTGACTTAAGGTACCATTGGATCTTGTTATCACCCTAGTAATTCTCAGGTTGTGGGATGAAAAAATTTTTAAGTTAAGAAAACCAGGGGCAACCAAGCA